>OU015498.1:166701677-167151677 GCA_907164885.2 Dolomedes plantarius | reverse complement strand
AAACTTAACAGAGGGTAATGGAATAAAACGGTAAACATGTTCTTTAATAAACTTATGGGACAATATCCGAAATGTGTCTCATTTTTACTTAAAAGCCGAATGAACTTTGTGGCCAAACTAATATTTATGTTAAATTGTCATCCGCAATGATTTCTGAAATCTTATTTTACACACACACACACACACACACACACACACACACACACATATATATATATATATATATATATATATATATATATATATATGAATATATATATATATATATATATATATATATATATATATATAGTATAATCTTGTTCGATCGTTCTCTGAATCATCTTTTTACCGTATGTGTGGTTTATTTCACTCAGTCCCGACGATTATATTTCTTTGTTATGTTTCCCCATGTATTGATTTCCCATATTTATCGTTTAGCTCAGTCGGTCCTTTGAAAAACGATCGATTGCGACTGCACTATATATATATATATATATATATATATATATATATATATATATATATATATATATATATATATATGCAACATGAGGGACCAGCCCCGGGAGAAAGACCTGAAAAGATGTTTGGTCCCCCATGCTACGATGAAGATACAAGAATTAAGGTAGACGTGACACAGAGAAGAGAGCCAGCGACACAGACGATTTTCCGTTACATCTTTTATTACCAGCGTCGTTAGATAAACTTCCTCGGGGCAGCTTAGAAAGATAAAAGTGTACACCCTTTTTGGATGCCATAACTTATATAGTTTTTATCTCGTCATGTGACCGCAGAGTGCTAATTGGTTAAAAGTTATGGTTAAGGCATGATTATTGCGCTGAAAGGAGTAATTCGCGTACCCACGCTATGTATGGTATAGTTTTTGAGTAAATAGCCGCCATTTTGAGATTGTTTGCCTGGGACTTTTTTTAGGACGTAGAATTGGAAATAAATTTAGCTCGAACGCCCAACGAAATTTAGAATAATTTAGAATTTTAAAGGGGTATGTAGTTTTTAATGTTATTTATATATATATATATATATACCGGGTGATCAGAAAGTCAGTATACATTTGAAAAAGTAATAATTCACGGAATAATGTAGGTAGAGAGGTAAAAATTTACACACATGCTTGGAATGACATGGGGTTTTATTGTAACCACAAAAAAGTTTAAAAAATGGCCAGCAGATGGCGCTGGACAGCGAAACGTCAGTGACGCTGCATGAGAATCGTGCATAAAAGGAGCAGTAATGAGAGAGGGAACCAGATGCCCCCAGTCTGTGCTTCCCGTTATTTTGCAAATTTTCCCTCCTGCTACTTTAGCCTCATTTTCGAAGCTTCGCAATCCTCTCGTTACGTAGTTGTACGACCCTGAAAAGGGCCTTTTTTATTTTCGTTTCCCTAGGCATTACTTAATTAATTACTTACTTAATAATTATTTTAACTTTATTCGAGCCATTATTCTAATTTAACTTAAATACTTAATTATTCCTCCTCCTTTAAGATTTAATCACCTTACCTGTTCTGATTCCTATCTTAACACTAAATTAACTTAAAATTTATTTACTGAGCACACATACCTTGATGACAATTAACTTGCTTACTGAAGATAAAGTCCAAGTGGACCAAGGTACTTCCATTCATACCCCCCCCCCCAACCAGCTTCAGGGAACCAGATGCACCAGCAATCGCAGCATGTTGACGTTACCAGAAAAGGCACTGCTAGTGAACCTGTACTATCAGAATGGGGAATCTGCTACTGCAGCTTTACGATCCTATCGCTATAGGAAGGGCATTCGAACGGGTAAAGGTCCTATAACAATTGCAGCTGTGAAGAGGATGATTTTGAAGTTCACGATGGACCGACATCAATAGGGATGCTAAAAGACAACATCCAACGCCAATGTCTCACCATAAATAGAGATATGCTGTACAATGCTGTTAACAACATTGTCCCTCGACTACAGCTATTGATGAGGAATGACGGTCGAAATGTTAAGCATTTGTTCCGAAGAACATCATCTTTGCTTTGTCATAATTTGTTATGCTAATTATTGCTTTTCTTATCACATGAAGCGCCATCTGTCGGCCATTTTTTGAAGGTTTTGTTTGTGGTTGCAATAAAACCCCATGTCATTCCAAGCATGTGTGTCAATTTTTACCTCTCTACCTACATTATTCCATGAATTATTACTTTTTCAAATGTATACTGACTTTCTCTTTCTGATCACCCGGTATATATATATATATATATACATATATATATATATATATATATATATATATATATATATATATATATATATATATATATATATATATATATATATATATATATAAAATGTGTGCGTTTGTAAGTGATTGTGAATGTGTGTGTATGAGAAAAATAATATCTGACTTCTCATTTTCTATCAGACACGTCATTAATTCTCTTAACACTATTTACTTAGCAGTTTGTACCTAAATTTCAGAGGTAATACTGATAATTAACAAAGCTAAAACAAAATTCGATAATATGTTTATAAATAAGCATGAAGTTTTTTCTGCTTGTGTGCCGGTTTGCATGGTAGTTAACAGGAAGCGATGTGAGTTTAATTCGACTAAAACTAGTTGATGACTAGGCAACATTAAAATGTTGCTGAAAGTTAATTAAAACTAAATATGTAATTAAAGATAAACCTCAGAGCCGAATTTAAAAGCCGTGATATTTGAATTTTAATTGGATATGATAAGAGTAAACATTCCACGGTGACTAATTCAGTACACTGAGGCAATTATTCTTCGATTTGAAGATAATTGTACGATCAGGAAATGTATAAATAAGCATTTTAAATAATTAGATAACTGCTCAAAGTTTCTTATAGAATTTTCTCTTCTTAAGATGTTGGCGACACATACCGGAAATATATTACATAAAATGTGAAATTTGAAATCTTTCTATCTATTGTTTAATTACGTGATAAATGATATGTTAACGCACATATTTTTTTCAAAATATTTTATTGGTTTCAAGAACACAATTCTTGATTTTATCATACATAATATCATTAAAATTTTAAAACAGCACCAATTGTCACATAAACATACAAAGTTTATAATATAATTTAACGTTTAATATAAAAATATAAATAAGACTTTTCGAAGTAAAGTTTAATAATAATCCATTATCAGAAATATTCCCACACAATATGGCTGAAATTTGATTACAGTTTATTTTAACTAAGAATCAACTATGCTTTTGTTTTTAGAAAACCAGAGAGTGTGGCACAGTCCATTTACTACATAGTTATTAATACTATAGTTCACTATAGTCTATGTGTACAACACATACTCTCTTACTGAAAACTTTTTGAAATACTCTAACATTTTAAAATTCAAATAACCTAGATATTGGGAATTGCGTAAACATCAATAGAGTGCACTCACAAGTACTATAAACCATCATTCACAAGGATGGCGTCAATTCGAAAGCTAAACAATGTAGATAAGCGTGAAATCATAGGTTTGCATTCAGAGGTCATATACCTTTCTAAGCCTTTATTGCATTTTTACAATATTACTTTGGCGAAATTCTAGTTGATTCTTATCCATACTTATTTTAATATCCAAATTTTTTCACCAATCTCGCCAAAATAAATTCGCGAAACTGTATTCATAATGATGCGCAATTCAGTGTATGTTTGCTTCCTTCGCAAAATATTTTATCCTTCAATTTTTAGTTACGCTTCACTTTTTACGCTTTCATAGTATTCTTATAATGCTACTTTGAAGGAATTTTAGTTCATGCCTTTCAATAGTTCTTTTTATATCCAAATTTCGTCACCAACCTCGCCAAACTACAGGGTCACCGAAAATGTGTCTGTGATTGCAACGTGAAATAAAGAACCATATAATAGAACTTATCAGCAATAGTCAGCAATTTTATATATTGCAGACATGTCCTTACAGTATCCCTTACAGTACTGTAAAGCGTATAATCGAAAATACGGGGAGAGAGGAGTTCAAAAAGAGTCTCGCCGTTAGAACTTCTCATTTTTCTTCTTGGAGAGAAAAATTGTTTGGCGTCTCTAAATGGCCCAGACATAAAATGGGGGCCGAGTTTAGACTAACCACTGGCCATGACTGTCTCCTGGAACATTTACAACGTTTCCATATTGTTTCTAGTTCTTTCTGTAGACTCTGTGACTTGGGACGGGTCATGATTTGCGAACATTTGTTTCATTGCCCTTCATTCACTAAACGTTCTCTGGTGGATCGTTAATGGGAGGCCAGGAGACTTCTGGATTCATAGACTATTTGCTGCAGCTTTTTTCGTTTTTTGCGTTGCTTCTGTTGTGCTTTTTTTCTCGCTGTAGTTGACTTTTAATCTGTGCCACATATCTATAAAAATAATAGAACTTATGGTGTTCATTATTTCACCAAAAGATACAGAAACGAATCAAGTTTTGGACATTACGGACCTAGTATGTTTCTACATGAGTACCCCTCGTCGCTAGTCACACATCTAGGAGATAGTCAATCTCCATGCAGGTACGCTCGATCATAGCAGGAGCAGTCGCTATTGCAGCAGTGATTCTGTCTTATAAATGGCGTAGTCCCAGATATTATCAGCATACACAATGTTTGTCAGTTAACCCTATAGAAAAATGTCTTGAGGGGTCAAATCGGAGCTTCTTGGTAGCAAAAAAAATTGAACCGTCCCTTCCTATCCAACGTCAAAACCGGTGTAGGTGGAAGCGTGATGTCACAGCGTCGGCGCATGCCCGCAGCGCAGTCACGCTCACCATGATATGGAAATATATAGCTCCCAGAGATAACATACCATCTGCTTCTACGAAAAATCCGATTTGTCAATTGTTGTTCCCGGTGTGCACAACTGAAATCACGGACACTTCTTTCGATGACAGTCGTTAAGCTATCTTCAAACAAATACGCCATTCTATGCATGTTTCAGTGATACCCTTACGCAAACATTTTTAGCTTATAAACCATCCTTCAGTGAACACGTAAAAATATTTTTTTTCTCTGCAACATTATATTCTTATTGTTAAATTAGCCCAAGCTTCCTGTTCCTGAGCATCGGCTGGACTTCGGATGAGGCGTGAATACATGTGTTTACTATCCTCGTAGAGAGTAGCGTTGATTTATCTGTATATTGGATATTGACTCGTAAAGAAATTGCCTCCCTGTAACGCTGTGTGCATTTGACCAAGGGACCAAATTATTTCAATAAATCATATATACACCTTTAAAGTAAAAAGGTCGCTGATATTTTGTAGCTAAGTCTGCTAGTTTGAGTGCTTCTTTTGGAATGGTTACTAGTATCCGTTGAGAACTGGCTTTAAACTGCAGGCTCTGTTCTAATAAGCCGTCCTGTGGCAAAATATTACTATAGTACTGTGACATGGAACTCGACTTTTATAATTATTTTGATTATTATACTGTTTTAACTCTAAAAAAATATTATTTTCTGATTTCATAATTTCGAAACAACATTAATTCAGTTCCATGCACATTTCAGTTCCATGCACAGTTCAGTTCCATGTACATAAGTGTATTGATTTTATTTTGTAAATCTTAAAATGACTATGTGCTAAAAATCATTCCTGTGGTTTTTCGTAGCGGTTTTCCTGGAAGAAGGAAATGTGCCCCCGTAGGCAATGAAATGTGACCTGTAACAGTACGGATAGTACGCAAAGTCATTTGCACAATAAGGGAAAATTACTTGCCACCCTCTCGGTCATTAAGGGAACATAGTTTCTCCATAGTAACGTCCCAGCAACTATCTTTTAACTAATGATAGATGAAAGGTGTTAATTGTTCTAGAACATTTTCTGACCTCTGCGTTTTTCGGTGCTGGACTTTTTTAACGTTTTTTTTTGGGCGGTTGAAGAAAAGGCCGCGACTGTTATATACCTCTAGGTTGTCCGCTCTTCAGCTCCAGTCACCATTTTTTGTATGCTGCGATTTCTGATCTGCTTTTGGACCAAGTTTAGTACAACAATGAGTAATAATCATCAGAATAAGGGTGGTGGTAAGTAATAATAATTTGTAATATAATTAATCAGGAGAGAGTACAGAATAATTAATAAATGTAACTAGGTTTTATTATGTGTCCGAATGCTTTCTAAATGTATGTAGATAATTATTAAGATGTTTTCTATGAAGATTGTAACTAACGATAAAATTAATTTTAAATAAGAAGAAGAGAAATTAAATGCTAATATTATTTATTTAAATTGAGTTTGTTTTTCTATTATCTCAGATATGTGTCAGAATGTGTTTTCTCAAATTAACAATTTTTAAAAGCGATCATATATTTATGCGATCATATATTTTATTACATGCTATAATTCCACATAATAAGTTCCCTCATCCAACCAGCAAGTAGTTTATATCTGTGCTCAGAAGGCAAAATGTTATAAAAAATTTACGTGACAAAAATTCTAAGATGTCATAAAAATCAGTAATTTGTTTTACATGAGCAAACGTGTTACCAATGTTTCAGAAAAATAGTTGGCTATTACTTACAGTAGTTGCAGTAAATAGAAAACATCGGCGAACAAGAATCCGGATTTTCAAAAACTCAATTTTTCCAAGAAAAGTTTCTAATAACATTTTGCCATCTGAGCACAGATATATGTTTCTATATCTATATTTACATGTGAAAGACGTATTCATATTATTCAATTTGCACATTAATGAATATATCTAAACACTAATAGGTAGATCTTGCATAACTTAATAATATAAAACTTGGATAAAGGTAAAACTATTCGATTACTGTAGTGGGTCCAAGTGGGCTTGTTTTACTTTAGTGGCACAGAGGGGTCCATTTTTGATGGTTGGAAAGACATCTGTACAATAGCAGGGTTAAAAATATCCTGGATATGTCACTGATATATTAAAATCGCAATGGCTGGGAAGTCCAGCTTATGATGGAAATATATTAATTTATCAAACGAAATGTGAGAAATATGCATGACTACCAATA
The DNA here is from genome assembly GCA_907164885.2 of Dolomedes plantarius. Classification (NCBI taxonomy): domain Eukaryota; kingdom Metazoa; phylum Arthropoda; class Arachnida; order Araneae; family Dolomedidae; genus Dolomedes; species Dolomedes plantarius. The sequence continues at coordinate 167,144,700 of OU015498.1, read as the reverse complement.
TTATCCCCCCACCCTAAGATTCGCAGTTTATGATAAACCACAGCTACCTTCAAAGAGAATGAAAATTGATATAATTTAAAATTAAATTAAATACCTCAATACAGAATTGTTATGAATAATACCATAACTGAAATTGCTTACACATCGTTATCATATTTAATTACTTCCATTACAGTAACTCCAGGCGGCAAACGCGTCCAGGTAGAGATATGCAAATACTCAGAGGTAAAAATAACAAAATAGATGGCTAATAAATTGCAAAGCTTCTGGATTCCCATAAACAAGGAAATAGACAAGGTAGATAATGTCTCTGGTCTCATTTTTTGTGCAGTCTTATTACTCCTGAAAAATGTGGTTCAGTTGCACAGAAAAGCATTTTCAATCTTTGTTTCATTTGCCCAGTGCACATAAAATAATTACCGAGTTAAAGTCATTTTTCTGTAATTGAAATACTTTTGCTGAAAAACACTGTTACTCTTACAACGGGCAAATAGAAATAGTAAACTCTGTAATGAAAGGTCCACTCTAAAATTCCGCACTTTAGATATAACTTGGTTGATTTCAAAAAGCTTGTATTAACCCTCTAACGGTACAGAGGTTTGAGACGAAATAGATGGTACTGTCGGGTCGGATCCGACCCGATAACTTTATTGATGAGGTTTTTGGTAGAAATAAGAACATAATAATCATTTTTCTTGTATAATAACATTTATTGATAATATTTTACATGAAATAAAAACCTTTTTGTAGAAAAAAATGACCAACGAATTGTAATTTTGCTAAAAAAAGGAAAATCTCTGGCATTTACATAGAATGTTGTATGTATTAGGTCTAATATGTAACACAAATAATCTAAATAATTCAACACGAAATAAAACGTATAAAGAGGGCATAGACTGCCGAACAAATTGATAGGAAAATTGCTCGGTGCCCATTTAAAGTGCCGATATTCGCCTTGTTTACTTTTATCTTGTCACTTCCTAACATGCGGTTGAAGTGTCAGCCTTTTAAACATCGCAAGAACGCGTTAATATTCAACTTGTCGGCTGTTGCTAATATTACGTCATAGTTTTCTCTTACGTATTTGCCATATCAAACTACTTATTTTTAGCAGACCATGTTTGGCCGTATGTATCTGTGAACCGTGTTTCTTATGCAAATGTTTGATTGTATAAAAGAATAGGTTTGTTAATGTCTGTTACAGGTCGCACAGTCAGTCAGTCTGTAAATCTCACACTCTCAGTTAGAGGTGTGGCGATAGTATCTTTTCATGTACGAGTATATTATTTCTTTATGAGCAGTTGGCTCGTTATTATGTTATTCATTTGTACATATTCATCTGCACATATTAAAGGATTTTAACTTCTACGAATTTTGTCATCATTCAAATGCCCCTGTTTCACTGCGCGTCGTGCACAGCACAAATTAACAGAAAATCTACCCTGGCGTTGAAAATTTTAACTTTTCACTAAACGATTGCGCAGTTGCAACAAATTCTAATACTGAAAACGGACAAATATAACTAAAAGTTAATCAACAAAACAAGATAATTATTAGCAGGAAGAATGTATACAAAAATAAACAGAAATCACGAACTTAGGACTCAACGCACCATAATGCAAGATTCTGTAGCAGTAACGGAATTAAACAATATATCAAGAAAAGACATGTCTTTTCATTTGTGTTCTTAAGGATTGTATGTGTACTTGCATTTATGGTGCGTTGAGCCCTAAGTACAGGACGTCTGTTTATTTTCATTTGATTTGACTATCTGTTTCAATGGGGATCTCGGTGCCTAGGGTTGTTTTTTGTTTAGACCTGCATCCTATTCAGAAAGTTCTCCCTTGAGGTAACTTATTTGGTCAGGCCTCCTGATTGACGAGATGAGTCGGTTACCTCGATATATTGTTTAATTCCGTTACTGCTACAGAATCTTGCATGATGGTGCGTTGAGTCCTAGTGTGTGATTTCTGTTTATTTTTGTCTACATTCTCCCTGCTAATACTTATTTTGCTTTGTTGAATTATTTACTTTTAGTTATATTTGTTTAATATGTAATTTAGTTTTTTAACCAGTTTTAGAAGTTAGTGAAACCAAACTTCTGAGCCCAAAAATGTAAAAAATCATATATACTGGCATTTTTGGTCTTCAAAATCGAAATAAAATATTTTTAAAATCTAAAAAAATGACTAGTGATCATGAATAACGTTTTTCAACAAAGACACTCGTATTTACCGCAAACATATAACTACAAACGCTCCAACACCTGTTGTGAAACTGGCTGGTAGGTTTTCTTGTCAATTTGATTTCTTGCAATAAGAGGGGAGAGCACGGGAGAGGCAAAAAACACCCTTGGGTCGGATCCGACCCTCACCTTACCATTTGAGGGTTAAGATAGTGTCTGTTGATGTCAGTGTTACTCCGTACTCATAAATATAGAGAGATTTTGTACATTTTGCTGTACTGAACTGCTGAAACAGAAATTCAACCCTAACATAAATGATACAATAAAAGGAAAAACAGCTCCTCGTTAATTCATAAATAATAATTGCAAGAAAAAAAGAACTTTTTATATACCATGTTTTTAAATTTTCTGTTGAATCATATAAACTTGACAACTCTATGCATTAATAAATAATTATTTAATTTTTTTTTGATGAATTACCCCATCAACTTGAAAAAAAATGAAGTTAATTGGAAGTTAACTTGTGTTTAACTTTTCGTTCCCGTTCCGGGCGATAGATGGCTGCACCACACTACAAAACAAAATTAACTGAAAATAATAAAAACGTGGTAAAAATCTTCTTGAAGATAGCTAAAAGTATTTAAAAAATGCATTGTTATCGTGTTCTGGCAATTCTAAAAGTTTCAAATGTCTAGCTAGTCGGGAAGTTAGTTAAAAATCGATTGCAAGATTTGTACTGGAGAAACACACAAACACACACACACACAAACAAAAAAGCAAGTTAATAAAAACATGGAAAAAAACTAAATTTATAAAAAATAATTTTGTTGACCGCAAAAGGGAACATATAAAAATTATATGATGTATTACAACCTGCTGATAACGAAAGTTTATTCATCTGAGGCAGAGTCATTCTGCTTCGTTTGAAATGAGGTATGCACCAGTAACTGTTGGCACTTTTCATTAAGAAATTTCAGCCAGGGCCTTTTTATCGCATGGGCAAATCGGGACTTTGCCCATGGCCCCCTGATGCTAGGGGGCCCCAAAACCCCTTAGGTGTATGCACCTAGTACTTCTAATAGTATGTATAGCCCATGGATAGTTCTTATTTTTATAAATGTTCGTAAGGGGGGGCCCCCAGCGTTCATAATCGGGCCTTGATTTCAGCAGAAACATAATTCGATTGTAAATAATTGTTAAGCAGCCATACTTTGAAGGATTGAATGCTTAAGCTGAAATTTTGATATCTTCTATTTTCAGCACTCATCAATTTTGCAGAAATTAATATTTAATACCATCAAGCAGAATATTAAAATGATATAAGAGAGCAAATGTTTGAAGAAACTGCCTTTTTTTTGAAAATGAAATCCTATTTCCTGCATGCATTGATCCACATTCATTATTTAGACACCCGCACGTGTTTTCCTGGAAGCGATTTACGTAACAAATCTCTAATTTTGTTATGACTGTGTTTTGGAATTCGTTTCTATAAAAATGTTTGCATCGATAAATAATTTAAATGCTCAAAACATGAATGCCATTTTCATCTATAGATTGCTTGTCTCCACAGAAAAGAAAAATTAGAAATTAAATAGGTGGAACACGTCCAAAAAATTCAGAATTTATCAATAACGTAAATGGTTGAAACCTTTTCATAATCACTGTTATAAAAATCCTTTCTACAGAGATATGAGTGCGCTAATGTACAGATAGAGATATACGACAAATTGGAAGTAAACAAATGTTTATAGAACGTACGTTAAATAATTAGTTTCAATTAGCTGACTTTGATAGAAATTCTGATATTCTAAATATAATCTTTTGTGGAAACGAGAAAAAAAAACAACATAAGCACGCTTGAATTCTCAGTAATATAAATATTTATTTCCCCAAGTAGATGACTGAAAAGCAGTTTTGAAACTGCTTTTGCTCTAAACATACGTACTCAAGTGCACGCCCACATATATATGAGAGATTAAAACTCTGCTTATAAAACAAATATTGTCACTTACATTCATTTCTCGACTTTCTTAAAATGTAAGGACGCTCATTTGGAGCAACTTTCCACTAAAAGTAACAAAATTACAGGATTTTAACGATCGTAGCTAAATTACAGTTAAATTGTATTTTCTGTTATAATTTTTTTGAAACCCTGAAAAGAATATAATTTAACGGTACGTAAAGAGGAATTGTGGATGATAGAAAAAAATATATTTTATATTTTATTTTCTCAAAATGAACTACCCAAAATCAGGTTTGCAAAAATATATATTTTTTACGGTAAAAACAAAAGCAGATAATGTTTAAAATTCAAATCGTTTTTCGAAAATTAAATTTAGAACCGATAAAACCTGGAAGAACAGGGAAAGAAACATAATTATTTTAGTGCTCAGCTTTTGATCTTTGAAATACATAGCATTTACTTAAACATAAATACACCATCGCTGCCTGGTGACTCTGTTAGCACGATTTGAATTCTTTTGGATAAAAACTATATTAGATCATATTACTTCAGATCCCCGTCTGTTTCCCACCGTTCCTAGATGAAATAAAATAAAAGGAATCATAAAACTTAATCTGTAATTAGCCTCAGTAAGGAAAAAGTCCCTTTATTTTTTTTTTGAGATATTTTTTCATCCTTAAATGAATTTTATTTATGCTTCGAGAAAGCAAAAAATTTTTCCAAAGAAACTTTCGGCAAAAAGTCAATTATTTCCGCATAGATTTTCTTTGAAGTATCATTAGTCTCTTACTTCCCGTTTTCTCATACACGTTTTTTTTTTCGGTCTGGAAAACTCCCACATCATCTTATTTTAAAACTCTTAGTGCCTCGGTTTGCTGATGTTGAGAAAATCTAACTGGCTTTGCTGGTTGAAAGGTAAAAAAAAAAGAACTAACAGTATTCCAGTTATGGGAAATAAAGTTATGTCGATTTATTCAGATATGAATAATTCTCAGTATTTCACTTTATAAATCAGCTATTATTAACTGCAAAATACGCAGAAACGTAAAGGAATAAAAGGAAATGAAACTAATATTTTTAAATATGCTGACTACTGTCAGACTCTCTTTTTAATTATACGAATTCCAATTAAAATATTTTAAAAGATGATTAATTATTGACATGGAGCTGATTAGTGAGGAAAGCTAGTTAATTTCTTACTTTTAGGTAATTATTTTTTTTAAATTTGTAAATCAGTAAGTGCTAACTGCAAAATATACCCCACCCCCAGCGAAAGTGGTCTAAATGAAATGACCCAAAGATATTGAAATCCGCTGATCTGTTCTACCATTAACTCTTTCTAAATTACTAATTAGTTTATTATTGCTAGTTATTGCGTCATACATGCGAAGTTAGCAGGTTTAAATATTATTTAATTAAAATTAATTGTTATAATTATAAATCAACTGTTAACACCCAATAACACATATGAGGATAAAAGAAAAATTAACTCTCTGATTGAAATGGCTTGGCCACCCTCGAACCTTTTTTTTAATTATTTCTTATTACTAGAAAATATTTTCGAAAGTCTAATTAATTACTGGATCTAAAATAATTGTTTGTTTGTTGGTTAGAAAAGCTAGTTACGCATAGCTGATACAATGCTATTCATACATGATAAACAAATCATAAATTTAAAAATAATTATTGCGTTTGCAATCAGCTTTGCTGCCCACGAGCAAGAAAATGATAAAAATGAAATGAAACTGTCATATTTAATTGGCTGTATATCAAACTGTTAAAGCTATTAATAATTAATGAACTTTCAGTTGTTTTAAATACAAATTAATAAATATTTTTTTTAAATAATTAATGAAATGATGTGAAGAGAAAATAGCAAATTATTCTCTTTGATATAAACTATATTATTATTGTCTTTAAAATAAATAGTATTTGCTTTTCAACAAAGTGTGTTAAGCATTACGTATATAATCTGTACATAGAGGTAAAATTTTACTTTCCAGTTATTTACTCAAAGCAATACTGATATATAAATATAAACTATGCACAAAATTTGGTCTATATTTGGAAATGTTTTAGTTCAACAAAATTCTATACTCCTATCTTACTCACCAATATATATGTGCGCTGTACTTACACTATCTGTACTATTAAACACCCAGCATTGATTTATCGAACACTTCTACATTAAGCATTAATATGCAAAAAAATAGCAACATGTTATAATATTACTACAAGATACTCATCATTAGAAATATTGATATCTATCATTACTACGTAAAGAAAGAATTTTCATTTCATATTTAAAAATTCATTCTATATCCAATAATTAATTAAAGGTAGTATGGGAGTCAGCATAGTAATTATTGTACAAATGAATTATTACTGCTCTGGAGAAAACTTCTTTAAGTTTTCAACATCTCAATACAAAAGTTACATATCTAAATTCAGCAATTTTGGGTTCTTCTGAATTGAAAGCAACTCGATATCCGTAAAACATCACCTCACCTCCACGATTCAAAACGTAAAAGGATTTTCTCACCAATATATTTGTCGAGCCTCCGTTACTTCGAGCAGCAACTCCAAATTTATAACGAATCCTCAGACCATCATAATGGGAAAAATATAGGGCATTTTCTGGCTAACATATTTCCGGAATCAGAGCACGAGCAACTCAAATTCCATAACACATTCCTTGACCACAGTAATCCACAAATGTAGGGCATTTTTAACGACATATTTCGCGAGTCTATGCTACTTCGGATGGAAGTCTAACTCAATAACAATTCACCTGACCACTACAATAAAAAGAGGCAGGATATTTTCCGACCGACATATGATGACTCTAAACCAGTAGGTCCAATCCCATAAGTAGTGTTGACAATGCTCTACGAAATCATAATGTACTATGACCGATATATTTCATAGGTTTTTGTTACTTGGGACAAAAAAGCCTAAGTCTATAACAAATCTAATGACCATCAAAATCACAAATGTAGGAATTTTCTGATTAAAAAAATTGTCGAGTCTGTGTAACTTAAGGCAGGAACTCCTAATCCAGAACACTTCCTCCGACTACCGTTTTCCAAAATGTAAAGACATTTTTCGAACAATAAATGAAGCAGCATCCTTTGACCACCGGAATTCTAAAAAAAAAAAACACTTTCTGACCAATATATTTGACAATCCTACAAGGGAAAGTTCTAGATCCATAACATATCCTTGTGGTGCTCCATGGTATAAATTTTCCGATTACATTTTAGAAAGATTAATTACTAATTAAATATTCAATGAATCACGTTAACTTATGCATTGAATCGCTTCGAAGCAGCAAACGTCATAGCAAACTCTGATTGGCTGCGTAAGCAGTTATAAGCCATAGCCAGACAGATGGGAGAGAGAGGTTCTTAAGTTTTTTCGGTTTGTTTGTTTTAGTCATTTGTCAGTTTGCCTGATGTGTTTAAGTTGAGGCTGAGGCGATGGCTCCCTCATTTACGATTTATCACAAATTCTTTTAGACCTCTCGAGATGTTTAAAGTTGATTTTATCAAAGCAGGTTCGCGCCATAATTTAAGTATGTTGTGTATGTCGGCGTAATCTGCCTATACTATTACTTTGTGAATAAAGTTGTTAAGTTTGTTAATGAGTTTAGAGTGATTAACTTGGCTTCTACAATATTGGTGGTATACACGAGCCACCATATAGTGGTGACCTTTTGGACAGTTCTACTAGACTAAACCGAACACTTGTTTGCAACACCCCCTTTTTGATGACTTCGTAATGGATGACGTTGCAAGTTTTGAAGCAGTATAAATTTTTTGATGCAGTTTTCATCAGCGCAAATTTTGAAGTGGTTTCGTCAACACAGGTGCAGGTAGGCTATAATTTTTGACCTTAACTCTTGACCTCTTGAAGTTGTAATCTGTGTTTATATTTGATTGAGTTCAAAGAAAATTTGCATGTAATGTTTATACAGAAGAATGCTCATTTGTGTGATAGTGTTTTTGGTATTTTTATAGCTTAAAGTACGCTTTTAATATATACACAAATTTCCCAAAAGTATAAACTGTATTTTTTCGTATTGCATACATATTATAAAAAAAAAGAAAGGAAAATGCCTAATACTAATTTGAATGTGGATGCCGACATATGTAGGGTGGCATTTAAAGCCCCGGTTTTTTGGGAGGCTGATCCTGCGTTATGGTTCCGACAGGTGGAAGCTCAATTTAGAAATGCGGGTATAACAGAGGATTCTACAAAATTTCATTCAATCATAGCCGCTCTGGATACGAAAATACTTAAATGTGTACGTGATATAGTACTTAATACCCCTTCAGAAAATGCATACATCACTCTAAAAAATAGCATTTTATCCTATTATGAGGAATCTGAGAGTTTGAAACTTAAAAAGTTGTTTAGTGGATTATGCTTAGGGGATCAAAGACCTTCACAGCTACTTTGCGAAATGGATAGTTTAAATGGGGGAAAACTTAATAATACCGCATTGCGAGAACTCTGGTTACAGAGATTACCCATTAACATCCGACAAATTTTAAGTGCTTGTGTGGACGATATGCAAGATAACTCAAAGCTTGCTCAAGTAGCTGATAAAGTTTATGAAACCTCGGGAGAGTTTTTAGCTCCCGTTGATTCCCAAACCCCTCAAACACAGTTGCAAAAGTTAGAATCACGAATAGCTAAATTGGAGGTGCAAAGTAAAAGTACACAATACAACGGTCGTTCTAGGTACTTTAAGAAACGTGACCGCAGTAAAACGAGGAATGAAGCTAGATCTCAACACCATTTTTCTACTTCAACAGAAAGGTGTTGGTACCACCGGAAGTTCGGAAGGTTAGCTAAAAAATGTGTATCGCCATGTAATTTTTCGGAAAACGCCTAGGCACATCTGGAATACCGGCACCAGATGAGCGTAGTTTCGGAAGCCGGTTGTTTATTTACGAGAAAAATACAGGCGCTAAGTTTTTAGTGGACACGGGGGCAGCATTAAGCTGTTTTCCCCAAAAGCTAACAAGAAATAGAGTTGTGCAGGATTTAAAATTGTATGCTGCAAACAACTCTGTTATCAAAACATTTGGTACAGTCAATTTGAAGTTAGATTTTGGACTTCGTCGAGCATTCAGTTGGAATTTGGTGGTGGCAGACATTACCACGCCAATTCTAGGAGCCGACTTCCTTAACCATTATGGTATCCTGGTGGATGTACAAAATAAAAAAGTTTCAGATAACGTTACAGCGTTAGCAGTATCGGGATATCCAGGGACTGGCCCTAGTTTAAAACTTACTCCACTGGAGGGGAAAACTGAATACGAAAGAATTCTAGCGCGATTTCCAAAACTTTTCAATCCGAATGTGCATTGCAATAATAATTTGCAAAACTTTCCGGTAACGCACTGTATTGAAACCACAGGACAACCCATTTTTTCGAGACCTCGTAGGTTGAACCCCGAGAAGCTTCAAACATTGAAGTTGGAATTTAAAGCTCTAATGGAACAGGGTGATATTCAGCCCTCTAAAAGCCCATGGGCCAGCCCTATTCATTTTGTGAAGAAAAAGGACGGAACTTGGAGAATATGCGGAGATTATAGGGCACTCAATAAGGTCACAACTCCCGACCGCTACCCCCTCCCACACATCCATGATGTAGTTATGGGGTTACGGGGGAAACAGGTTTTTTCGAAAGTCGACTTGGTTCGAGCATACTATCAGATTCCGGTTGAGGTTACAGACATTCCTAAGACCGCGGTGACAACCCCTATAGGTTTGTTTGAATTCCGGAAAATGCCATTCGGTTTGAGAAACAGTGGAAACACATTCCAGCGTTATCTAGACAGCATACTTAGAGACCTGGATTTTTGTTTGTCATATCTTGACGATATCTTTGTCTTTTCTGATAACGAGATACAGCACAAAAAACACTTAGAAATACTTTTTTCAACTCTAAGTCAACATGGCCTGATTTTAAACCTCCAGAAATGCATATTCGGAGTTGACAAAATACCATTTTTCGGTTTTCAAATTTCAAAGCAGGGAATTGAGCCGCTACCTGAAAAGGTCCAAACATTACAGCATTACCCTCGCCCAAACAATATCAGTCAACTTCGGACCTTTCTAGCAATTTTAAATTTTTATCATCGTTTTTTGCCTAATATTGCGGAGAAACAGGCATTGCTTTTTGATCTCATAATTAACAGAAAGAAAAAGGATATGACTCCAATACCGTGGACAGAACCATTAATAAATGCATTCGAAACTTGTAGGAAAACTATTTCGGAGGTAAATGCACTGAAATTCCCAGCTCCCAGCGCACGCCTATTGTTAACTGTCGATGCGTCGGACCGAGCAGTCGGTACCGTTCTTTCTCAACTTACCAAGGACGGTGAGGAGCCATTAGGATTCTTTTCACGAAAATTAACCCTCACTCAAACTAAATACAGTGCATTTGATAGAGAACTGTTGGCGGTATATTCTGCAGTAAAACATTTTAGGCACATGCTTGAAGGAAGAACAGTCACGATCTTCACTGATCACAAACCCTTAACCTTCGCACTTCACCAAAAATTAACAAGTGCTAGCCCCCGACAGGTTAGACACTTAGAACTTGTTAGCCAATACACTGCATATATCCAATATTTGCCAGGAAAACAAAATATAGTAGCCGACGCGCTATCCAGAATATACACTTTGAATTTAAATAGTTCAATTTATTTTAATTTATTTGCCGAGGATCAAGCAAGGGATCCCGATTTACAACAAATGTTGCGTTCAAAGGAGGTAAGAGGTCTTGAGTTAAAGTTAATTGCTTTGCCTTCCTGTGAAAGAAAATTGTATTGTGATGTGTCTCACGACCTAGTTAGACCATTTGTACCTAGAGTATGGAGACGGAGGATTTTTGAAGCGAACCACAAACTTTCACATCCTGGTGTAAAAGGAACTTGGCGACTCATCCAACAACGGTTCGTGTGGACGGGCATGAGGAAAGATTGTGCAGAATGGTGTAGACAATGCAACCAGTGCCAGCGAGTCAAGGTGACCAGACACAACAAGGCGCCTCTGGGAACATTCGTCGCAACAAATAGGTTTTCTCATGTCCACATAGATATAGTTGGGCCCCTACCTCCATCCAAAGGCAACCGGTATCTGCTGACTTGTGTGGATCGCCAGACGCGATGGCCTGAAGCTGTGCCACTTCCGGACCAACGGGCAGAAACCATAGCGGATGCTTTCTTATCTACTTCGATAGCTCGTTATGGTATTCCCGAGGTGGTAACGACAGACCGCGGACCAAACTTTGAGTCTCAACTTTTTAATAGGCTGTCAACGTACTTGGGGATCCGGCGCAGCAGGACTACGGCATACCACCCACAGAGCAATGGATTGGTGGAACGATTCCATCGAGTGCTTAAATCATCCCTGATGGCAGTAGATCCGGTACATTGGGTTGATGCTCTACCACTGGTGCTTCTGGCTATCAGATCAACTGTAAGGGAGGATCTGAAGGCTGCCCCAGCACAATTAGTGTTCGGTGGTCTGTTAAGACTTCCAGGTGAGTTTTTTCAGAGTAACCCGGTGAAGGACGAGCCAGCTGAGATGTTGCAGAGACTGAGTTCCCATATGACCAACTTGACACCAAATACGACAGGAAGACATGCCAAGCCACCAGTTTTTGTCTTCAAGGATCTCAAGGACTGTACACATGTGTTCCTGCTGACAGACCATGTGAAGCCTCCTTTGGCGCCACCATATGAAGGACCATATGCTGTCGTGTCAAGAAAACCAAAGACACTGACGATTTGTATCAAGGGTAAACCTCAATCTGTAAGCATTGATCGTGTAAAGCCTGCTTATGTATTAACTAAAATACATGGAGACACTGAGAAACAACACATTCCCCGACAGGAAAATACAGTAACTAAATCTGGGCGAATTTCAAAGCCAGTTGTTAGATTTAAATTTTAAAACTAAATTTCAATCTTCTCTACGGGGGGAGTGTGTGGTGCTCCATGGTATAAATTTTCCGATTACATTTTAGAAAGATTAATTACTAATTAAATATTCAATGAATCACGTTAACTTATGCATTGAATCGCTTCGAAGCAGCAAACGTCATAGCAAACTCTGATTGGCTGCGTAAGCAGTTATAAGCCATAGTCAGACAGATGGGAGAGAGAGGTTCTTAAGTTTTTTCGGTTTGTTTGTTTTAGTCATTTGTCAGTTTGCCTGATGTGTTTAAGTTGAGGCTGAGGCGATGGCTCCCTCATTTACGATTTATCACAAATTCTTTTAGACCTCTCGAGATGTTTAAAGTTGATTTTATCAAAGCAGGTTCGCGCCATAATTTAAGTATGTTGTGTATGTCGGCGTAATCTGCCTATACTATTACTTTGTGAATAAAGTTGTTAAGTTTGTTAATGAGTTTAGAGTGATTAACTTGGCTTCTACAATATTGGTGGTATACACGAGCCACCATATCCTCTACCCTCCATGACCCAAAAAGGTAGAAATATTCAAATTGACACATTTCTAGTGCCTATTTTCCAAATCTATGTCAAGTTTTTAGTTCTCTCGGTCATACAAGAATCGTACCCGAAGAGAACATCTCATTGAGTTTCGTTAATGAACTCAAAAGAGGATTTCAGAAATTAAATTGAATGCACTTGTAAATTATGGCTTTTCTTTAATCCTTCAGCGGGCGCGCCAATTTTTGGTACACCAGCAGGCGCGAGTTGCATGAAATGCAACGTCTCTTTCAACCTTGATTATTCCTTTTGTAATAAACTTTCTTTTTTCAAATTGAAAATATTAATTCTGCGTTTTATAACAAGATATAAAATTTTGATAATATTGAGATATATTTATAATTAAAGGCCAAAGAATGCAGATACAATCGCCTTATTTCAAAACTGTCTGGTTTAATGCATATAAGGACGACTTGCGAATCGATTCCTATTATGTCCCAAAACCTAAAAACAATGAGATTGTCCATCTCCGTGATATGCGGAATACCGTGTAATAGCTGCAGATTTGATGGACTACATCTACTCCTTCTTTTGTCGTATTGCAATCCGGTATAATCGCTGGTTAACCACGGTTAAATCACGACTAACAATGAATGGAAAGGAATACAAAGGTCAGAAAATCAGACCTGCATTAGAAAGGGTGTAGCTATAAATAGAAACTGCTTAGAACATTCAAACCTTACTTGTAAAATCAAACCATTCAAAATTACGAAAAGGCCCTTTTTACACGAGGCACATTCGTTGATTCAACTGATTTCCGGGTGGCTGTAAAGGAGTGTAGCCACCATAGGAAATGTATGGGAATCGCCCGAGCCATTTCACACTCAGTGAATTCGCAGCGCAGACCATTTGCCAGCTGGCACATGTGCCGCTAACGTTCTCCTCCCGATAGGTTGACTCAGCACAAAAGACATTACTGAAGGTACGCTCTTCACACCAGCCGCCTAGTTTGCATCAACTCAGTTCTGTATGGAAAGTGTTGTAATTGCAAGTTTGAATGTGGAACAACCATAGGAGTAGCGTGCTTCTAACTTTCTTTTTTTGGGGGGGGGATGGGGGGCATGAATTGAATTCAGTTAGAGTCCTTCTCAGCGCATTTACTGCCGGACGGTTCTCAAAATATCAAATATTATTATTATTTTTTAAACTGAATACCAGTAGAATTGATGTTTGAGTAGTATTCAAAAGTTATACAATGAGCAAAATAAATATAATATAAATAAAATAAGGAAAAAATATAGCATCGAAATTTTGTTATGGATCCTATCATTGTTAAAAACTATATTAAGGCTAAAGATATGATAGGAATCTTCAGTCTCACAGTTTCAAAAAGCGGGAAAAAACCAACTTTCTTAAAAGTTTTCTGCAATTTTCCGATATTAACTGAAATTCTATTAACGTTTTAATTTATTTCAAGTTAAGTTGGGAGGGGCACGCCCCCCCCCCCGTCGCTATACCTATGGGAACAATTCATCGAATAAATTCGTATTATAAATCTTGCGATATGGACCATGAGGTGTGATGAATATAGTGATATAATTAAAAGGGGTGAAGCTTGGAGGGAATTGGCACTAAAATTTTATCCCGAATTCAACAGCATGGATCCTCACCAACAAGGTGCAATCGGTAAGAACATTTCATTCAAATTATTAGAATTATTTAATTAATTATTTGGATGATTTTCGCAGTTTGGTGCCCCTAGTTATTTCCATAGAAACATTAGAAGGTTTCAATTTTTATTACTATCAAACTATGTATATTAAGCAAATATCGATATAAATAAATGCAGATGCCTGCTCAATAAAGTAGTCGGTACCATTCAAATTTAAAAGTGCATTTGTTATTTTGTTAATGGTGGTTAAAAACTCCAAAATTAAAACAAATTTTTTAACTTTTTTAGAATTTTTTAAAAAATTTCTTTAGAAGCCGCATTATCATTAAAAAAATTAACAGAAATATTTATTTGGTCATTTCAACGAAAGATATTCTTTATCATTGGTTGTTTATTTAATGTTTCTTATGGTGACATACGTCACTCTCTTTACATTACTTATCAAACAGCATTACATCGATTAGTACAGGTTATGACTGTTACACTTAAAAATATATGTGTGAGCACCAAATTGCGTGAATTTACCCATTATTTAATTAAATTTATCTAGATTTGCAAATGTGAACATCGCTTTATGCCTACAATTTGAATAGTTTTCATATGAAGGAGGTTTTTGCATTAACCCTTTCAGATGTGCAATTTTATTATTATAATTGTTTTTTTTTAAGTATGATTGAGGTATAATGGTCCTACAAATAAAAGAAATGTGACTAAAAAAATCCCCTTAAGTAGAGGAAATATAAAAATAATACATTTTGTATTTTTGTAAGTAAAAACCTGAGTGCCATGTTATGATGCTTTCTTAATTCTATATTCCCCTACATCATTATAAATGAAAGACCAATATTGTGTTATAAAATTGGTGTAAAAGGAAGGTATTGGTAGAATAAAGATTTAATATTTAAGTTTAAAGTTTTTGAAATTTAAAAATTTAAGGGGGGAAATCTTAAAACCTTAAAAATCTCAATTTTTTACTATGATTTAATTTGGAAGAATGGAATATAAGGAATCTTATGAAAAAAATGAAGTTGATGATACAATTACAACCGATTTTACGGCCAAATGTATAAAGCAAATAGTAAAGTAATTTATAGAAAATTTAAACCTTAAATGGCTTTTTCTAAAAACTGTTATTTTGAAACTTGTGCGCACTATTTCTTCAAAACTAATCGTCCCAAATTGCTAAAGTTTTGCATGCATGTATATCGTGTATGTTTATACAAATTCTACCTAAATTTAGTTAATTACATATCAATAATTTTTTTACAGCAATTTTTTTTATTTTGATATTTTTTGTACATTATAATACATTTGCCTGAAAAATATTTTTATGACAGATATTGTAATTATTTTAGGTGTAGATTAAAGTATAACCTATGCATAGAATATATACACATTTAATGTTGTAAACTGTCTTCTTCCACCTCATTTTTCAATCGCTTTTCGCCTGCGTGACGTCTACTTGCTGACGAAGCGTTGCCAGAAGAGAAAATTTCACCTTGAATTGGGCGCGCGAGGTGCCTCGTGTGAAAAGAACCTCACACGGCAGTCAACTACATGAAAATAAACTAGGCAAATCAGTTGAATCATCGAATGTGCCTCGTGTGAAAGAGGCCTTAATCATCAAATAAAATGTATATTCACGACTACTTACTACTCATTTCACTACATTCTAGGCTGTGAAACTATAACAGTACAGAAACGCAAGACTTTATCCTTACAATAAAAGGACTTGATTGATTGTCTCTGGCTAAAATCATTATTTCATATTCTATTGGGATATTTTTCGACATCTCACAAAACAGCAATGTGTTGACAAAGGCATCAGAAATTTATCGTTCAATTCCTTTTTGAAACGTTCTATCACAATCCGCACCTCGAGGTTTATATATATATCCCATCTCAGCTTTGCTGTTATGTCTACATCAGTGATCCCGGATAAAAAGTTTCTTTTTAAACTTAAGAGAACGTATAAGGACATACATGCTTTTTTTCCAAGACAACAGCATTATATTTTTATGCTATAGTCATCCGCTATTGAGACGTTGTTAAAAATATATATAGACACAACTTCCCACGTTTTCATCTACGTGAGAATGCTATTTCATTCGCCGTCATCGTATTTTTCGAACATTTTGAAAAGTTGTGAATATGAAATGCAAATGACATTTTGCATATAAAATCAGTTGTAATATTTGCTGTATCAGACGGGAAATATTTTCTGAAACGCCGTAGAGAAAAGATAAAAGTCTAAGCTATATTTGAATTTCTTTTTCATGTGTGACTATTGTCTGTATTTTATAGTTAGTTTTTTTTAATACGCACGTTACATAAGTGAAATGAATGTTGGTAATGTCAAACAAGAGGAAAATGTAAAGTTACCTAGGGCTATGAATTTCCCAAGTAGTTTGCATGGATATAGTTAGAAATTGTATACAAACTAACCCGTTTTTAAGACTTTAAATCTGCATATATGATACATAGGTAGTGCGGGTTCGAAACATGCAATCTGAAAACTTTCTTTCGGTAAACGACAAAGAATATGCAATATTTTCAGATATAAATTTGAAATTATACTAAGAAAAGTTTCTATATTTTTTATGAGTAGGTCACTTTTCAAAAAATTTTGTTTTAGACTGATTGAAATAGTATAGGAAATAATCCTTAAGGTATCGAACTACGTTCGGAGCCCTTTTTTTGAAAAACTGTACTTGCGAAAAATTTTAGCTTATTTTTTGAAGGAATATAACACCAAATTCGAAAATGATGAAAAATAGTCATTAACTATGCAGATTTTTAAAAAATTGAGAAATTGTGTCGAAATTTAGCAAATTTTTACAAAAACGGCTCTAGCTCTAAAAAGAATATTATCCTATAACATTAACTTTTTTTTGTCCTATGTACATAAGTGCCTTCTTTGTGTAATGACCTACAAGCTAATCGATATCTTAAAATCTAAAAAAAATACAGGTCATTATATGCAATTACATGTAAAATTTTAGTAATTTTCTGTGTGATTTTTAAAAAATGCAGCTATAAATCAACAAATAATATTCCTAGAACCAAATCTGTAGTCCATTACATTCTAGGTACAGTGACCACCGCTTATAGTGATCAGTGGTTATAAGAATCAACCGTTTATAAGAATCAATATCGCAAAAACAAAAACAAATGTATTATTTCCATGTCAAAATTTTCGCTTTAAAGAATCAATCCACCGGTTTTAAGAATCAGCTTACACTCTTCGCCTTCCTTTCATTTTTCCAAAAAAACCCCACTTAAACCCTCAAAAGACACGAAGTTCTTTCTTTATCTTTTTTGTTAACGAAAGACTGATAAGATGGGATGGAATACAGTCGTAAAATGCATCCCTTTCTTTGTTAGACATAACATAATAGTTTCCCTTTAAACGCTTTAGCACATCACTGTCCTATTAGCTTGACCCGTGGGAAACTTTACCTGTCCGGGTCCGAATTCAATTTTCTCCACTGGCAAACAAAGGCAGGGACTCTTTTTTCCCACCTCCCGCATCCTGGTTGCGGCTTCCTGGACCCTGAAACACATAAATCTTCGGCGAAGTGTCCACTATGACTTAGGCAAACGTAACATTAGTAGATTCAGCACGTTATCAAACCGTGAAACGTAAGCTAGAAGGTGAATCTTCGTCTGAGACTATTGGTATTGAAAGAGGTATAAACAGCCTCCTGAAAACTCCATTACGTCAAACTACCATACAAAACTTTTACTTGCTCCCTTCCTGTTGTTTAAATGTTAAAACCGTTAAGCAGGTATGTTGTAACAAATATTGGATTTTTTTCTTCTCTTACTACAATTATGTGTATCTACTTATAAGTCTAGAAATTAAGTTGTATTTTTAAAATTATAAAAAATAATTTTAACAAAAGATAATTAACGTAAATTAAAGAGTATTTCATGGTAAATTATCTCATATATGTATATATAGGTGTGTGTGTGCCTGTCCAAAAACCTAAATTTCGGCTATAAGAATCAACCGCTTATAAGAATCAAAAACAGTAATAACAAACGTGATTCTTATAAGCGGAAATCACTGTATTATGAAAAACATATTATGAAAAACATACGTGAAAATTTTCATAGTCGTAACATGGTTAGATTTTGAGTTACCACAAGAGTCGTTCACATTTTTGATGAAAAATAAGTTCTCACGTAAAAACACGATTAAAATTTTAAACTGTTTTTAAATTCATAGCTGCTGCTGATCTTTAAACAGCTCTTATTTCATTTCTAATGATCGAATTGAAAAAATAAAAGCAGATTTAGAAACACAAATTTATAATCTTTTGAAACAAAGGAATAAAAACAATTTCGGAATTTTCGACAAAATCGATGTTTTAAACGCAGTCGGATACTTTAACTCAGTTTTGAAAACAAAATAGAGATTTCCAGTTTTGATTCTACACCACTCATGTCCTGCATGCAGATTTTTATGCTTTATTATCTAACACAGGAATACACATGTTTATTTACCTCTAGCTACGTAGTACTGTATAACCAGAAAAAAATCAGGCAAGCATTATGAACTTCTGTGTCACAGCAGGGTTTTTGCTTTAACATATTTCGAAACACCCTATTATCTGAAATTTTATTTTATGGATTTTAATTTCTTCCCAGTTTTCCATGCACATATTTTCCAATCGCATCTCAAGTAAAATACCTAGACAATACCCCCCGGGAACTTCAAGCGAATACCATACTCAAGAGGAATACCAGTTTCAGTATTTGAGTAGCATAAGGAAAGAATAAAATCAATATTCTACGTAAATGATATTGGTGAATATTAATGTTCATACTGTTCGTCTAGACAAGAATAGGAATTCAGGGAAGTCCACAATTGATCATTCGAACAAAACAAGCTTAAATAAATTTTTGAATAACAACAGATTATTATAATATGCAATATCATTATAATATGCTTATTTTTATAATATGCAATAATTTAAATTTAAAATTAGTGATATTAACATAACTTTTTTTCACTTTATTATTTTTCAATTCAGCTAAACCATGGTTTCGTAGATCGGATATATGGGATGAAGCCCAAGTATTAGGTTGTTACACATTGCCTTGAAATACAGATGAAAATAGCTGGTGATATTCCGGTCTTAAATATTTCATTTCGTAGATATTTCATAAGCAGTAACGCGGCACAGCAACGTCAATTTCACATGTTTATTGCAGTGAAAGCAACATGAGCTAGGAAAGATAGCAAGCACTGCAGAAGAAGCAGAATACAGATGAATATGTAAAAATAAATCATGCCAAAAAGCTTATCTCGTAGAGGTATGGTTACTAATTTTTTTCCCCTCGGTTGGTCTAAAATTAACTGCATGCTTATTTACATGATATGTTCTATAATTCCAGTCATGAAAGGGTTGTGTTACGCAAAATGCTTCGTACTCTCCGACCGCAAATCTGTTACGTAATGAGTAGTCATGATACCCTTGGCACACTAATGTTCTGGAAAGACATATTTTTAGCAATGTATCTCAATGCCAAACGCTCACATTCAGCTCAGAATTTGGTATTTGGATCGAAAAAGCTGAAAGTTAATTTTTTTTATTGATAAAATTTTTTTATAGTCAGTGACACAATTGGTGCTTCGAGCGTCTAACTGAAGATTACTAAATTTCCACAAGTGCCGTTCACTCAAAACAGGATGTATTGAATATGTAAGAAAAAGTTTCTGCAATAAGCTATCCATATTAATAAATGTTTAACAAATACCATGTATATTCAGCCCGAAAAACTATAATAACTTTAGAATAAAATATAGGATTAGAAGAATATTTAGAATAGCTTAGAATATTTCCGTAATAATAAAAATATTTTGTAATTAAAAGATGAAGTATTATGTATGTTCTGGTGCGTATATGCATGTACAATTGAGAAGTTATTCAAAATATTTAAAATAAAATACGAATTATAGTTATCATAAAACATTATAGTTGTATTACCTAAAATAACTGTAACAAAACCTCTATTAGAATAATTTTAGTATACAATGAGGTTCAATTTACGATATCGTATAATGTAAACTAAAAGTATAAGTAAAGAGAATAAATATATGCATAAAGTTGTGTCTTACCACCTACAGAAATTAATTTCAAAATAAATCAAAGCCTTTTTAGATCACCTTTTCGAAATCACAAGATTTGTACGAATTCTACCCCCTCCTTCCGAGAAATTTTGCATTTTCATCTCATTACCAAACACCGTAAAGGTGAGTGATTTATGAACTGTGTATCGCAAAATTTTCCGCTCTCCCAAATAACCTCTCCCGGAGCGAGCATGAACATTCGAGTACAAACCACTGTAAATCAAAGAAGCAATTATGCAGGCCCCAAGGAAAAGGATCAAATCTTCACTCTGGAAGGCGCGCATGCTATTTAAGTATCTCACTCACCTTTTTTCCCCCTTCGTATACAACTTTTTTTTTTTTTTTAATCTCCAGGCTTATGAAGGAAACGGTTAATATAAGAAGCATTACATCTTCAGTGAAATCTAACTTTATTTACCTGTTCAGCTGCAGCTCTTAATAACTTTTTTGCGTGAAAGAGGCAATAAATGTTGGATGTCAGTATCCAGAAAAGATGGAGGAAGGAAAAAAATTTTCATTTCATGAAAGTTTTCTTATTTACTCTGGGTGGCAACACACTTGTAATCTTTTCGAGCTAGAAATAAGAGAGGAACACTTAAACTCTTTCTTGTGAAGAATTGAACATTAAGAAAGAGGGAAGCACTCAATT
Source organism: Dolomedes plantarius (assembly GCA_907164885.2). Classification (NCBI taxonomy): domain Eukaryota; kingdom Metazoa; phylum Arthropoda; class Arachnida; order Araneae; family Dolomedidae; genus Dolomedes; species Dolomedes plantarius. The sequence goes on along the minus strand of OU015498.1, from coordinate 167,123,615 downwards.
TTAAACATCATCCGGGTTTAAAATATATCAATAGATAAAATAAAGTAATTCTGATATAATTTTCAAATAAATTATCTTTCAAGGGTTCAAACCTTAATGAAATCCTGAGATTTACATAACATATTTAAGTAATTGAAGGGTAAAATATATTTTTATTGTGATTGATTTATCTGGAAAAAAAGGAATATTGTTGTTTATTGCGTAACTTCAGAAGCTATGAATAAATAAATTAATAAACAAATAAATTTGTATGTATATAGAGAGAGAACCCGTGCACTTGTTAAATATCACTGGCTCATTAATAAAAATAACATTCAATATGTAATTCAGTGATCCAATAGGTGAACGAAATATTTTTAAATTCTTCTCGTAACAAAAAAAAATTAAAATACATTCATAAATAAAACACAGGAAATCGGAAGTAGTGAGTAAATGAAATTGTTTTATAGCTTCAAAACTTCTGAAATTGTTAAATTTAAAAAGAGATTTCTAAGTAAAGGTAGTGTAAAGTTGGTTTTTTTTACTTGGGTTGATATTTTGGGCAAAAAAATTATCTATTGTCTATAATTGGTTATATCAAAGACAATAAATATTTTTTTATGCAGCAGGCACATAACCTGAGCATACATATCAGTCATTCTATTGGTACTTCCTCGTGGTAGCATCCTAAAAGTGAACTAGTATAAAGAAAATTGTTTTGAATTCGTCTAGTAGTCACTGTAATGCCAGAAAAATTAATGGGTGATTTTCTTTATAATAACAGTTTTATCGTTTATTATCCTAAATGAGAAGGTTCATAATTCAATCTTTCATAATAATTTTTAAATATGTCTTTTGTCAGTTTTTAATGTTCTACATTTAAAGAGCAACCGTAAAATTTTAGTACAAAATTTTATTTTTAATTTTTTTGCACGTGGTGTTACGGAATGTGTTTGAAGTTCAGATTATCAGGAATAAAATTCAGGAATAAAGCTTCGCACATGTTTTCCTTTCTAAGGATTTAATATCCTAATTAAATTAAATTATCATATGATACTGCCCCCTCAGAGACAGACTGGCTACACATTTCCAAAAAAAGTCATAGAGAACATAAGCAGTTTTTGCTCCGGTCAGTGGCGTTCTAAGCTTTTAAATTTTCAACACCTGGGTAAAAACTGGTGAAGCAACTCGAGGGAAGCATTAAATATTTGCCTTTTTAGATTCTAAATATTATTATAGACTTATTTTATGAGAAACACAGCCGGTATTATGAGTTACTGTAATTTATGAATTGCGTTCTTGAACCCCCTTTTTGAATTGATTGTGGAATTCAAAAAACGCTAATGACGTGTTGTGTTAATTACGCAATTCGAATTGTAGCCCGAATCTTCATCAGAATTTCACTGTATGAAACAGCATTCACAGTTTTCAGACACTGAGCCAGCAAATCTCCTTGAGAATCTCAAAACACTGTAACCATAACCTTACCACCTAAGACCGTGACCTTTCATTCCTCGGTTTAAGGTGAAGAAGGAAATTTCGATTGCCATGAAGAACGCTATGATCCGGATTAGCAGTTACGAACCGGTGATTCATCTCCAATAAAAATCTTGTTATATGCATGGCTTCTTCTCCATCGACATATTTCGAAACCAGAGAATTCTACTATCAGACATGTGATAACGGTTTGCGATTTATTTGCTGATTTACCCTCGTAACTAAGGAATCTTATTCAGATATTTAAATTCAGACATTAAAAAATTTTAAGTATGAGGTATTTAAATTTTAATAATCATAGACTATTGTTGCATAGACTGTGGGATTTGTGTTCTGATTAAAAACATAAATTTTCATTAAATCTGAGTCATTTTTTAATAAAATTCTATGATACCCGGTAAAAAGGGCTTAAGTTAAAAAACAGGGACTTTTAGATACTTGTTAGTATTGGTAAAAAAAAATTGACTGGTATAAAAGGCTTGGGTCTATAATTTTTTTATACAATATTAAATTTCTTATTTCATAATCAAATTTGCATTCCAGTCAAAAGATTTTTTCTTATCAATACTCACGTAACAAAAATCACTGTTTCGACTTAAGCCCTTTATACCGGGCATCATAGAATTATTAGTTATAAAAAATAAGCATATATTCGGGGTTAAGTCTGCCATACCATGTAAGCTCTTATAATGAATCTAGACGTCAATACTTTTCAATTTTCCTTTTTTCCGCATCCGTTACTAATAATACATTATACAAACTATCACATTTTGTTGAAATTATGTCTTGTTAGGTTTGTTATATCATAAACGAACTTACAAAATTGGTAGCAAATTTAATAACTAATAAACACATTTATAGTTTTATATTTTGTAATATAAAGTACGGAAATTAAAACTACTGTTGCAAATTGAAATGATAGTATTTGTTTTGGGCGCACTGGTGGCGCCACCTGCCTGCTCCGTTTTGCGCGAAGCGTGTGTATTTTCAGTTGTGCTCTTGAATGAATAATAGCCTGACGCTTGAATTCTGGGTGATTTAATATTTCTTGAATTCTTGGTTATATATTTCTTGAATTTTTTCAACTACTAATGTAATAAATATAATTTTCGACCCCGTCGACACTAAACCTTCTCCCCCCAAGTACTGGTAATAGGCTGTCCAGAAGTTAAGATCGTGAAGAAACATTGAGCGGTTGAACGTCTTCTCAGTAGAGTGTGTACTAAAATGTAATTGTGTGTGTTCTTAAGATATGTAATCGTTCGTTGTGTATTTCTATTTTATAACAAGATGTCCTATAATAAAGTCCATGTACAGCTAGCCGGATTCTTGTTACTGACTCAAATTAGGACATCTGCTATACTAAAATTTTAGTAATTTTCATAAGCGCCAGTGCCTTAGTTTGTTAACGTAACTCGCAGGATCTAATTAGTAATAGAAAATGTAGTTGGACATATCAGAAGTGTAGTGCGAAAACTAAAAATCTTCACTGGAACTTTTTTTCGATAAAGGGCAAAGAACTATATTTCATGCATTTTTGATGATATAAATTTAAAACTACCGTTAGAAAAATCCCCAAACTGTTTTTTATTAGTAGACCATTTTCCAAAAATTGCCGTTTTGAACTGATTGATATATTATAAGAAAATATCCTTAACTGAGTTTTGAAAAAAATGGAGATGTCTAGTTTTGTTTTAGTTACTTACAATGCTTCCATTTGAATAAAATAAATTAATACTTTAGCCCTTCGCTCCAAGATTCTTACTTTATGTGGTTTATATTAAAATATATCTTTAAGGCCCGGTATAAAGGGCTTAAGTCAAAAACAGGGATTTTTAGATATTTGTTAGTATTGATAAAAAGACAAAAATATTTTGGCTGATATAAAAGGACTTGACAGGACTGGTATTTTGACAGGTATACAAAATTGATAGACCTAAGTCTTTTATAAAAGTCAAAAGATTAATGTTTTCAATCAATACTAACAAATATCTAAAAATCCCTGTTTCTGACTTTAAAACGTAGGAAGAATAAATAAAAACATTGATATCTATTTACAGCATTAATTACTCCATACTTTTGTACTTTTAGGCTACTATACGTCCACACCACTCCTTTTTGAAATTTTAAATAGTATGATTTTATCAAAAATTATTTGGACTCTTTCACGAAGTTTAAAGGAGTTTTAAGGAGAATGTTGTTTATGGACATTTATAAATAATGAAATTGGACAAATGAATGAAGAAAAAAACATAAAGAACGTGAAATAATCAGTTCATTAGTGCAATGAAAAAACTTACAAGACAAAAAAAAATTAAATGCAGGCACAAAAAAAAGTACAAATATTTGATTTGGTGACTAAACATTTGTTTAAGGGGGAAAATAGTTCTCGCTGTAAATTTACGATTCGCACAAAACGACTCTTCACAAACATCACATTAATCCCTCTAGTGGTTTTGTTTTGTTTCTTATCTGAAATCTTTTGTGTTCTGTAATTGATGTAGACTTGCATTCATCATAAAAAATTTATACTTTTTTCTCTTACTCTCTAAATTAAGACATGTGCAAGCTTTTCTATAGGGATAAAGTTCTAAATTGTTTTCTTTAAATATCATTCTGATAAAATACATTATCGATTTTAAGATATACATCATGAGAGCATGCGATAAGGTCTGAAATAGACCAATTGGATTGAAAAGAGTGCCAGATAAGCCAGTCAAAACAAAGAAATTTATTAATATATTACATATGCAATCCCCCCAATATTTTAATATCACATATGGACTACTTTCGCATACATTATAAGGTTCTTTTGCATGAATAATTGGTTATTATACATATCCTTCATACATTACATACACGGTATTTAATGAAATCTATTCTATCAACGCCCCCCTTGAAAGGTTTGAGGGTTGTCTGGAATATAACATACATGAATGTCAGAATAAAAAAGCAATATATCATAATGCAGAATGATTTAAAATCAAATTTAAAAAAATCAATTTAATTTAAGGGGGACCAGGACACAAAATTCTTCAAATTTTCGAAAAAAAATTATTGTATTAAAAATTTTGTGTTCTTTTCCGCTTAAAATGATATTTAAATCATGTTTCTGCTTTAAATAGAACAGGCGATATTAATTTTTTTTGCAACATTCTAATAGTAGCCAATCTGTGTTTAAACCTGTAAATACAGAGTGCATGATAGGTTTATTCCCCATTTCTCGTCTTTAAATTGTTAAGTCAAGAACAGTTAAAGAAAAATGGTTCAAACTTGGAACATGTATTTTTCAATTATTTTACTTTAATGTTTATTCAGAAATTGTTAAAAAAATTTGCTTTTGAAAATATGATTTTTTTAAAAATAAGTTTAAAATCATTTTTTTTAAATGTTTACTGCAAATATTTTAAATTTTTTAAAAACTAATATGTTAAAAAACCCTGAGTCAAAATTTAAACTTATATATGTCTCTTTAATTAAAGGAAAAAATTTTGAAATTCGACAAATAATATAACGAGTTATAACAATTTTAAATTACCCCACTTTTTAAAAATTTAAAATAATTTTTTTTTTAAACTTTATGAAAAGTTTGATGATGTCATTTTGTTTACAAATTATATGGTTAATCATTACAAAAAATTCAAAATTTTAACTCAATAAATAAAAAAAAATTAAATGTGTACCGTACCCCCTTAAAAATATTGAGGATAGGGATCATAAAGCTTGGTTTACACAGAATATTTCAAACTCGTCTTTTATACAAGTAACAAGTTCACAAATAAGTCTATTTAAAACTTGAAGTTAATATACAGAAAATTAGTACTTTAGAAAAATAGTTATTTTACTTGAAGTTAAGAAGAAAATTTTAATTTTTTAAAAAGTAAAATATTTTTAAAGTAATTTATAATTATCTGCATGCTTTCAAAAATTTTCATTTCTGCATACAATTTTTAAAAATTTTCGTTTATAAATCACATTTCATAAACTGAAACATAAGATGGCATTTATTTTAAATATTTAGGGCATTTATAAAGAAAGAAGTTCTCTGCATTTAATTTTTTTTCTAAAATTCAAACATATGTATAACTATAAGTAAAATTTTGCAGTGATTACATCTGTGTCACAGTTATGACATTTGATTAATAATGCGTGCATACAATAAAGTATCATTTTGGAACAAAATTGATAGCTAGAAATACGCTTAAAACATTTTAAAGATATAATTTTTATTAAATTGTCACTATTCAAAAAACGTTACTTACGTGGATAAATAAATTTTGTTAGACATTTGTTGACGAAGGTATAATGCAATTCAAGAAAACTGTGCAAAACGTGTATAAATATAGGTAACTTGTACCTAGTAATTCAAATATTACGTAGCACTATGACATAGGCTGTATTGCCGAAAGTAATTGGGTATCTCCAAATAAGCAAATATTAGCAAACTCGCATGTGCACATGAAGATGCCCAATATGTATTAGGTAGAACTTATGGACGTAGTTGCCTACCAAAATTTAAATTTCATTGGAATAAGCTATGGCATGACACTCCGAACTTGCGGATTTCCAAAAGCGTATAATCATAGGATGCTACTTGTTCTTTAAGTGTAATTGGTGGTCTTCTGAGCGTCCGGCAATAAATTACAGCTGATGTCAATTAGATATAAAAGGCTCACGTCCCTACTGGAGCAAATCCCAACCTGAGAGGTAGCAGAAATTGGACGATCGAGACAAGAGATGCCTAGTGAATTCTATGGAAAAAAAACACCTCCACTTCATTCGTACTGTCTTCAAGATTTCGAAGCCCCAGGAAGTGATATCAGTGCCCGCACAATTAGTCAGGGACTGCATAATATCGAATACCGGGGCAGATAGGCTGCACATAACCCTTACATTACTCAGTCTAATGCTAGAGAGAGACTGAAGTAGTGTTTTGATCGCCGCTCAAGGACAACAGAAGAGGGATGAAGGGGTATGTGGAATGATAACTCACTCTTTAGCGTTTTCATGTCGGGTGGATGTGACTGAGTGTTTTTTTTTTTCTCGGGGTGTGTTTTAAAGTACCGACTGTATTAACCCAAATTTTTGATTCAAGGAGGATTAGTGATGGTATCCTTTGATGAACCCTTTGATTGTTTTGACTTCGATTATGAACTCACTTAGGGGCATAACTCTTTTAGATGATGCTGCTGTTCCTAAAATGTGTCTTGATTCTTTCACCGTAACCTAGCCGTACGCTTCACTTCGAATTCCGTCAAGGATAGGTGGAAGAACTTAACTTCCAAAAACTAGGCTGATCGTTCCCGTCTCAACCGTATCGAAAACTTTTGGCATGAGCAAAAACGCCGAATTCATCTCCGACTGTAAACACTACCCACTAAGAGTTTTCTGGAAGAGACTTTGATCGAGGAGAGGAGACTAATCTCACCGTAAAAGTACCAGAAATTAGTCCAAATCATGCTCAAAAGAGTCGAGTCTGTCAATGAAGCCAAAAGGGATACGACCATGCAATGCTTTTTTGAAATAATCTTTCTTTTTTTTCGATCTGAATACATATATCATAGTAGAGTGTTACTTTCATCATAGTAGAGTATATTTAACTATGTTTCTTGGAATTTCACTGGCCCCATAAACGATACTAATTTTAAATTATAGTGTAGCTGAAAAGTACTACAGATAGGAAACTTGAAATATTTTCTTTAAGTTCTATATCAGTGCTTTATACCCGGCGAAATATTAAGCTTTAAAGTACTTTTTTATGTACACCATCACGATTTTGGGATGGAAATGGGAAATAATTACATACTGAAATTCATTCATAAAGGATAATTTAAAATTTCTATAGTGAATAATTTTATGCTGATATTCTAAGTTGATACATGAAGCTTGGGAAACACGAAAAATATATTAATGTTACATTTTGCAATATACGCAGTATTTTATTCATTTTACTCTCCGTAAGGATAATCTAAAATATTTTGGCTTTAATTGAGAAAATTAGAACACGAAACTTTGCGCCACTAATTACGATGCAATTCTTAGTCACAGGATTGAGCATAAGATTGAACGAAAAGTATGAATAAATGTAAGCGTATGCAACATTTATTCCCTCTGAACCTACTTTGTTTATTAAAAAACAACAACATATCCAAGCAGTATGGTGGCCGTAAATGGATGAAGAAACACGTAAATAGCTTTATAGCAAACATTTATGCCCCGAAAATATTTTAAAAGGTAGTATATGAATTTTATAAAACGACTTCAAATATCATTCGTAGGGAATCAATGGAAACGAGTTTATTAACTGCTCTTTATGGTAGACGATACATTAAGCAGTATTCTAAACAGTAGCGAAAAAAATGGCGCAGACAAGTCAAATGTATTCAGAATGTGTGAGAAACATGCATTTAGAGGCACAAAATTTAAAATTTATGTTTGTAGATATCGCGAGAAACTGGAACAAGATTTGACTAGTCATAAATACACGAACGCGGAACTGCATCCATTTTCAATCATATTTAATAATGGACATTTTTACTAAGTTTAGGTTTATTTCTAGTGTCATTGCTTTGACCAGTCTAGTTTAAAGAAGAATATGCCACAAAACTCACTTGATTTCAGGAGAAAGAGTGTCATCTCTGTAATGTAGCTCTAAGCCAGAGCAAAAACGTAGGAAAAGGAACAAGAACATTTGAAAGAATTCAGACCAAAAATTTTCTTCAAAAATATTCTGCAGGTCACAGACAAGTTATTTCTCGAAATAATAAGAAATAACTCATTGGTATTATTTAACTATAACAACAGTAAACTGATGTATTTAATTTAATTAACTAAAATACACCATTATTTTGATTCAACAGGAGAATCATTGTACCAAACCAATCTTTAAATTCTATTCTCTATAATCTACGAATAGCGGATGACCCAACGGACTAACGACGGTCTATTTTAATCAAATACCTCAAGCGTAAATGAGCTTTTGATATAGTGTTAATTAAGAGCAAGTAAATTCACTCGAAGGGACTATTTAACGAGAAAAACGAGCGACAAAATTGAACTGTTAACCTTCTGTTTAAAGAGTTTCTCCTATCCTCTAGGGTTTGTTATATCTTCTGCAGCGGACAGAGATGTCTAGATGCTTAATTTCCTGGCCCTCGATAGAAAATAAGATTTTGCTTTATTTGAGCTCTTAGAAATGTAGCCTTCTTAATAACGTCTTTTCTTCCATAAGTTTGTTTACGTATAATATTATTTTAATTTTGAATAGAATCTTCAAATGAAAAATATGCAAAAGCTGAAAATTCAATGCATATATGGAGTTTGAAAGCTCTTTCATAGCTCTTATCTGTGGTCGACTCGAACAAGAAATACGAAGAATTTTATTAACCCCTTCCTTCTCACTCCCGTCAAAATTACGGGCTGAGGTTTTGCGTTCTATTTCTCTTTTCGTTCTATTTCCGGGCTGGAGTATTTAAAAGAAACGCACCAAAAAGATTAAAACAATCAATTTTATTTACCCTGAAACATTTTTATTTTTTATTTTACTTACCAGATGGCAGCACCAAACTATTTATAATGTAATTGGAGATGGGATTTTTTAAACTATTTGTGGTAGGTCAAGAAATAAATGGAGTCCTCCGGAAAAAATAGGCACTTTTATTACCGTTTTCTTGAAAATCATACGATCGTTAAGGGATTAAGTGTAAGAAGATAAAGGGATCTCACACGAAGATCTCACTGACTACCACAAGTGCTCAGTGTGAACTTTCTTCGTAGCATGGTAGACATCTCTAATTGAATCATCCATAGATGAATTCCTGCTGTACTTAGAAATAAGAATAATCGGTGAGATGGACTCCAAACTGTAACAGATTATTATATCCATGATGTACATATTGTGGTGCTAAGTGAACAACGACAATCGATTTCTGTCATGTAACAAAACGAGTTCTGTTGAGAATTTATTGCAGGATGCAACTACTATGTTGTTAAGATCTTAAATGTCCGAGTGACTACTTTGCAATTAGGCCAATGCTTTAACGGCAGAATCACTTAGTAAATGTTCTATAAGAATGTCTTAACCGCCACAGACTTTTCCCAAGGCCGCTGCTTAGGTTTTCTCCAAAACGTCGGTACATTCATTGTAAAGACAACAGGCATAATCATAGAGATAAAATCTCTTATACAGCCAATTTCTTCCAACAAAATTGAGACAAGGCCGATGATTTACAAAATATTTATGAGGTATGTGTTGCTTGTTGTTATTTATTATACATTAAACTTTGCATCATCGGAATAGTACAGATGGATAAATGGTTGTAGTTTTACTACGATAAGTAAAAATTTAACCTTGGAATATCGAACTTTTATTCACAAAATTTTGTGAGTGTTGTTAAATTTATTCGAAAGCTACAACTTTTGTTATACGCATTGTTCCCGCATCGGCCAGATGGAAGAAGCGGGTACCGGAGTTGAAATATGATGATTTATTCGGACTCTGAAAATTAGGTTGGTGTAATGAACAATAACAATTTAATTGAAATGTGGGTTGATTCAGTTCCCTCAGTTACAAAGAAGTGTTGGTTTCAAAAGGTTTCTACAGAATTTCCTTGTATATTACACTAATGTCGGGAGTTTTTCCATGGATAATCTACCGGAGAATACATCCGTTTTCCGTTTATGTCGTCTTAGTGAAAAAGAATCGATGGCTAACAGAAAATAACGTTTATGTATTAAAAACGCTTATTTCGGGGTAAATATCAAATCTGCGCCTAAACCTTTTCGTTATTTTAGTGTTTTCTTCGTATTCGTCATTCGGAAAAGTTAAACTTTAATGTTCCCTCTAGACATCTTAATGTTAATTTTTTTCCCAACTCTAAGTATATTTTGGATTATTCAGTGCGTTTCCAAATAATTATTGGAAATTGATAATTATCTGATTTCTTCTGTAAGAGGAGCACACTAAGACACTACTAAAGGATGTGAAAGATATTACTAGGTAGTGCTGTCGTCGTTGCTAGTTCTCAATGTGGGTTCTATTCGTGTCCCGGTAGAATGATAACTCAGTTCCCATCACACAATCTTCAACATGAACACCAGATAACCGTGGTACAGAGGAGTTTATCTCACCATATATGCTGAATAGAGTATGTTAAGATGTGAACTACCGTTGGATGTTTGCGATATATGTAGGGAGCCTTTATGTCACAAATATACTAATGGCTACTGGGAAGACTTTAAGACTGTCAGATTGAACTTGCCTGCATATGAAGAAAACCGTTTAATATTTCCTCAAAGATGTAGGAAGGGGGAGGGCCAAAACTTTAGACCATTCATATATCATTTTAATTAACCGAAAATTGCCCTTAATTATATTTTTGTCAGACATTATGGGTCCCACACAGAATTTTTTTTTTTTTTTTGGGGGTGGGGGACTTTGTTTCTGTAGCTCCCTAACAATTAACTAATCGAAAAATTTTTAGTTCAGGGTTAATATAATTTGATTGGTAAAAGGTTTTCAAACTTCATCTTTTTATATAATAGCTAACTATAACAACCATGCATATACAGACGGTCGTTCGCACTTTATGGAATCGATTTTGATAGTTAAGTTTAATGTATAAATGTCGCCTTTTTTGCGGCGATTTGCTTCAGTCTGATAGCCATGGTTCTTGACAATAGCTCTAGCTCAAATTTTACATGAAAGTAAACTTTTTCTTAGTACTGTCATGTAAATTTTCTCCCATTCCTCTTTGACCGTTTCCCATTAAATAAAAGTCCGTTATGTGTTCTTGGATGCCGTTTTCCTAAGGCTCGTTTTAATAAACCAAAAGCGCAAAAGTCAATTGGAGAATCATCAGGTGATTTTAGTGGAATTTCATTAAATGGGATACACTTTATTCCTGTTTCTGATTCTTTCTTTGCTAAATAAGCGGCAGTTAATTTAGACGTGTGACGAGAGGCTTTTACCATATGAATCTCAACTTTATCAATGTCCTATCCATATAAGGCTGGAATATCTTCTTCAAAAATTGGTTCTAAAATATTCTGCTGATAGTAGAGTGAATTGATGTTGCCTTTACTTGAGACTGTTTTGATTTTTAATTTGCAGTTGTAACAAAATCCTGAAACTACCATAAATCCTTTCGGCAACTTTTCTGTACACTGACGAAGCCATTTCGTACGGTCAATCCCGTCAGTTGAGCAATAGAAAATTTATCCTTTTTTATGTCAGTCACTTAAATGCACCCATGCCTCATCCAGTGTTACCACAAATTTCCATTTTTCAGCAGGTGTTTTTTATATAATTTTCAACAAATTGGTTTTCTTTCAGCAATATGCTTTGCAGGTGAACTTAAGGTTTAAACATCTTTTTTAACTTCAAATCTTTATGAATGATTTTACTTACGGTGCCAGAAGATATTGCTAGCTTCGATACAGTGGATTTTTGAGCCGGCGGATTTTCTTTTAAGATCAGAGACTTCACTTTCTTGATATTTACCTGCGTTCGAATAGTGTTAGGATGAGGTTTCACCGTCATGTTTTCATTTTTACTTTAAGTTAGATGTTTTTCCATTTCAAATTTAATATATTATAAATAGCTTTTTGTGAAATGCCATAACTGAGATTTTTACACCACTTTATAATTTGATGATACGAATACTTCTCCTTGGAAAGCGCAGTCACGTAACCTTCGAGCAATCTCTCAATTTTAGTAGCCATTTTCAAATAAATCTTTTATTGTACATTCCAATCAAAATAAAACAGTAGCAGTCGATTACTCTGAAGTTGCCAAATTTTTATCTCAAAATGCAAACGACAAAAATAAATTACAAAATCGTTTCCTTAAAGTGTGAACGAACAACCTTCTGTATACAAACGAAATGTTTATGCTGTAAATGCATGTAATTATATCTATGGTACATAACAATGAATCACATTAAACTGGTGGATGACACAATACGTAATGAACACATCTTCAGTACCACAATAAATGGTGGCTACATGTTTCGAACTAATTAATAATTCATCCGGCAGAGGAGCATGTAGCCATACCTTTTGAATAAATTGTGGTATTGAAGAAATGTTTATTACGTATTATTTTACACAAGTCACTATTACTTTAAGATATAACAGATATCAACGTGATTTTTTTATGCTAGTTTAAAAAGTTAGCGTTTTCTTACACGGACGTTAATGAATCATAAGCCTGATTTCTCGACTATAATACTGAATTTTTTGGAAAAACATGTATTGTGGATGATTAGTACATATCCTGAATTTCTTTTTTCATTGAAATGAATTGCAGTTTTCTTCTACTGCCAAAAAATATAACTCGTCCTTCAATTTTAGTATTAAACAGAAAACTTTTTTTTCTCATCCCAAGCATACTATCTAAGTACTTTCTTTCTTAAAATATATGTGACAATATTACACATCTTATTGAAATCTTTTATGTATAGTTTTCAAGAGATACATCAAAAGTAATAATGGAAATAGGAAATGAAAACAAACTGTATTCAAAATGTCTTACAAAAAAACATTGTGTCATCACTTTACTTTTCTTAAATAAGATGGAACTTAATCTAGAAAAAAAAAGTAGTTTACGAAAATAAATTATATCTAAAAACACTTACTAATACATCAAAGAAACCTTTAATTCAGATTGATTGCTGAAATGCAAGTCTGATGCAAAAGATAAGAAAAAAAAATCAGAGTGAAAAAACCGTAAGATTAAATTTTTGTAGATAAGGCCAATTACAACTCCTTTTAAGTCTTTAAAATTTATTACCAATTAAATCACGTATTTTTTTGCCGCTTGAAGCTTTTTAAGTTGTTCTTGCTCCTTTACGGAAGACAAAAACTATTTAATGTATTCTTTCGTTGCTTTCAAAGTAGCAGCTTTCTAATTACTTTCCATTTCAACTCAGCCCCAAAGGGGTAATCAAAGTGGAAAAAAAAATGGAAGGGAATTTACCAACTAATTACCTCCGAAGAATTGCTAAAAAACGGGCTTCTGAATGGAAGAAGTGAACTGCGGCTTTGAAGGAAATAAAAGCCGAGGCATGATTTTTACGAATAAGGAAATAGCTGCAGGTGTATGTTTGAAAGTTTTTATTCATAACCGTGCTGACGCAGGGGGAAAATTTGTACGGTGTTAACAGAGTAAAAAGCAATTTACACTACTCCTAGGAATTAAAAAAGCAGTCCTAATAATGGTTTTTTAAATAGTTTGGTGACATTAAAAAAAAAGCCTCTCAACTAGGTTTTAAAAACGGCGAAATTTGTTCAATTGCTGATTCTGTGCTAAAATGTTATGGAACGGAATAAAAGATATTGTAAAGCACATTCGAGGAAGAAGTCAGAATTGGAGATATCACTTCGTTAACAAAGTATCAATACGTCATTAAAATCTAATAATAATTTGTTTACCTGGTACTTGGATATTTACAATATCTATGCTTTACTATATCTTTTTTTCCGTAATATTTCCGTAACAATCTTACACAGAATCACCAATATAACAAGGGCCAATTTAAATATCTGGCTCATTCACTTTAAAAAATTATTATTTTTAAAAAATTTCAGGTTTTTCTAACGGTACTACCACGGATTATTAACGTAGGTTCACTTATCGTTGCTTATATCTTTTATATGTATATATGTATGCATGTGTCATATATATATATATACACTGCTCTAAACAATTAGGGGAGCACATGGTTTTAACGAAATAACGCAAATACTTACACCAATAAGTAACATAAAATAAATCATCCATAATTTAAAGCCTAGCAGGAAACAGAAGAAGAAAACTTCATATGCAAATCAAAGTTCATGACGTCAAAAACCAGAAAAAGAACATAAGGGCGGAAATCGGGATGTTGCAGAAACGTCTGTTTCACTGCCTTAACTGTGAAATTCGATTGCTCAGTTATTCTTTTTGAGAAAAGGTGACTTGAAAATGTCTCAACAACGTGATTTACCGGAATCCATGGCATGGCGTATTATAGGCAGACTTAAATCCGGGCAAACACAACGTAGTGTCGCGGATGCTGTTGGAGTCACCAGAAGTGTCGTTGCAAGGCTGTGGAATCGATTCCAAAAAACAGGGAATGTTAGATGTCGCCCAGGGCAAGGTCGGCCACGCGCCACTACAGCAACTGATGACCGGTATATACTGTTAACAGCTCGTCGAAACAGAACAGACAATGCTACTGAGCTGCAAAGACAGTTGCTCATGCCAACAGAACGAAGGGTGTCCAGCGAAACAGTACATAATAGGCTTCATCGGGGAGGTCTCAATGCAGGAAGGCCAATGGTCTGCATTCCGTTGACCTCACGCTACCGTGTGGCCCGAAGAAGATGGGATGCTGAACATCGAGATTGGGAGCAACATGATTGGAGCCAAGTGCTGTTTACAGACGAGTCCCGATTCAGTCTGGAGTGTGACATCCGACGTGTTTTGGTATGGAGGGAAAGGGGCACTCGAAATAACCCCACATTCGTTCGTGAAAGGTCACAATACAGACGAGCTGGTTTTGTGGTATGGGGTGGAATCATCATAGGTGGACGTATGGACCTGCATATCATTCGGAATGGTACTTTGACGGCCCGAAGGTATGCAGACGAGATACTGAGACCTCATGTCATACCTTACGCTGCAGCCATTGGAGATTCCTTTGTTTTCCAGCATGATAATGCCAGACCGCATACAGCTCGTCTTGTGGAGAACATGATGGAAGCTGAAACAATAAAGCGTATGGAATGGCCAGCGTGCTCTCTTGACCTGAATCCAATCAAGCATGTTTGGGATATGCTCGAACGACGCATTGCTACGAGACCAAGGCCTCCTTTTACTCTCCGAGACTTGGAGATTGCACTTCTTGAGGAGTGGAACTGTATTCCCTAAAGTCTTATCGATAACATCATCGCATCCATGGAAAACAGGTGTGCAGCAGTCTTAGTTGTTCGAGGAGACCACACGCCATATTAAAAATCTTGCATCATTTCTAAACAATACTTTTTTTATTGTTTACATGCAACCAAATTTTTGCTCTACATCATCTTTTCATGTTTTTTCCATATTTTCATAGAATTAAAGCTTAATTACAAACTTTTTTAATGTCTTTTTTTTCTGTATTGCGCATTGATACGCGTGTACTATCCATTTTATGCCAATACTTGGCTGTCTCGCACGGTTTTCTTCACTTCTTTGCTTGTTCCCCTAATTTTTTTGAGCAGTGTATATAAATATAAATATATATATATATACATATATACAGTGAAATTTATGACAGACTGTATATTATATATATACAGTGATTTCCTCTTATAAGAATTACGTTTGTTATTAATGTTTTTGATTCTTATAAGCGGCTGATTCTTATAGCCGAAATTTAGGTTTTTTGGACAGGTACACACAGCTATATATACATATATTAGATAATTTACCATAAAATACTCTTTAATTTACGTTAATTATCTTTTATGAAAATAATTTTTTATAATTTTAAAAATGCAACTTAATTTCAAGACCTATAAGTATATACACATGATTATAGTAAGAGAAGAAAAAAATCCAATATTTGTGACAACATACCTGCTTAACAGTTTTAACATTTCAACTACAGGAAGGGAGCAAGAACAAGTTTTCTATGGTAGTTTGACTTAATGAAGTTTTCAGGAGGCTGTTTATACCACTTTCAATACCAATAGTCTCAGACCAAGATTCATCCTCTAGCTTACTTTCAC
The DNA here is from genome assembly GCA_907164885.2 of Dolomedes plantarius. NCBI lineage: Eukaryota > Metazoa > Arthropoda > Arachnida > Araneae > Dolomedidae > Dolomedes > Dolomedes plantarius. The sequence goes on along the minus strand of OU015498.1, from coordinate 167,107,385 downwards.
AGTTTGATAACGTTCTGAATATACTAATTGCAGGTTAGCCTAAGTGGTAGTGGACACTTTGCTGAAGTTTTATGTGTTTCAGGGTACAGGAATCTGCAACCAGGATGTGGGATGTGGGAAAAAAGAGTCCCCGTCTTTGTTTGTCAGTGGAGAAAAGTGAAATCGGACCCGGACGGGTAAAGATGCCCCGGGTCAAGGTAATAGGACAGTGTTGTGCTAAAGCATTTAAAGAGAAACTATTAAATTATGTGTAACAAAGAAAGGCATGTATTTTACGATTGTATTCCATCCCGTCTTATCACTCTTTCATTAAAAAATATAAAGAAAGAACTTCGTGCCTTTTGAGAGTTTAAGTTGCTTTTTTTGAAAAATGACAGGAAATCGAAGAGTGTAAACTGATTCTTAAAACCGGTGGATTGATTCTTTAAAGCGAAAATTTTAACATGGAAATAATACATTTGTTTTTGTTTTCGCGATATTGATTCTTATAACCACTGACCATTATAAGCGGTGGTTACTGTATATATATATGTATTTCAAAATTTTGACGCATTTTGGTACTTTTCTGTTTAACTCTTTAATGCTTGTCCAAGCGATACAGACTGGGTTTCGCAAGCTGGCAAAATTATAACTCGCGAGATACGGACGAACGGCTTTAGCGTCTGAAATTTTCCTTTCCGTAGGACCGTTATGGAGGAACGTAATCCTATCGGAAACTCTATTTTAATTTTTACTTCTGTACTGGGTTCTAAGAATGTGTTATTTACCATACAAGACCTTTTTATGAAAAAAAATGCTAACGCTGTATCTTCCCTTAACATAATTGCATGGTATTACTACCACAATGTTGTAGTATAAAAATATTATTTATATTATTGCCAGCTCGTCTGTATTCCTTTCTACTGATTGAATTAAATGCAGTATCATAAACATTATTCCAAGACTTCAAAAGTACACTGCTGGCCATTAAAACTGCAACACCATGAAGGAGGGATGATACAAACGTCAAATTCGCATGAAAGGAAGAACATACTGGGATATGCAAATTATTACCATTTAAGCGCAATAGAACGACGCAGGAGGGAGAAGCGACATATCAAACTCTGTATAAAAGGAAAGTTACGCAGCGGGTTCAGAAATCTCATTCAGAAATCGCATTTGAATGTTGGTTGTTTGTGAGAAGATCGTATTATGTCTCGTATAAGGAGGAGAAACGGCTACCAGAACGTGTCGGAATTCAATGGCGGCAGGATCGGTGCCTATTGAGAGTGTAGTTTATTTTTCCGTGATATTGCTACTCGCATTGGTCGGAATCCAACGACTGTCATGTGAATATGGAATCGATGGATTCAGGAGGGTCATACGGAATGCCCTCAACGGTCTCTCGCAACTAACGCCCGATAGGACAGACATGTTGTCAAGTCAGCCTTGCAGGTTCGTGCAGCCATATCACGGACATTCAGTAAGGAAATGGACTTTTTTGCAGCACGGTAAGTATCCGACGGACAGTGCGACAACATCTGTAGCAGCACGAACTGTCTGCACAGCAACCATTATTGCGGCTTCCCTTGACACTGCATCATAGAGACGCAGGGTGACAGTGGTGCGCCCAACGACAAAACTGGATACAGGAATGGCACCCTGTCGTCTTTTCAGATGAGTTCCGATTCTACGTGCAGCAACATCACGGACGTATCCGTGTCTCGAGGCACAGAGGAAAACACACGTGGCCTTTTTGCAATCGATATCGTCATACGGGTCCGGCACCTTTTGCGATGATATGGACAGCCATTGGGTATCCGACACGAACACCTCTTGATCGCGTCGTCAGTAATCTGAACAGCCAGCCTTACATTTATCAGATCTTAAAGCCGGTGTCTGTGCCCTATAGTCCAGTCCTCGGAGACGTCATCTTTCAATAGGATATCGTTAGACCTCAAGTTTCCCGTCGTGTCCTGACCTTCCTCAACACAGAGGTTGTTCGACCGTTGTCCTGGCCAACACGTTATCCAGATGTCTCACCCATTGAAAACATCTGGTCATGGGTTGCTGAGAGACTGGACCGCCACCGCTCTCTAGCCATACGATTGATGAAGTGTGGCATAGACTTGAAGCATCATGTAATGACTTGTCCGTATCTGTCATCCAAACCCAGTTCAACTCGATGCCTAACCGGGTTAGAGCCGTTTTAGCTGCTAGAGGTGGCAGCTGTGTGTACTAATTAAAGGTCCTGTATACCCCAAATTGCCTACAATTTTCATCCTGTTTTCTTCCTACTATGCTGTACACGTACAATAAATAAAGTTTTGTTATTCGCTTTCCTTCCCGGTGTTGCAATGTTAATGGCCAGCAGTGTAGAATATATGATTAGTTAATCAGAAATAATTTTCATAGTGAGATGGGCAAGAATGTTGATTTATGGGGCAATACGGTTGTCTTTCCTAACTCGCTAGGGAAAATGATAGTGATTCATAGCTTAAAGACGGTTCTGAACGGATACAAATATCCACATCAGCAGAGGGACTTGAACCCGTGATTGCTTGTACCAAAGTTCAAGGGCTTAACATTTTAATAAAGCGTCTAAGACGCTAGTCTTACAATTTTTGTTGTAGTGATAATATTTTTTTTTGAAAACAGAACAAGTTTTATTTTTAAAAGTACATCAAAATATCACGTTTGGACGGTTAGTAAAATATATGTGTAGAACGTATTTCACTAGAGATAGTTAGAATTTCTAGGCCTAGGATGTGAGGATCCATCAAAGGGGATCTAAATTATGAAGGGATTGAGAATTAGCACTGAAAAGAGTTAAATAAAGGAGAACGTTTTATAGTGTAAGAATTTGTCAATGTTTATCATTTTTCCCAGAAAAAAAATTCAACAATTAATATATAACACTTCTACTATCAGGTAATTATACTCTATTTTAAAACATTTGGATTGCCGTTATGTTTTTGTGTAAGACAAATTAATACCCCTGTACACAACATTATTCACATAATTTTATTTTAGTTTAAAAAAATCATTGCCACTCATTGAAGACAATACTTTGAATGAAAGACATTTTTGTGGAAACAGGCGAGTAGTGTCAATGCATACATTTTAGAAACTACATTTGTTCAGAAAGACAGACAAAACACATAACCATGCACGGTCGAGTGATTCTGCGAAAGTTCAACATTGTTAAAGCGATGGGAAATAATGTGGAAAAACTTGCATTAAAAAAAACCTTCATGTCTGACTTCCGAAGTTTTTTCCACATGATATCGACTTGTGATAAGTCAACAAAATATATTAATGGGATAAAAGACGAGTTAAAAAGAGGAGGTTAAAAAAAAATATTTCTAACAGTTGAAAAAAGTTACAGAGACAGAAATTATTAGCAATTAAGAATACTGTAGAATTAAGTGAAAAAAAAAGAAAGAGTTAAACACAGAGTTCGTAAAAAAATCATAGCTGGAATTATGGTAAAAGGATGGCATTCTACTTAAAGAGAAGAGGTCTCGTTAACTTAATAATGGTGAAAAAAAAGAGAATGTGTTAGTAAAATATTTAATAGAAGGATTTTTGCCTCCTAAAAGACTGGAAAAAAAAGAGTTTTCGAAAAAAGCATTTTTTGTGAGAATAAAAAAATTGCAAGCGACGTGTAACATCGTGAAGTTTTCTTTCATTGGGTATTTCATACAGTGTAAATATTATTAGTAGAATAGAGTAATAGCAGAGATATTATATATAAAATGAATTAGAAAATACGAATTTTTTATATAATGACTAGACCGCAGGTCACGAGTTAATGAGTTATAGGTCATGAGTTAAGACTTATTTTTAGATAACTTAATTATGATATCAGTACTTCCATCCATCTCTACCAGAGTCTGTGAGTTCGAGTCCCACTATTGGCATGTATGTTTGTAACCATTTGGAATCGACTTTAAGGTGTAGATCCTGGTCTAGTGAGCCCTCCTATAACAAAAAGATGACCGTAGCGCCCTCATCCAACTCAGCTCAAAACTTCCATGTAACTCAAACCACCGGAATCGAAATATTTCATTCACAATTATTTTGTGAGCAGTTTTACCGATATTTACTACGGAATTCTTTTGATGGAAACAATTTCGGATAATTTTTCAACGTATTCGATCATTTTCCAGTGTTCTATCCGTGCCTTCAAATCAGAGCCACCCGGTTAGTACCGTTTCTCTGAAAATAAAGTAATGTGTCCGAGTCAGTTCCTCTTTCTGCGGACAGTCGGCAGCAGTGAAATTTGAAATTTAGGTTATAACGAACTAATATGTGCCGTTTCATTATAAGTGCCTGTAGTTCTGGTCCAATTTCAAGGAAATTTGTTAGATTTGTTTTTAGTTAATTTTAGAAAAACTGAACATTTAAGGATCAAACGGTAGAGTGGTTTGAGACGACACAGATGGTACGGTTGGGTCGGATCCGACCCTATCTCTTTTTTGATGAGGTTTTTGGTAGAAATAAGTACACAATAAGCATTTTTGTTGTATGATACCATTTTCTGATAATATTTTACATTAAATAAAACCCTTTTTGTAGACAAAATGACCAACGAATTGTAATTTTACTAAACAAAGAAAATCTCTTTGGCATTTACATAGAATGTTGTATATATTATGTCTAATATGTAATTTAGTCTACCTAGCTCTAGCAGTTTATGAAACCAAATTTCCGACCACAAAAATGTAAAAAACAACATATTCTGACATTTTTGGCCTTCAAAATCTAAAATAAAAATTTTTTTAAAACTACTTGTGATCATGAATAATGTTTTTTAACAAATGCATTCGAATTTACTTATTTCTATATCTAGTAGGTTGGTCTAGTAGGTCTATCTGGTAGGGTTCCTTGTCAACTCGATCTCTTGCAATGAGAGGGGAGAGTACGGGAGGGGGGGACACACCCTTGGGTTGAATCCGAACCGCACTGTACCGTTAGAGGGCTAAAATTATGACGTAAGTTTGTGCATCGAGTTCGTTGTATTTATGTATAGACAAATTCAGCTTTTTCATTTTGTGTAATTAAATAACGTACTACAGAAAAGGTGGTGTGTATTTCTCAGCTGGATTGTTTCTTTTCGTATTTAATCATTAAACACTGATAAACGGCATAAAAAAAAATCCTTAGTTGTAACTGAGGCTTAACTGAGTATATTTAACCTTTACTGAGTGTAATATCTGGTATTATTTAACAGGAATACGAACATCAAACGTACATACCACTGATAAATGTTAATAATCCTGTAAGAAACATTATCGTGTCATCATTTTGTTGCAAGAAAGTAACTCACCGTGTTTCAAAAGCACCGGGATGGAACAATAAGAAAATTCATTTGTTTTCTCCACCGTGTTTCCATGTTATAACTCAAAGATCTCTATTGTAACGTTCCTTTTTTTTCTTTTGGTTTCTTTTGATCAGCAACATAAGAAATTTTCTGTAATGTAATCGCTATTGCTCAAAGAAAAATAGTGAAAATAAATATACTTACAGGAAAAATACCAATATTCCACAACAATACCGCTGGAAGAAATATTTCGAATACAGATTTATATTAAAATATATTTTTGTTATTTCCTATATTTCTGTGGCCATTCTACTGTTTTATTTTATTGTTAAAAATGTATTTCTCTCTAAAGTGTTCGGAAAATAAAATTGATGTTAAAACTTTTCATTTTATGTTTGGAAAAAGTAAAACAATGTTCATTAAATCCTTAAAATATATAGAAAAGTGTACTTTCCATAAAATATAAACTAAATTGTTTCACAAACTTATTTAATTTTATTCAAGGAATTTGAAGTATTTAAAATTACTTTACATCATATTTATCTTGCATGCAGTTTTTATCATAGCATGTTATTCTTTCTTATACCCCATGGCCGGAGCATGCCAGACAACGTCCATGCATGGCTACTGGCTAAGGGTTGCAGCTCCGGTATTTATTGGCACCACAAGGGTGGGTGTCCAATTTAGTGTGGTGCTACCATAATTTTGACCTACCACCTATAGGAGCGACATCTGGGGAGATAGTATCTTCTCCTACCCACTGACCTCACAGAAAGACTTTGTAAGGTTTACATAAGATTCGATTCGCAATAATCGAACCTTTATGTGAATAAAGTTAAAGCAGCCGCTTAAGATATGCTAATTACGGCATACGCGGTTGGTATAAATACCAAGCAGCTAAATAAAGAAACGAGGTGAGAGGAGGTGAAAGGAAGTGAAAGGAAGTGTTGTGGGAGGAGCTAGGTTGATGCTAACCTACGCGAATTCTTGTTAGGCCCAAAGTTTACGTGGCAGCACTGCTGGTTGACTTTCAAGTATTGTGAGTATTACAAACTGTATTTTCTTGCAAATTATCTAATACGGGAATAATATCCCTTGCATGAATGTTATATATAGGCTCGTAATAGTAGTATGCAGCATTTATTTTGAAAAGTATGTTTATGTGCAAAGCTTAAATAAACATTTTAATTAATTTAGAACTGTGTTTGAATCTACTTCATTAGAGTGCCACTTCAAATTATATACACCCAAGGTAGGGTAGAAGTACTAAAATGTGGGGAAGCAACGACCACAGCAGCATTGGATATAAACATCCTTTATTAGTTAAATATTAAGAAATTAAAATAAACAGCTCGAGAGGGACGTCTTCCCATCTCGGAGTACAGCGATCGTCTGATAAGGCGGGAATACATCATGCTGGCGCACGCACTGACGTCACATAGACAGTAGCGCCGCGTAACGTTTGGAGATGGAGATGGGATTGAATTTCCCATATTCGGCCATCATGACCGGACAGGCGACCTCGCCTTAAGGTACACAGCAAAAATTTATCAAAAACATTAGAACACAGTTAAAACAAATATAAAATAACAGTAAAAATGCAAAATATGAAATGGAAAAAATGAAAATAGTGATACAATACCATAGTTGGCTGGAAATAAACTGGCAAAAAAAAGACACAGCAAATACGAAATAACTAAAAGAAAAAACAATATTAGTGATGACAAGAAAAAAATGGAAAATTATGTACGTGAGAGAAAAAAAATAAAGTTCTTGAGAGTCAATTGTCAATTGTAAAAAAACAAAGTAAGTTCAGTTGAATAAAAATATCAAGTTATATGCTCAATGGTGTTGGACCAAGGTTTCAGATGTTCTGCACAAGTTGATGTTTTCACTGGTCCGTCGAAGAATGCACACTTTTCAACATCATAAGTGTTGTTTGGTTTTACTTTAGTAATTTTATATGGTCCAAGAAATTTTTGTTTGAGTTTGAGACCAGGACCAAACTGGGTACGCTTGATTGCTACAAAGTCGTCGAGTTGGAAGGGGTGAGCTTGTTTGCGTCTCAGATTGTAAGTACGACGATTTTCGTCTTGAACCTTGCATATTTGTCGTTTAGCGTCTTTACGGAGATCATCACGTTTTTGGAGAAATGTAGATTTTATTTCCTCGTTGATCATATTAACAATTTTGATGTCATGGGGAGAATGCATTTTAGTCCCAAAAAGAATTTCGAATGGAGTGGAATTGATACTACGTTGGAAGGTGGAGTTGATGATTTGTTGAACGGCTGGAACATGGGAATACCATTTTTCCGGGTTGTCGATAGAGAGCTTAGAAAGTACGGCAAGTGGGCCTAGATGGTCAATATGGTACGTGTGCAGGGGTGTGTCGTCTTTTTCGATGGGATGCAGCATTCCATCTTGCTTTCCACGTTTTCTATTATTGAGGATGCATGTGACACAGTTATTGATGCATCGCTGTATTTTCTCTTTCAAGTTCGGGATAAAAAATTCTTTTTGCAACAGTTCGTGAGTGCGTAGTACTGCGAAGTGGCCTCGTTCGTGAGCTGCCTGAATTATTTTCGCCTGCATACCTTCGGGCACAACAAGTAAATCAGTTCCTTGAACAATTTTATATAGCAGATTATTTTTAACTATATAGTCGTCATATGGTGCGGTTGAAAGAAGTTTTTTTATAGTTTCGATATGCTCGTCTGATTGTTGTGCTTTAAGAAGTCGTATAAGGACACTGTCCTGAATAATCATGCAACATGGGCTTCTACTAAGGGCATCAACGTGAGCTATTTTTGAACCTGTACGATGTTCGATTTCGTAGTCAAAGTCTTGAAGATACAATGCCCATCGAGCTATACGTGAGTTAAGTTCTTTTTTACTTAGGGTCTTCACAAATGCATTACAGTCAGTAACTATTTTAAAATGGGAACCAAGAACGTAGATACGGAATTTTTTAAGTGCTTCCACAATGGCGAGAACTTCAAGTTCGTAGCTTGTATATTTGCGTTCGTTGTCCGACGTCTTCTTGGACATGTAGTAGACGGGATGGAAACAATTATCATACTTGGATTTTTGTAGCAGGACTGCCCCCAAGCCATCAATTGATGCGTCAGTGTGAATTTCAATAGGACTCTTTTGGTTAAAAATACTTAAAACGGGCTGTTGGGAAAGGAGGTGTTTTAACTTTTGAAATACGGCTTTCTGATCAGTCTGAAATTGAAATGGGGTGTCCTTACGAAGCAGATCACTAAGGGGTTTTGCTATGGTAGAATAAGAGGGAAGAAATTTACGAAAATATCCAGTAAGACCTAAAAAACGTTGGACATCTTTTGTGTTTTTGGGATCAGGATAATTAAGAACGGCTTTAGTTTTGGAGGAGGAGGGGAACAGTTTTCCGTGCTCCACAATGTGGCCTAGAAATTCAATTTTGTTATACAGAAATTGGCACTTATTAAAGTTTATGTCAAGTCCATAATCACGAGCTACAATTAAAACAGTGTTCAGACGTTCAAGAGCTTCAGACTCATTATTCGCTGGAATGATGAGATCATCCATGTATGGGAGTACAATACCTTTGGCAATAAGGTCACGAAAAACGGCATTTATGTATCGCATGAAAACAGAAGGACAAGAGCTTAATCCAAATGGCATATATCGGAATTGAAATTGACCTGAATGCGTCACAAAACTGGTGTAACGACGACTCTTTTCGTTTACGGGGACGTGAAAAAATCCATTACGCAAATCGAGTGTACTGAATATGTTGGCATTTTGGAGACGATCCAAAATATCGTCGATCAAAGGTAAAGGGTAATGATCCTTAACTAACTTACGATTTAATTGCCTATAGTCTATGCAAACTCTCGGCTGACCGTTCTTTTTGCGAACGACAACGACTTGACTAGCGTAGGGGGAAGAACATGGCTCTATAATTCCATTTGTTAACCATTCGTCAATTTGAGCATCCACTATATCACGTTCTGCAAATGGTAAGCGTCGGGGTGTATGGAAAATTGGCTTATCGTCAGTACGCGTTATATCAAGTTCGATGTTTGCAGTTTTCGTTTTGTTAGGTTTGTAGGCTAACAATTGCTGTTCAACGTCACTACGGGTTTGGCGAGAAATGTTAGGACCAATATCAAAAGAAGGAGGATCGGCTGAAATTGTCATTACAAAATCGTCATGTACGGCAGAATCATCAGGTTTTGAAATTTTGGAAAACATAGCACCGTCAGGTGTAATAGTTAAATTCGCCTGTTGGATTACATCGCAACCTAGTATGAGATCGAAAGTCATACAGTTATTTGGAACAACGGAGATGTTCACTGGAAAAATTTGATCATCTATTTTAATTTCGGAAGCAAAAGAACCAATGACTTGAGTTTTTGAAAAACCGAAACCAGTTAGCACTGTAGTACTATTCGTCAACAGTGGTGATCCGAGTTTAATCCACGCGGAATGTTTAAGAAGCGTCGAATGACTGCCAGTATCCACTAATCCCGAAAATGTATTATCAAAAATAACAACCGTTTTGCATATATTAGTGGGAGAAGTAACAACATGCACCGTTTTGACACCGTCATGCGTCGCGGAGCTTTCAATTTGAGGAGTACGGCGGCAGTCCGCGGACTTATGTCCAAATAAATTACAAGAATGGCAACGAAGGCCAAGAGAAAGACTAGGGCACGTCTTTGAGATATGCCCAATTGCATTACAATTAAAACAGCGTTGATGAGATTTAGCTGAGCTAGCAACAGTAAATTTTGAGTCACGTCTTTGGGGTGCAGTGTTTGGTTCCGTGCCTCTTCTTTGGCCATCGCCGGCACGTCGAAAATTCGAACTATTTGTGTTCTTTTGACTCACTACGGTTTCGTATGTTCGGAGTTTTTCTTTGAATTCGGTATAAGATTTAGCACCGTAAAGAATAATTTTCTCTGATGGGGTACCTTGTATTCCTTGTATAGTATACTGAATGACGGAACATTCGTCAATAATATTAGTAGTGCGGTTTGCAATTTCACGAATCGCTATAAAATACTGCATTAAACTTTCATTAGAACGCATGTGACGTCTTTCAAGTTGTCTATGAATTTCAATGGATGTGATTCTCTCAGAAAATTCATTTATTAACGCGGTCTTAAATGAATCATACGAATTCAGATTTCTTTGAGAAAACAGAAAAGTTTTAGCAGGTCCTGTAATGAGGCGTTTGGCAAAAACCAATTTTTGTTGATCACTGATAGCGGGAAATAAATTAAAGTTATCCTCCACGTCGGCAAAAAAATTATGGACGGAATATAAATTATTGCTTGTAAACTGGCGACAGGAGGTTGAAAGGTCTCTCAACAACAACCAGAAGTGAGAACTCATAGAATCGGGAATCAAATCATTATTGTTTATCAAAACATCATTTCTGCTAGGAGAGGCGTCAAGCCACAGTTGTTTAGTCTGGATATCTGACTGAAACGCGGGAATGTTTTGTAGAGGGCTGGAAGTACTTTGACCTACATTTGAATCATTTGCGGTAGACTCAGAAGAAAGAATAATTTCGTTTTCAGCGTCGCATAAAAAACTCGTATCCAGAGAATTTTGAAATTTGGACAAATCGGATAGGGCATAAAGAATATTATCGCATAACTCAATTTTGTTAGTACTGATATTATCTAAATGTAATAAATTAGCAACAGAAATAAAATCGGCGAGTGAAAGATCCTTCATTAAGCATTCTTTATGTTTCGCGACATCGAATTTTGAGGGGAATGAGGAAAATTGACGCATTTTTTTTCGCGATAAGCGGTCGAATTCGGTATAACCGAGTACTTTATTTAATAATTTTACGTTTTGGGTTGTTCCATATGTGAGGGAGTTAGCAATTAGAGGGATATCGCCTAAGGTTAGGGCCATAATGAAAATTGAAACAAATTAATAACACAACTGAGGGGAAAAATTTTAAACTTAAGAAATTACGAAATTTTGAAACACAAACTAACGGGGAAAACAAAAAAAATGGGGCCTACCTCGCTTAAGGGAACAGTCCTTGTGGCTCGAAGGGTATCCAATGAGAATAGGAAGAATAGTCCACGAAAGTCCAGTTTTTTTTATATAGGTGAATGTCACTATCCAAAATCACGTTATCCAGTAGAATGGCACTATATCCAGTAGTGTAGGAATTACACTAAGTTCTCGATGGTTACACAGTTCAGCACTGCAACAATTATTTCGTTTCGATTTCAACGTCCGTGGCAAAAAGATTGAAGATTCGTGGGTTTGTTACAGGTGTTCTAGTAGATTAATACAAAAATATCCTCGGTGAGAGCAGCCGTCTGCTGCAATTGGCACGTCATCCACAACTAAATTCAAAAACAAAAGTGTCCACAGCCGTTTGCTGGGATGATACTTCTTTTTTAAACGGAAAACGGGTCTAGGGGGAACAATTCACGCAGGGAAAGCGAAAGAAAGGTCGAGCCCCCAAATGTGGGGAAGCAACGACCACAGCAGCATTGGATATAAACATCCTTTATTAGTTAAATATTAAGAAATTAAAATAAACAGCTCGAGAGGGACGTCTTCCCATCTCGGAGTACAGCGATCGTCTGATAAGGCGGGAATACATCATGCTGGCGCACGCACTGACGTCACATAGACAGTAGCGCCGCGTAACGTTTGGAGATGGAGATGGGATTGAATTTCCCATAAAAATATCTATAACTTGCCGGTCTACATATTTAGCGAGCCCATATCCGGCCTAGACACGGAAGCAGTTAATGGCGTTCGTCAGGATTCGAACCCAACACCCTCAGTCCGCGACCCAACGCGCTACCACTATGATACCTCGGGCTTGTTATATCGTAAATGGTGTCAATGATTAAGAAACTTAAATTTTACAGATTGCAGTTGCACTGTGTACATATATACAGTGAAATCCCGATCGATCGTTACCCAAATAATCGTTTCCCATATGTATGGTTTATTGCATACAGTCCCGACGATAATATTCTGTTGTTATGTTCCCCCGTACGTATAGTTTTCCCGCATTTAACGTTTAGGGAAATAGGTTCCTTTAAAAACGATAGATAGAGGTTTCAAATATATATATATATATATATATATATATATATATATATATATATATGTAGGAAGGAGTTAGTACTCCTTCCTTTAGAAGTGAATCATTAGACTTAATTATTTTGAACATTTAATTAAACTAGACGATGTTTACAAGACAGGACTAACACTTAGTATGAAATTAAAAAAAACAAAGCATCAACACAGCTATTTGACTCAAAACGGCAAGCCTGCGGAGCGACACATCCGCTTCGTAATGTCACTAGTCCATCACTGTGTTTACGCGCCAAGTCCTTCGCGCCGAAGTAGTAGGAGTGGAAGTTGTAGTAATAGTTCAGTTGTGTTGCCAAACTCATTCTCACACGGCCGTTCTGACTTTCCAGACGTCCGCGGCTGGGTTGTAAACAATAATTCTGAAAAGATAAAAAAAAAGAGCAGAAAAAGGAAAAATATTTCAAAAAATCAAGCAGTGTTCAACACAGTGGTATTGGTGTTCAGTTTCTGCACCACTGTTTCATTTTGTCCGCTGCAGTTGATGTTATGGTTGGACCATCGTGATGTCCTAACTTTCGAACTTCGTAACGATCGTTGGGGTTGATGTTCGTGATCTCATATGGTCCGAAGAACTTTGGTCGGAGCTTTAATCCGGTTCCAAATTGAGTTCGTTGTATTGCCACTTTGTCACCGATCTTGTATTTACAAGCCGGTTTACGCCGTTTGTTATATTGTCGTATGTTTTCTTCCTGTAAACGGAGGATATTTCGTTTAGCTTCGATACGTAACGCTTCTTTGTCATCAAGAATTCTTTGGTGGTGTTCCTCGTCAAGAAGATTTTTAATCTGTAGATCCTCTTGTTGTTTCATTTTAACACCAATTAAAAGTTGAAAGGGTGTGAATTTTGTACTGCGTGTGGTGGTACTATTTAAGATACGTTGCAATCTTGGGACATATTTAAACCATTTGTCAGGTTCATCTAGAGCTAACTTAGTTAAAACGGGAATAATTGTGCCATGAACACGCTCAACCTGACCGTTGCCACGTGGCACACCTGTTGCTATTGAAATGTGTTCAATTGACTGTTCCTGGCAGTAACTTTGAAATTCTGAAGATGTGAATGCGCTACCTTTGTCAGTAATGATTTTTGAAGGGTTGCCAAATGTAGTTTGTTGCAAGGATAATTTGTCTAAGGCATCTTTCGTAGAGGTGGACTTCACGGGATAGATCCATACAAATTTGGAAAAGGCATCAACTACTGTAAAAAGATACTTATAACATTTTTTTGTCGATGGTAAAGGTCCTAAAAAGTCGCAATGGTAACATTCAAGGGGTGAATCACCTTTTGGAATGGGGTGAAGGTATCCTTCTTGTTTTCCAGATTTTCGCGAGGACAAAATGCAAGGAATAATTTCTTGAACTAATTTCTTAAGTTGAGGAATGAAAAATTCACGAGAAACAATTAATTCGGTTTTTTGTGAAGCAAAATGACCTTGTGAATGGGCGTTTAGCACTATTTCTTTCTGCATCATTTGTGGTACTACTAAAAGTTCGGCATCCTGATGAAGTTTATAAAGAATTCCGTTTTTAACAAAAAATTCATCAGAAGGTGTAGATTCAAGCATAGATTTAATTTGAGATATAAATTCATCCTGGTCTTGGGCATTTTTCACCTTTTGAGTGATATCATTTGAGGTAATTACAAGAATGGGGTTACGACTTAAAGCATCAACATGTTTCATCTGTCTACCGGGTCGATGACAAACTTCATAATCAAAGTCTTCTAACATCAATGCCCATCGAGCAATTTTAGCTGGTAGGTCTTTTTTGTGCATCGTTTTTTGGAAAGCATCACAATCGGTGATAATTTTAAATTTTGTTCCCGACAAGTAGTTTCGAAATTTTTTTAGCGCTTCAATAACGGCAAGAACTTCCAGTTCATAACTATGATATTTTTCTTGTTGAACTGTAGTTTTACGGCTAAAATAATGAATAGGATGAAACTGTCCATCATCGGATTGTTGCAAGAGCACAGCGCCAAAACCTAAGGAGCTGGCATCAGTGTGGAGTTCTAATGGGTATCCCTGTTGAAAAACATGAAGAACTGGGTTTTGTGAAAGAATGTTTTTAAGTTGTTGAAAAGCTGCTATTTGTTCAGAGTCAAAATTAAATTCTACATTATCCCGAAGGAGGTCACTTAATGGTCTAGCAATCAGCGCATAATTTGGAATGAACTTTCTGAAATAACTTGTTAATCCAAGAAAACTTTGAACTTGTTTAGGGGTTTGAGGTTGTGGGAAATTTTGAACAGCTTGTGTCTTGGTAGGTGAGGGTTTAACTACTCCATTTTCGATAATGTAACCAAGAAATTCTATCTTTCGCTGTAAAAATTGACACTTTTTAAAGTTCAATTCAAGGCCATAGTCTGCAGCTGTTTGGAGAACTAGGCGTAATTTTTGTAGACCTTCAACTTCATCATTAGATGGTATGAGAAGATCGTCCATGTAAACAATAAGAACATTGTCGCGAATGAGATTTCTAAAAACTGTGTAAACATATCGTTGGAAAACACTGGGACTGTTACATAAGCCAAATGGGACACGTAAAAATTCGTATTGTCCTTCATGAGTCACAAAAGAAGTATATTTAGTGCTATTAGGGTCCATAGGTACATGAAAGAAACCATTTTTGAGATCAAGTGAAGTGAACACCCGAGATTTTCCAAGTTTGTCTAAAGCTTCTTCGATGAGCGGTAAGGGAAATTTATCTTTTATCATTTTTCTATTCAATTTGCGGTAATCAACACAAAGTCTATAATCTCCACTTTTTTTCTTACATAGAACAATCGGTGCGGCATAATCGGAGCAACTTTCTTTAATAATTCCATCATTTAACCAATCTTGAATTTGGCTTTCTACAATTTTCTGTTCCGCGAAAGGGAGTCGTCGAGAACGTTGAGCTACAGGGATTTCATCTTGTAATAAAATAGTCATCTTAATTTCAGTGTCTTGAACTTTATGTGGTTTGTAGGAAGTAACGATATTTTGAACTTCCTCACGAGTTTCAGAATTCAAAATGTGTGAAAGATCAAATGGAAAAGCTTGATCATCAGAAACATTAGCAATATTAACGAAGGTGTTATTTTCAAGAGTTTTGCATAAACGAATACCGTCTTTATCAAATGTAAATTGGGTTTGCTGTAAAAAGTCGATTCCGATAATCACATCAAAAGGAATCAAGTCATCCTCTAGAACATGTATTTTAGCAGGTAAAGTAATGGTTTGAATTTCGATGGAATCCTGAAAGAATCCGATGCTGTGAACTTGGTTTTTGCCAATTCCTGAAAAGGGAATGTTGGTGGGCTGCAATGGTGGCGAACCAATTCTTCGATAGGTTTTCTCATTGATGAGGGTTGCCTGTGACCCAGTGTCACAGAGTGCTGTCAATTGAATTCCTGCAAGTTGAATGTCAACATGCATGGGATTTTTCGATGAAGTTTCAGGAGAAAGTGCATTTACAGTTTTATCAGAAATAGGTTTTTGAGAATCAGGTTTTGGTTTAGAATTTCGATAACTTTTAGGGCAATTAGCATGAACATGACCAAAACTTTTACATCCGTAGCATTGTTTACCATGTGACTTATTCAAACATTGGTTGCTTTTGTGACCTCTCAAGCCACAGGAAAAACATACTGGCTGTGTATTTGGGCTACGTGTATTATCGACTTTCACATTGAGGTAGGAAGCATCAATTTTTTTCTGATTATTTTGTCTGAAATTTTGTGATCTGTTAAAGATTTGTTCATAAATTTTCAACTTTTCCTTAAATTCAGGGACGGATTTACAACCGTAAAGAATAACTTTATTGTTTGTTGAATCAGGAATTCCGTTTATGACATACTCGAACAGAGAGGAGTCATCGAGAGAACCTTTGTGTGCCAAATCTCTCATAGCTAAGAAATATTCTTGTAGGGTTTCAAACGGTTTCATACGTCGAGATTCCATTAATTTATGTAACTGAATACCGTTAATTTTGTCCGAAAATTCGTCTAATAAATGGTGCTTCAATTGTTCCCAATTTGTAATTCCACGAATAGACCTAATTAAAGTTTGAGCGGGACCAGTTAAACATTTTCTAACAAAAGTAATTTGGTGAATTGGATTGTTTATCTGATATAAACAAAAAAGTTCTTCAACGTCAGATATAAAATTCTCAACACTGTAATTATCACGAGACGAGAAAGGTTTTATTAAATCAACAACGTCTTTCAGACTAAACAACTGGAAAGAGAGATTCGCAGTTTCAACTGAAGGCAATGAATTTTGATCTGATTCACCAACGGAAATGTGTGTATTTTGCTTATTCGAAGATTCTTTTGCGTCAATGGTGGGGGAAAAGGGAGATCTATTTTCCTCTATAACGCTGTTAGTTTGGGATGAACGTGCACCCGGAAGTGAGTCATCATTCACTTCGCATTCCGAAAGATCAGAAAATTCTGCTTTTAATAACGATAAATCACTAAGACTCATAAGAATGGTATTGGCACATTTGTCTGGGTCAGTTGAAAATTCTAAATGAAGTAGATTACAAATAGAAATCAAGTCTTTAAGTGAAAACTCTTTAAGTACTTTCTGTTTCGTTGCTTCCAACACGAATGGCTGTTTAAAACCTGTAAATTTACGTAATCTGGTACGATTTTGTCTGTCGCCGTCTGTACCAAAAATTAAACGATGTAGAACCTTTATTTGATTCGTACTACCAATTTTTAATGATTTTGCAATATTGGGGTAATCGTTGAGAGTAGCCATAACTATATACTAGGTTCAAACAATTATAGTACACAAATATACAAATATTCAAAACCAAAATCAATACTTATATTACGTAGGTACTCAAATTCAAAAATAAAATTTCAAATCGAAATTTCCTCAAATACCAATTCAATAATAAAATATTGATTCTCAAAATATGCATCAAGGAAATAATATAATATTCTTCAAACTGTATTCAAATTGCAATCATTCAAAATATATGTTATGTTGTGGTTTGTTCAAGGAAACAAGATTCTTCAAGTTAAATGTCGAAATTTTCATCAAATCATCAAATAATTTCATCGAAATAGAATTCTCTTCAAGAAAACAGAAGTGATAAATTCAACGTCAAAGACCATCAAAAATGAATTTAGCATCAATTAAATTCTTGCATCAAAAGAACGTTGAAATATTTTCAGTTTTCTTATAATTATCATCAATAAGATGAGAATTCCATTAATCTTCAAAATTTTCTTGAACAAGCTTCAAAGTATGCATGAAATAATTACAATATGATCAGAATATACTCACAGTTCTGGTTTTCGGTTCTCGTCATCCCATCAGAATATTATCAGAGTCCGTGGCACATCACTTTCGTTTTCGCTGGCGGTATCCAAAACAGAAATCACAGAGAACAGTAATCCGGTAATCATCAAAAGAAAATAGTTTTTCAGTCCAAGCTAGGGGTATTTTTCGAGTCCGAGGGCCGAGCACCCATGTAGGAAGGAGTTAGTACTCCTTCCTTTAGAAGTGAATCATTAGACTTAATTATTTTGAACATTTAATTAAACTAGACGATGTTTACAAGACAGGACTAACACTTAGTATGAAATTAAAAAAAACAAAGCATCAACACAGCTATTTGACTCAAAACGGCAAGCCTGCGGAGCGACACATCCGCTTCGTAATGTCACTAGTCCATCACTGTGTTTACGCGCCAAGTCCTTCGCGCCGAAGTAGTAGGAGTGGAAGTTGTAGTAATAGTTCAGTTGTGTTGCCAAACTCATTCTCACATATATATATATATATATATATATATATATATATATATATATATTCATATTCACTTTGTTCGGGGTTGTTTTCATTAAGATTTGACACATTACGACGTAAGGACAATCTGACTACATACTTTTCAAATTTATATTTCAATAGTTTGTATTAACCATATATTATGCAAATAAAAAAATGACGCACTTTATTTTTATCAGACGTTAAATCTTATATATAACACAGATTTGCAACTAAATATCTTTTTCATGATTTTCAGCCAATTTCCATGTATTTTGGTGTGCTGAATGCGAACAAAAATTTGAAAAAAATCCTACACGTCAGGAATTAACACAAAATGCAAAATTCTCATGAAATTTAGCAAATTTTTCTCAATTTTTGGTAATTTTTTATCTTAGGGTTTTTAACTAAATTTAAAGTCAAAATTACTATTTATGAATTCCCATCAGTGCATTTGAGATATACAATGCCAAAAAATCATAACTTTCAAAGAAAAGAACTTCCAGAGTGAACTAATGGAAACCAGAATCAACATGTTGCAAACTGACCGCGCAGGCTCTGACCTTTATTTTTTTACTTGTTCTCGCCTGTTCGCACTTTTTCATCTTACTTCGTGTTAGCTCGTCATTCTAAAATCGTGTTTCCCCAAGTTAGCGTTTTGGCTGTTCAGAAGTGTATTAATTCGCCTGGCATTTCCTGTTTCATTTGTGGTGAATATACAGTGTTGAAGCAACAGCTGAATATCACAGACTTTGTGAAAAAAATATATACTTCATACTTCGGACTAAAAATTGGAGATCAAGATAAAGTTTGGGCGCCTCATAAAGTGTGTAAGCGGTGTCTTGATAACCTTCGAAATTGGTTCAAGGTCAAGAAAAAAGCTTTACGTTATGGGATTCCTGTGGTATGGCGAGCGCAAAGAACCATAGTGAAGAATTTTACTTTTGTTCTAGCGATGTGAAAGGGTATAATTTCAAATGGAAGCATTCCATTTCGTACCCCAATCTCTACTCAGCAATTCGTCCCATTTCCCATGGCACAGATATATCAGTACCCAAGCTCCCGATACCTTGGAAGAGACACCTAGCTCCGATGAAGGTGAAGAGGACGAATCAGATGACGAATCAAATGACGAATAATGTTCTGATTTTGAAGATGATACAAGACCAAAATTTTTTTCCCAGGAGGCGGTGAATGATTTGGTAAGAGACTTGAATTGTCCCAAATATGCCGCCGAGTTACTCGGTTCAAGGCTGAAAACCAGAAATTAATTGTTGCCAGGAGTGTCCTTTTCATGGTTCAGACATCTTGAAAAGGAGTTCGCTACTTACTTTGCCCTGGAAGACAAGTTGGTTTACTGCATCGATGTCGAAGGTTTTATTGGTCAGTTGAAAAGCCAATATGATTCAACGCAATGGCGTCTTTTCATAGATTCTCCAAAAAGAAGTCTCAAAGTAGTTTTGCTCCATAGTGGTGGTATTTACTATTCCATACCCGTAAGTCATTCCGTACACTTTAAGGAAACCTACGAGAACTTCGAATTGGTTCTTCGCAAACTTAAATATGAAGACCATAGTTTGCTAGTGGGGGGGATTTAAAGGTCTTGTTCATGCTGCTCGGACAACAAGCTGGGTATACCAAATACGCTTGTTTTCTGTGTCTATGGGACAGTCGAGACCGACAAAATCACTAGATTAGAGCAAGAAGAGTTAGCAGTCGCGGATGCTCACAGTCGGTCAAAACAATGTCCTCCGAGAAACTTGGGTACCTCCACATAATGTTCTTCTACCACCTCTCCATATAAAATTGGGGTTGATGAAGTAATACGTGAACTCACGTCCAAGAGATGGAGATTGCTTCAAATATTTGGCCACCAAGTTTCCGGGACTCTCAGAGGAAAAATTGAAGGAAGGTGAGTTCGTTTGATCAGCCATTAGAAGGCTTATAGCTGATCAAGATTTTGTCAATACCATGACGGATTCTCAAAAAGAAGGGTGGATTGCATTTAAAGAGGTCGTAGAGAAATTTTTAGGCAATAACACAGATATTTACTTCAAAAAGATCGTCGGACGAATGCTGAAACAATTTCAAACTTTAGGTTACCTGATATGTTTGAAAGTGCATTTCCTCCAATCCCATATTGACTAGTTACCTGAAATTTTGAGAGCTGTGAGTGAAGAACAAGGTGAACGATTCCGCCAGGACATAAAAGAGATGGAAATAGATCAGGAATAGAAAATATATCAGGGAAAATGGAGCATTACAATGATGGTAGACAACTGTTGGATGCTTAAGAGAGACATTCCAGATGTTACTCATAAGCGTAACTGTACCAAGAGGAGTCTCACAGGGAAGAAGAAACGATTTTAGTGTGTTTTAGTGAGCTCATTTCAGGTCAAAAATGATTTTCATGTAAAATTTGTAATTAAAAATTAATTTTCTATATCTATTTCCATTTATTTTGAGGTTATTGCCTTATTTAACATAGTTACTTGAATTGTCAGAAAACGTGGTGTCCTATGACAAAACAGAGGTCATTTTAAGATTCAGCGTACAGAAAAATTTAAAGAATATGTGTAATAACCAAAACATCTCTTAAAAATTTTTAATGCAGACCTGCGTATTCAGAGCGTATATCTAATAATGTACTATTAATATGCGTTTTGTTGTTATAACTGCTATATCCTGTGATACATAAAAATGTGAAACATCATCTATAAGAGAAGGAAATATGAAAAAATAAGATTTTCTCTCTATTTTTTTAAAGCTGAAAGTGCAATATCATTCCAAAATTCAAATTTAGCATTCCGATATGATATTGCAGACGTCAGCAGTTTGAAATCCATAAGGATATCGCTGCTTGCTTTTATATAAAAAGCTGCAGTCTTACAAATAAATAAAAATTTCTTGGCGAAACATGCATTTGTACTCTGGAAAACATTTGGATTTCCTTGTTACCAAAAAGAGCATCAGTTCTATCTTTGAGCTGAAATAAATTAGTAATTTTTTTTCGTGATTTAACAAAAATAACATTTAAAACTAGCAAAGTTTTCGTAGATTCTTAAAATGAGCGACGCAGATTCTCTTTTGTGTCACGTTTCCATCATAACTATATACGTATTCCCATATTTTCTACTAATTGTTTCCACGGTGAGAAATATCATCATTAAACTCTTCATTATAAGTGTAAGAAATTATCACTAGTAGTGACTACTTTAGGATAAAATCTTGAATCACGTGGAGAGATGTGATGGCAATACAAATGTGCAAAAAAAAAACAGCTTGTTACCCGTAATGGGAGAAGACGATCCTCTCCTAGACTCGAGAAAAATTTTCGGTGATTTCGAAAACACCAGAGATATCGGCTCGATACTATTTTAAAAGGCAAGTGAACTTTAAAACGTTTAGAATTAAAATTAATACTACTGTGAAACACTGAATAACTCAGTTTAAATAAAGAGTACAATTAATTTTCGATGATATATGAATGATTCTGAAATAAAGTTTCATATTCTCATTATTTTGAATTAACTCATTCTTTATTGCATTCAGATATTTTACGGAACAGCGAATCATCAAAGGGCAACTATTCTACGAGTCATTTATACCCACTTTGTCTCCCCTCTTCTTCAGTCTGGCTGACAATTTCAATGAACTATTCATCTGAACCACAATTTTCAGTTTTAATGACTGCTTTTAAGTTTCTGGTCGCAATTACAGGCAATGATTTCGATGTTAGAGTCCGATTTTACAAGCAGATAAAATAGATAAATTTGTAGTACTTAAATATATTCAGATTTTAACGAATTTAGTTTATAACGACAAGACTAAAATGAAGTGTACGGCACCCCTTTATTTGCATTATTTAGGTTTTTACGGTCATATTCGGATACAAAATCAATAAGCTAAATAAAAGTATATTAAACATCAATGTAAACTAAATCAATTGAAATACAGTTATATATACATTTCGTATTTGGCGGTAGATTTACATTTGACAAATTTCATATCTTAACGAAATAATAATCTCTATGACGATTAAATTTAGTGTTATAGAGAGGAATATTAATTGTAACCGTAACTGTAACGTAATACTTGCATCTGCGCAGTTCACAGTGGACAACAATTTCTAAAGTATTTAAAATGCGAATTTGTTTTCACTCTTTCTTCATTATTACGTCTAGAAAAATATGCTTAACCCGAATTATCGTAAAGTAGCTACGGCTCATGATAAATTGAGACTTCGGGAAGATCATGCCAATTAAAAACGCCGTTTCAGAATTTCTCCAAAGGTACCGCCATCTGCCTACCAATCATCTTACTTTTCGACTAATTTTTAAATCGCAGTATTTGATTTTTTACTCAGCTACATCAAAATACCTATTTCAAAATATTTGTTCATATCGGCACGAAGAGGTAACTGGTGAGCACAATCGGCTGAACCACAGCCAGCTAAGGAACCAACACAGTGGTGCACTCAGATTTTAATCTTAGGGGGAGGCCAAGTTGAACGGATAAAAATATTTTTAATGCAAATTCTATAAAATTCATTAGGTGATTATAAGGCTAAAGTAAAGAAGCGGGACCCCATTTTTTGGCGAAGGCGATGAATGGGCCAAAGTAGCAGCCGATGCTGAACTGTGTTATGGCAAATCTATTTGCACATGCGCAGTGTACTGCACATTTGCACATGCGCAGTGTACTATAATATTAGGGGTCTATGGATGCGCCACTGAACAAATAACATTATATTTCACTATTGATTTTGTTGGCTGATACAATCTCACTTATATGTTTAATTAAATAAAGTTAAAAATATACTCAAACTGAAGTACAATCACATATAACTATTTAAACACGTATGTATTATCAGAAAGGAAACAGTTTCATACATTACAGCAAAAGTAACATTTTCTACTTCTTTTTTGTAGGTTTTTAAATAAATCTTTCACGTAATTTCCATGGATTATGAAGCTTTTATTTAAGTTTTTTCAAAATGAGTTAATACCTCGAGTAATTTTATTTAATGGATTACGATTTTCACTGGATAATATTGCATTACCTTAACAAAGGTTTTGGCTCAATTATACTGGATAAAAAAGAATTTCTATTCAGAATAGTGTATTAAGAATGATAACTTCCAAATTAAGAACGTCGTTATTTATGAATTTTCGAGATTTTTACTACATTATTACAGGCTATTAAGTGGGTCTGTCTCTAAATTTCTTAAGATTTCTATCCTTTAGGGAAATTTTATCGAGATGCTCCAAACTCATTTTATGGTTCAACATCATCTTTTAACTAAAGTTATAAAACATTGCCCTATTTTTTGTCTCTAGTTCTTTTTTTCTTAACTTTTTTTTCCTTATAGCAACTCGTGTAAATCTTGGCCTCGAAAATCAATGAAAAGTGTGATGAAAAAGTATGTTCCACTCCTGAAATCAGTTTCTCTCGTATAAAAAATAAGAAAACCAGATTCTGCGAATTCGAGCCAAGAGGAAAACATCACATAAATTCACCTAATGAATTTAAACCATCATCAGTTGCTTGTATAAAGGAATTCGCTTGAATATCGTTGAGTGACTAATTGCCATGCGCTGTTTGTTCTATGTAGTTTGATAGTTATGCTATGTTCTTTGATAGTTATTATACAGGGTAATCAGGAAAGAATCATCCGATTACAAAATTTAATATTTTCCATAATTACAAACAGAAAATTATAATTAATATATCATTGTAAAGGAAAAATATTAAATTTTTAGTTTGTAACATTTTTGACACACAACACTCAAACTACCACACCATTTTTTTTATCGCAGTTTAGCCGATGATTTTGTCCTACACAGCTACCCTCCTAGATCACCGGACCCCATGCGACTTCTTCCTTTGGGGATATGTAAAAGATATTGTGTTCGTACCCCCTTTGCCTACAAGTTTGCCCGAACATCAACAACGCATTTGTGTTTTTTTCCAATTTGTGATGTTTGACAGTTAATAGTGAAAAGTTACAACGTGTTTGGCAAGAAATGGCATATCGCAATGATATTATACAGGTGACTAAAGGGAGTCATATCGAACACCTGTGAAAAAAAATTGACATTTTTCCTTTACAATGACAAATTATTTATAATTTTCTGTTTGTAATTATGGAAAATATTAAAATTTGTAATCGGAGGATTTTTTTCCTGATAACCATGTATATACATGTTCATGTGTAAGTTTTTTTTTATTTATTTGCATTTAATTGGCATTGTTTTGTATACGCCTTAATGTTTTCTTTAAAACTTATAACCACTAACTTTACCAGTATGGGTTTATAGAGTGGGAGTTCTTGGTTCATTAGACACATGTAACTTGTGTCTAAAGTCTTATTAATGTCCAGGTTACGACTTCAGAGAGCAAATGCTTATTTCATGCGTAAACTTAGGGGTCTTTGTATGAATTGCCGAAGATAAAGTCCTGTATTTTTGCCCTGTCTTTGTACACTGTTCACCTTTGACTATTACATTTCCCGCAATCGAAGGTCATTGTGAAATAATGCTGGTAAAAAAAAAAAAATTATTTGAATTCTCATTTCTATAGCGAGAATGTCTTTACCTTTAGATGGTTGGTTGGTTGAAGGTGCTACGGTCATTTTATTTGCTATACGAGGGCTCATTAGATAAGGGACCTACTGCTTAGAGCCGATTCCGAACTGCTCCAAACAGCCATGCCAAGAGTGCCTACTCCCTGAATTCGGCCATCGCCCAGGTCTTTGCCATTGAAATATAATATCATGTAGTATTGTTGATTTAAGCATAGTATTATAGATAAACCCATGCAATAAACACAAAGGGTTTTACTTTTATGCGAAGTTTAATTTAAAAAATTATGCCATGGATTTATGCTAATTTTCTTGTATACTCTACGATGTCTTCAGGATCTTGTTCTCTCAAACTCTGCTTTTATACCTGTTAAATATTCTTTCTATGTTGCCAGGAGAAGGCGCAGAAAGTAATCTCTAACTGCTACAAAAGTAGGAGTCACCTCCTGGAACGAGTAGTTCGAATGTTTGTTTGATATGTGATGTTCGTTAGTAAGGTTCGGCACCTAATAATAGCCACAGTTTTGAAAATAAATGTTGTTATGTTTAACGAGTCCGCAGTTTTCTAGTTTCTACATCTTTACTGAACCACGTTTTGCTACAATACCCGAATGTCTTTGGAAAAAAAAACACGTGTTGGAAGAAATTTAGAAACTTATTTTCGAATCTCATGTTTACGCTAGTGGATATAAAGAATATCCCAGACATTCCTATATCCCCACCAGATGATAAATGATACACACCAACACCTTTGGAACGGGTCAAAGAGAATTTTATGTCCATCGTAGAAATTTTGAGATTCTTTTTTTTTTTGCCCCAAAAGAATTTCATTTCCATCATATTATTTTAATACACTGGGAGGAAAAAAATCCGTCCACGTCCGAAAATAAGAAGGATGGATGAATAAATAAATCATGAAACACACTTTGTTTATTTTTTGAAAGCAGGATTCCAAAATAAATGTATAAGAAATTCGAAGATATTCTTTCTCCTGCCGGATAAAGATAAATATGTCAAGGTATGTTTTTCAGGGAACAATGTTTGTCAGGAAGTGGGTTTTTGAAACATGTTGTTTGCACAAGGCATTTGACAATGTTGCTGATTGTCTCGCAGATTGAAGTATCTATACTCGCGGTGACGTAGTTGTTATCATGTGTATGTAAGCGAATATCTTCTCAGGTTGAAGGAATTCTAACGTAACAGGGTGGTATGCAAGGCAATTACTTTCATGCTAACTCGGACATGTAAATCCACAATTGTCAAGTAAATGCTGTTGAAGTTCAGTAGGCATGTGTATACAGAAGATAAATGCATATAAAGATGAATCAGAGCAGACGCAAAATATTTTAGACATTTTTTTAAAGTTGTAGTTCAAAACAAAGCATTAAAATGTCAAATGGATTTTTTTCACATATTTTTTCTAAAATATATTACATTCAGGGTTCATTTTCTTTTGCCTCATTGCAGTTCTTCATAATTTTCACTCATCAGATACAAATAAGAGTTAGACTAGTTGCCCAGTGGCTAAGTGGTTAAGGTATCAGCCTGTCACTCCAGGGGTGCGGGTTCGATTCCCGCATAAGACTTGGTTGTATTCTGGGGAACTCGTCAGTCTAGAAAGGGGAGCTGCAACCCATCGTCCATCGCCGGTGTCATCGTTTGTTAATAAAAATTCTTCTGTGATTGTGTGATTTATGTTTCTATTTCCATGTATTCATATGTACACCGGACTGGGGTGAGACGTATAGAAGTCCAACCTTTCTTGAGTCAATGACACCCCCTCTTCTGTGGTAGTGCTTCTATCCGCAGACACGACAACAAACAAACAAGGGTTAGACTAGGAATCGGACCCGCTCTTCAACTCATTCCTGGCCGGTAATCTAAACACTAAACTATGTTTCATGCTTTTGATCCCCTTTTCTTCAGTTTTTGAGAAAAAGATTTCAATATAAATGTAATTGATAGTAAAGGGCATTAAGAATGGAGAAAGGAATAATAATTTAGTTATGAAAATCTCAGTTAAGTTTGTGTTTCGAAATGTGCACATATTTCGAAAATCGGGCAATTTTAGAAACTAATTTAGCAAACGTTTATTAAGTGTATAACAAATATATAAATAGTATTTTTTCCCGCCAAATATCCATCCTGAAGGTTTCACATCATACAAAAAATAAAGTTTTCCATTTAGTGATTAAAGTCCAATTTCCATTGTATTCGTTCAGTTATATCTGATAGCATGTCATTTGAGTATATGCTTTGCTTCATAACAATTAATCCTATGCTTCCCATAAATTTTGAAGAGTAATTAAAAGCTTCTTGTTAAATAATTAAATCCTTCAGTGCTTTTATAGGGAAGAAATAAATTCAGAAATGTATTTGTGAAATGAGGGAATTATTGTCAAAAGTTTTGCAATATTTTCTCTCATATTTTCCATGCTTCTGTACTTATGGTAATAACTATTGTTATTTGTAATGAATAAATTTATCGCTACTTATTTTTATTCTTATATCATCTGTAGTATTTGGAAAACGTATACCGAAACATAGGAAAACATGTAAACCTGCAATAAATCAATTCGGAATATTTGAACGGAAATAGTAAGTCTGTATTAAGCATTATTTATAAATAAATTTATCTCCGAATATTATATTACTTGTTTAAATTAGTGCAACTTGATTAATTTCTTCTGACCGTTGGAATTAACGACCGTTTCTTTATTATGTAACTTTTTTACAGAATTAATTTGTATGAATATTGCAGATAAGGCGTATAAATTCTTATTAATTGATAAATTGCGTATGTAGCATCAAACATGCTTAGCTTTCCCCTAAAAAAGAGTTTCTGTTGGAAAATTTAATAATCACAAAGATTATAAGAAATAATTATAATTATAACACAGTTTTACTTTTAGTTGATTGCAATTCATGATGAAAAATTTATCAATGTCAGTTCCTCAGTTGATTGATTTTCTTACAGGCAGTTATAAGGACAAATATTTTAGGAGCCCTTAATTTTTACCTTAAGCATGCCCTTCGTACGCCTGTTGGGATATGAGACTCTAATACTGAACCAAATTCCATTTCATAGCTTAAGGGCAGATATGACATCTCGAGGGTAAAAATTGAGCATATCTTGTGATATGTTTAACTGCATATAATTTTTCATAGACAAATGTGCAAATTAGATTTTTTCAACTTATAATATACATATTTGTGTTTATAGTATATAACACAAAAAGTAGTATGAGGGATATATGTATATATATATATACATAATTATATTTAGTACAGAAGCTTAGTTACCATGTTTTTATTAACTTGCTTTCTTGTTTGTTTGTTTGTTCCTTACAAATCTTGCAATCGATTTTTAACTAACTTCCCGACTAGCTAGACATTTGAAACATTTAGAATACTTCAGAACACGATGACAATGCATTTTTTAAATACTTTTAGCCATCTTTAAGCAGAATTAATTTAATTTTCAGTTATTTTCAGTTAATTTTGTTTTGTAGACTGGTGCACCATCTATTGGCAGGAACGGGAACGAAAAGTTAAATGCAAGTTAACTTTCAGTTAACTTAATTTTCTTTCAAATTGATGGGATAATTCATCAAAGAATTTTTTAAAAAGTATTTATTAATACATAGAATTGTCAAGTTTATATGATTCAACAGAAAATTTAAATACATGGTATATAAAAATTTCTTTTTATCATGTAATTATTTTTACTTAGCTCTTATCAAATTTTTGTGACTGTATGACAGTTAGGTGCACTTGTATAAAATAATATTACACCTATCCACTCCAAATTTTGCATGTTGATTAAAAATATTTTGCGTAATAATAATAAGGTACATCTTATATTTTTATCATAACGAAATAAAATTAAAAAATAATTAGTAAAAAACTCTGAAATCGTCGAAAAAAATGTTAATATATTCCTTTCTATTTTCTAAAGTATTGTGCATACATCTATTATTGTAAGTATTTTCAAAGATATTAAATTGTTATATAAGTTTGGAAAATTTTAATATTCTAGCTTGAATAGTTTTCATAAAAAGTGTACCTGAATATGTAAAAAATGCATGTTGCAAAAACCTGAAAAAAACACATTTAAATGCATATAGCACTTCAAATATATTACTTTAATATCTCCCAGCCCCATAATCATTTTGTTTGGCCATTTCTTTTCATACTCATTCATTTTTTTTCATTCTGGCCAATTTTTGGAGTTTTTTGGTGACTGAGGGCAGACTCGCGAACTCGATTGTGATCAATCTTTTGCATTGAATACTCCATAAAATGTCATAATTTTATGCCATAAAGTATTTATATGTCATCTAAAATACACGATGCAAATCATTGCTGATCAGTGCACTGCGCAAAGGATTAAGTGTTTTAAATAAAAAAATATAACATTGTGTTATTCATTTAAAATTACAGTCCCTGGCCCCGAGAAATTAAAATCATACCTCAAAAGCAACAATATTGTTACGAATTTTACGAGTCTATGGTAATTTAGCCAAATATGAGAGTTATCGCCAAATTGGCGATGAATTTGGTGACTTATTTTGGTTGACAAATTTGATGATATTTCGCCATATTTAGCGATATAGCGCCACATGGTCGCCAACTTGCCGTCTAGAATTGGCATTGGAACTCAGTTCTTTTCTACTGAGAATTTAATGTGTTAAAAGTGTGTTAGGCGTGTATTGAAGACTCTGGTATCCTGACATGTTTTTTTTATAGTTTTCTGCTGTATAGAAGACAGTTACGTATTTTCTGTTTGAATTTGTGTATGCGCCTGAAGAATTTACAGAACAATAAATTTTATTTTGTGTGCAGTTTCTGAAGAGATTTATTCAATCCTAACGAACCCGGGAAAAACGGAACATTTTAGTGTCAGGGGTGTAAGGATTGAATGCCTATTACCAGATCGATGTCTGATCAGACTGTTGCAGCTATAGCTTTGGAAAATAACTTCCAACAGATTGTTGCTGCGATGACGGCTATGCAAAACTACCAATCTGCAGGTCAAGAAGAGATTTTATTCAATCCTAACGAACCCAGGATAAAAGGAACAATATATAACACAGGAGGTACAGTATGAAAGGGTGCGCATAAATGCTCAAAGTGAGACTCAACGGTTGGCGCGTATTTTACGCAGCATTTAGTGGAAACAAAAGTTGGCGGAGAGATTTAACTGTCAGTTGTGTTATCGGTCGACTGATAAAGGAATTTTGTTTACAGATAAAAGAAGCCCTAGAAAAACAGCGCTAACGAAGTGATTTGGGTGTGTGCCCTGGGCGGAGAAAAAAAAAACAGATAAACATTCCCATACCTTGAAAAGTTGAAAACTCAACCGAATATGCCCTCAAAGGCATTCCTTAACATGCACAGAGAAATGTTGTTGATGTTGTCTGCCAAGACGAGGCACTTGTCACTGAAGACACTTGCAAGTAATCAGCGAGAATCACTGATTGTTTTCAATGAGGTACCATTTAGGTGAACCAACAGTACCCTAATGGCACATCCATTTTGAACGCGCACCATAGGGGTGACATCTGGAGGGGGGCTCGTACCTTTCCATAACCTCCTTGACCTCATGGAAGGACTTTCCTGTGTAGGATATAACGTGTCCTTATCCGGACTAGACACGAAGTTATTTAAAATCTTTCAACTGGATTCAAACAGAGCAGCCCTAGTAAGAATATTTTTAAGTTCCAAGCCCAACGCGCTATCACTAGGATACTCCGGGCCCTACACAAATAAATAAATTTATAAAATAATAAATTAAAATTCATTTCCATTCTTTAGTTGAGATTAACAAGAAGAATTGAAATAGTACTTAATTACAGCCTAAACCTTTATTTCAGTGTGATTTTGGAATTGGTTGGAATTATTCGTAACACATGAACAGGGGATGACCGAGCAAGTAACGGGTGGTCTGGTTGATTGTAAAAAGATAGAAACATACAAGAAATATAATTATTGAAATTCAAATTTAGGTCTGTTTAAAAATACATTTAGATACGTTTTATGTATTTGCAATTGATTGTAGATTACAATAAATTTTTTAAAGTGCAGTTAATTTTTTAAAGTACTTTCCTTAATATTTCCCAGCTGGGATTCAACGTTAACACGCCATGCCTTACAGACTGCTGAAGGCGGGCATTCATTCATATTAAATTCCTGAGTGGAAAATTTAAACTAAAGAAGAAAAGTACGCAACACTTTGGGATATTTTTAGGCTAACGCAGTTGGAGAAGTTAAAAAATTAAAACCTTAGCTACAAAAATATGCTAAAAAATTCGAAACTACTTAAGAAGAAAAATCTGAAATCGAAAATTTCCGAACGAAAAATGATCTTTTAAACGTCAGTAAAGCGTTTACGAGAGACTTAAATAAGTTTGTTCTGATTAGGAGTGTGTGGGGGGAAGGAATTGAGGGCCGGATTTGTGTATCGGGTTCCGATATCGTACATTTTGCATAAAATATTAGGCTAACTCGTAAAAGCAAGTCCTTTAATTTATTTTATGTGGCTACTTCGGGAAATTAAATAAAAACATTATGATGCAGGAAATAATTTATTGCTTTTCGATATTTTGAACAATGATTAAGGAAAAAAAAGTTTAAGAATACGCGCCTGTTGCTGCAAGAGATTTAATGCATTAACCTACTTCAGAATAAATATTGATGTAAAAGAATAATTCATGAAAAATGAACAATCATATAATAAGTTAAAAATTTAAATTTTTTTCATTTAGTAAACGGGCTCA
Source organism: Dolomedes plantarius (assembly GCA_907164885.2). Classification (NCBI taxonomy): domain Eukaryota; kingdom Metazoa; phylum Arthropoda; class Arachnida; order Araneae; family Dolomedidae; genus Dolomedes; species Dolomedes plantarius. The sequence goes on along the minus strand of OU015498.1, from coordinate 167,075,820 downwards.
ACAGGGAAAAATATTTCAGGTAGTATCTTCTAACGAAACAACCGCGGGTTATTAACGTAGGATTACTTATCGTTGCTTACCTCTTTTCTTTTTCTTTTTTTTTTGACTCATTTTCTTACTTTTCTGTATAAATGTTTACTGCTACTGGGTTTGGCGCGCTGCCAAAATTATAACTCGCGACGGACTCTGAATTTTTTCTTTCCGTAGGACCGTTAATGAGGAACGTAATCCTACATTAAAATATCAAGACTTTTATACGTACAAGGTTCACACTTTTCTTAACGAAATTCTATCGCTCTATTTAGAAACGTCGTTATAAAGAAAGTTAGTTAAATAGTAATTAACTCAACTATAAGAAATTAATCTAACTGAAAAAGAACTGGTTGCAAAATCTAAAGTATACTGAACTCTCGATTATTTGCACAATCATGCGGGGAAAAATGAAAATAAAAGAACAAATTAGAATTAAAATGTAAACAATTCGAAAAAAATCCCAACACATAGAACATAAAAAAGTGACTTCACTTGTAATAAATGCCGAAAATTTTTCTAAGTCTTGCTGTTATGTTAATTAAAACCTATTTTAAATCCTACAAATGGTGCATTTAAAAATCACTGAATTTTTGCCTTTTTATCGTACACAACACATTTTCGAATTACTTCTTTTATCAGGTTTTGAAATTGGAACCTTAATAATGAAAAAAAAATTTAGTAAGAACAAATAATGAGCAACACTATCATAAGCAGATTCTCAGATTAAGTTAAGGATCTGCTAGGAATATCCCTACAAGCCTGTAGAAAATTTTATCGAGGGGGCGCTGCTACGTGTAATGAAGCGTCTTCGATTTAATAGAAAAAATTAATTTATATTTTAAGAGAGTTAAAGTGATCGAAGGCTGTTTTCATTACATTTTTGTTAGAAGGTTAGGAAGCCACCTTTAATTATAGGACAGGACCGACGCCTTTGTGGTTAGCCATTTTAAAAGCGGTTGAACGCTTTTGGGGGTCTGTTGATCGCAGACATAGATAGGGGTTTGGCACCGGATTTTGACGTTAAACTACAAAGCCTATTGTGAACAAATTTATGAGTCAATGCGGGGGAATCTACCGCAGAACACGTGAAATGGACTTTGGGTGGTCTTGAGTGATGAAATGAAAGGCGTACTTATTTGGAGAGTTTATCCAATCAAAAAAATGAATTTGGAAGCTAAGTGGTGGTTTTTGGAAGGCTTTCCTGAATGGATATAGGATTATTGAGAGGCGTGGACAACGATATGAAAAAAATGAAATAAATAGGGGACTTAGGAGTTTTTTCGAGGATTCACTTCTGCATGTGGCCCGGGTTTCCCTTTCCCCGGTGATTAGCATCGCAGGTGATGAGAGATTGTCGATTAACTGTCGGAGACCGGTTGATTCTTCCCGGTATGCTTGCATCATGATCCCGTTTTCGAGAGAGGAGAGAATTGCACCTTCACGATGGAGTGACGACATATAGGAGATCCGGTTTATTCTTCCTGGTATGCTTGCATCATAATCCCGTTTTCGAGAGAAGTTATTGGTTGCTGAGAAAAATCTGTTTGCTGCCTCCACCGATAAAGAAAGGAGATCCCAAGTCCGATGATGAGATCGTCACCCGTGTTCCAGTCCAGTTAGCATCAAACTGAGTGAGTGCCAAATCATTTTTGTCTCGTTCAGACCCCAACCGCGAATTTTTGAATGATTAAGTGCGGTATCAATGTTTGTTTTCTTTATAATATAGATTAGGATAGATAGTAAGTTTTTTGACTTACGTAGAGTAAATAAAATTATGCTCCCTGAATCCAAAAGGTATAGGATTAATTATATACATGTCATTGAATGTTAATTGAAGAGAAATGCTAAAAGATTAGAAAAATGAGTAAATTGTGTACTAAGTTTTGTGGATATTGTTTTTGAGTTAAATTGTAAATAGTTAGTGTTGTAAATAAATTAGTTTTTTTTTTTGTAAATATAAGAAATTGAGTTAGTCATCTTTATGTTCGCAGTTGATTTTAAGAAAAGTTATCTCCCAGTTTTTAGAAACAAAGTTATTTGTCCTGTTCGTTTGCCTATAATGTCTAGAACCTTGGGTTGTATTAAATAATTAACACAACGCACCCAAATAATTTGTTATAAATAATGTGTACTAACCAAAATAAATTACGAATCACGCCTAAAATAAATAATTAAGACAGGCAATACGACACTACGCCAGTATAGAGGGAGAAATTTTCACTTCTCAGTTCACTCCTTGCCCTCGCGAAAAAGGGGTCATGTAACCCCCCATTGGAATCCCTATCTGGGGAAGTTTTTCTATATATTACTATACAATAGTTATGTTACAATAAATCCAAAAAGTCCAATGATCGTTTTAGACCATTTGTCGTAGTAAGTCAAATTCGATAAAGGCAAATCCCTGGTTCTCCTTGGTACTACAGATATAATGAAATTTATAGGAATTTCGCCCTGCCCACAGTTCAAAATTTCATTCAACATTCAAGTAATTACTGTGGGAAGATACCTCAAATATACCTCATGCTATGCTTTGAAGTATATTACATCATTGTGTTTTATAAAAGAAAAAGCTGAAAAAGTTTAGAGATAACAACTAGATACGAGATTTATGTGACTATAGTGATATTAATATGATCTCGGGCACAGTGGCGAAGGTAGCGGTCCAGTGATCTGAACGTCCCTAGTTCGATGCCCGTCGATGACAAATCCACCGCCGTGTACACTAATTGCAGCTGGTGCACGAAAAATCTGTCGTGGCTGCAGTGTCCTCTAAGTTCTCAAATTTACGTCTGGATGTGCGGGGTCCAGTGTACCTGTCTTGTCACTTGACTCGGTTCTAAATTACGGGACCGGTTTGTAGGGGATAGTGCTGGCCACCTATGCAGTGACCCCTTAAATGAATGGCTAGCAGTCTCGCGGTGTACATACAGGCAAAAATGCCTCCGCGTTTGAAAAAAAATATATATAACACACTCAAACAACAAAACAGATAATTTTTGGGATTTCAGGACGATTTATTTATTTATTATTCTTTTGCTAAGGCAAACCAAGTATCATTTTTATTAATTTTATTCAATTAAATTTTCAAATTAATTAAAAATTAAGATCATGAAAATAACAAAATTGGAAAAAAAGCATGAGCAAGAGAAGCACAAAGTCACGTTCTTGAATGCAAGTTAATATCGTTAAAGTGCATGATAACATTCTATTCGATATTTATTTATTATCTACTAAATATCACAGCTTCCAGAATATTTCTATTATAGCATTTTACTTACTGCAAGCAATAAAGTAATAATTAATGTACAAGTATAAGCTTCTTCGATAAATCAAGAACAGAGTTCTATCAACATAAGAACATGCCATACAGAACACATTACTTTACTACTACATAACTTACAGAATGAGAAAACATTAAGGAAGGAGAGAAGGTAAAAGTGCGTCATACAGTGATCATGAGCCGAAAGTAAGTCCGAAAAGAAACATTTAAAGGACTTCCGCGGATTATCGATTTTCAGATGACATAAAAATATCCTTCAGGCTGTCGTTTTCAGATGCTTTCTAATTAAACATCTCCAAGCTGTTTATATAAGGATTGTCTGGAAATGAGAAACTAGAACACATCCGAACAATCTAAGCTCACAAAATTTAATTTCTGTTTCACGGAGCTTTATGATGATTTCTAATTTGTTACGAAAATTGTGTTTTTTTTTGCAGACACGATGATAGACTTTTAAATAAAGAGTTCGCTGTTTTTAGAATTTTAATTTTTTTCCCATGGATTTCATTGTTTATTGGACTCTAAATTATGAATGATACACAATTAAAACGGTTTTCCATAAAATTAAAATAGGGAGATTTTTGAAAAAATGTGTACCTTGTCTCTAACTAAAGATCTATTTTCGATGTCAGATAATATTAAAGCTATGCACTTTTGTGCGGCCTAGGCAAGCCGAAAGTTAGGACATTTCCATTTTAGAGCCACTGTACTAAGAAAGACAAATGTGTTGGAAAATTAAAATTTTCATTCTAATTTAAAGATTTCTCGTACTGTTAAGCAATGTCAGTAAAATAATTTACATTTATATCATCTATGGTATGAAGCAGATATTGAAACTCTATTTTGAACTGAGGGGATTTTTTCTCTAATCTCGTGTTGCAAAATGCACATTTTTCAATTCTGTTTTAACATAGAGCACGTTTCTGTAGTGCCTTTTTTGCATCAAAGTCGTTACGAGACGAAAATACGATACGCTATTCAAGAGATAATGTATTATAGCTGGAGAGGTTGCTTTGTTTGGTAAGAAAGAATGTTTGTAGTAATCCACACTTCCCCAAAATCCAACCTTTAAAGGAGTTAAAATAGGGACTTAAATTTTCCCCCTTCCAAAAAAAAACCTTAAATTCAGATAAATGGCAGATTACGGTCGTTAAATGACGTGGTGATATCCGCTGAATAATGATAACACTTGACTACTAAAGTTAATTTAAATGAAATGAACCACACTACATATTGGAGGCTATTAATGTATTTCGTCGCGAAGCACAGATATTCAGACAGTTGTTATTATATAGGTGTGTCTTTGTGTCTTTTTTCTATCCGACCATACTATTAGAAATGCCCTGCGGGAAAGAAAATAGCTTCATTCGAAATATCGTTTCTGTGGGATTATTTATTTTATACCATTGAAGTTCCAGGATGAAAACACTTTTCTCCCACACTGAACATTCTTCCCCAAGACTTAGCTTTTATCTTCTTTCTTTCGAGCTTTCAGCTAAATCACCGTCATTACGGGACAAAACCCATATCTCAACGAACCTTTGACTACTTGTCGAAATTACGCTTTGAACACTTTGGACAGAAAATAGAGTCGTCAAAACAGAATGAGTGCGTTTCCAAAAAAAGAGCTAGATATTCTCCGCTATACCGGAAATTAGAAATGGCTTAATGACAATTACGTGATACCGGGAATAAAACTGTCAGTGTTCAGCTATTAAGCGTAATTACACGTTGATAGCCGAAATAAACAGTTCCAGTTAACGCGAGACTCTGAAAGGAAAACAGCACACACGTATTTCTATAGAACTGGTCTCGAGTGTTTGGGAGAAATCTTTGTTCGTTTTTCCATAAACGAATGACGAATGAAAATTAAGAACTAATAGCGGACATTTTACAAAAGTCGGTGAATGTAATGTGAAAAATTAAGGCAATAAACATTAATTTCTTACTCTTGCAAATCTTTAATTTTTTAATGTTAGATTATAGTACAATAAATTAAGATAGAAAAGTTTTTTCTTTAAATGTCATTTCTACGATCTTCTGACAGATTTAAACAAAAATTCATATTGTTTTGTTAAAGAGCCCAAATGGGATTTTATCACTTTTATTAATGCACAAACTCCTTTATTAAATTTTACCTATATTTGGCTGCTTTGGGTAACAGACTTGAAACATCAAAGATATCACCTTTTAATTCATTACAGTTTTCCACACTATTACCAGCGATATATAGCTCTGATGTCTTATATACAAGGTGCGCTCATAAAGTAACCGGGCAAATTAAAAGATCAAACGATATAATAAAAAAGTGAAAGGATAATCACCTGGCTAGGAAGACTGACATCTCAACTCTTGTTAAAGCCAGTTTAAACTGGTTATTTTGTCGTTTACACATCAAAACGCCGTAGTAATTTTCATTTACTGAGAAGGCAGTGTACAAAAAAAATTGCTTCGAAATGGAACAACGCTGTAACAGTAAATTTTGTTACAAATTAGGTAAATCTGCTACCGAAACATAAGAGATCATTCGAACAGTTCATAGTGATGCATCGTTATCAAGAACACAAGTGTATGAGTGGTACAACCACTTTAAATGTGGGTGAGAAAGCAGTGAAGAGGAACCAAAGACAGGGGGGCCTTCAACTTCAAAGAATAAGGAAAATGTGGAGAAAATTCGTTCTTTGGTAAAAGCTGATAGACGTGTAACAACTCAGCAACTTTCAGACATGCTTGAGAGAACCAAAGAAATCTGTAGATTAATTTTAATTGAAAATCTGAAAATGATAAAAGTTTGTGCTCGATTTGTGCCTGAGATTTTGACAGAATAGCAAAAAGAAGACAGGAAAGCTTGCTGTGAAGATTTGCTGACTACTGCGCAACAGGAAAACAATTTCTCAATGTATATTATGGCAGGAGATGAGATGGTGTCTACAACCCAGAAACAAAAAGATAAAGTGCACAGGAGAAAGGAACGTCTTCTCCCATACAAAAAAAAGCACGGATGTCAAAATCAATGACTAAGGTGATAATGATTGCATTTTTTTTATTACAAAGGACTTATTCACAACGAATTTGCTCCTGAAAATCAAACAATTAATCAGCAATTTTACAAGGAGGTGCTATTTCTATTAAGAAACAGGAGAAGGCGAGTTAGGAAGGAACTGTTTGATTCTGGGCAGTGGTATCTTTTACCCGATAATGCTAAGCCACATACAACAATTTCTGTAAAACAATATATGCGCTAAGCATTCAATTACAGTGATAAATCACCCACCATATTTTCCCGACTTATCGCCAGCTTATTTTTTCCTTTTTCCGAAGCGTGGGATGGCCATGAAAGGACAGAGATTTGAAAACATCTCGGATATTAAATCAAATGTTACGCGTATTTTGTGAACGGTTAGTTCCAAAGCCTGTAAACAGTATTATGATGACTTGAAACAATTGAAAAATTGTATAGCCTCCTTTGGTGATTGTTTTGAAGGAGATAAATTTATTTGAAGGTGAGTAATATTTTTCTTATTTATAAAAAAATTACCGGTTACTTTATAGGCGCACCTTGTATAAAGTACAGTTTTTAATCTTTAGCTTTAATCTACGAGATATTTTAAGTTATGGAGGAACTGGTTAGAGACCTCAGTAGAAACGAAATTCTACCAAATTTCCTCGATCTTTATACTTCTTTAGAAAGATATTTTCTACTGCTCAACAGGTGAGAACCACCAATGTTCGGGTTTTAGCTTTCCAGTTTACGATTAACTGAATTTAAAGAACCTTCACGTAAATATTTGCCTAAATGAACGTTTTAATAGTTGTGTGGGCTCATTAATTGGTGCAAAATTTTTCCTTCAAGACTTACATTATTACTTGTTTTATTATTTGGAACATCGCCAAATTGAAGGTGATACCAGAGTTTCAGCCGCAGCCAGTTAAAACGAAATAAAATAAATTCTGAGAATGTCATAAATAGAGTACTTAAAAATGATTGAACTCAGCCAATAAAATGTTGAAACCGTAAAACGCCGCTTTATCATCAGTTTACAGAAAGTAAAGACGTTACAAATCAAAATAGCACACACACATAAAATCTCGCCCAATTGGCTTTTATCTGTATTGTGTGAATTAAATGCTTGCTCTGGCTTCGTCAAATTTCTTATTAACATGAATTTGATAAATCGATCCCCTTCAATGTTATAATTGTGTAACTTACATCATACTGAATGTTAAATGGGACATATATGCCACTTTTCTTTACTTAAGGTAAAGAAAAGTGGTATATATGTCACTTTAGTCAAAAGTATCTGATCTCGAAAATCGTGACATGCAAGCATCAGTTCGACTGTTGTACATAGATAAATAAAGTGGTTTTATATCACCTTTCTAGTATTATACGAGTACTGTCCGACCACGGAAGCAAGGTCCCTGGAAGCTGTTACGCATGCGCGAGAAAAGCTAGTCTACTTTGAAAATAGGGGAAAACGTCATATTTTCGGATGTGTTTGTTTATGAAATACGGAATGTATTTCAGACTGCTTTTTGTCCGCAATTTTAAAGTTATTTTGGAGTTTCTTCACCCTTTGCTTCTCTGCGTATTCTTTTTACACTGGACATTAATATTTCGGTCATTTCACTAGCTCTCTTTAGGGATTGCGAAAGTGGAACAATAACATTTCCTTCTAGTTCTTCTTTATCACACAATTTAATAACATTGTGTATTATACGTTTACAATCACTACGGAGCGGCTTATTCCGAGCAGTTGTGTTGGGTAAAGGATCCATTAATTTTAATATAATAATCAAATTAACAGACGAGGAAAAAGCGAGCAAGCGCAGTTAGTAACCGATTCTAAAGAATGTCGAGAGAATACGAGACTTTTCCCCCTCCTTCCTTAGCAGACTTACCTAGAGTGTGAATAGAATCGTCTTGGCACTATGCCAACCGTGGTTCTTCGTACTGTGGTCGGACAGTAGATGGATGAGATTTTGGCTGTATTTGGCTACCATTAACGGCAACCTGTAGTAAATACAAAACTGGTGCAGCTTTGCATGAATTCCGAATTGGCATTAAATACATCCCTTCTCTGAAATTTAAATCCTTCTCTGCGTCAAACAGATTTTTTTTAGGTAGTAAGATAAAGCTTTCGATATATTTAGATTGTGAAATTTTCGTTTCTCGTATTTGTGACGCTTAAGGAAAAAATACCCATCCAAAAACATGGGTATAACAGAAAAATGAATATAAAATTTTGATCACATAGACCTCCCAAACTATATTATGCAGCATAGTTATTATGCATTAAGTCATTACTAGTGATTTTCCCGGAAACTACATGGAATTTCATTTTCATAAAATAGTTCTAAATAAGGAATACCTAAAAACATGCAACTATCAAAGTGTAATTAATCGAAAAAAATTCATATTCGCTGTTCACTGAAATAAATAATCAAATAGGAATTTCATTTCGGTAAACATTCATTTCTATTTCTGTTCCCTTTCTCAGAATTAAAGGTAACTCCTAAACGGATCCCGTTATTCATAAAATACTAGCGGCCCGTCCCGGCTTTGTCTGGGTTGAACAATTATCTGTCTTAACTAGATATTAGGTAGCTATAATTTATTTTAAGGGGACAAGGTATCTTCAACCTCGAATTTTTTAATTTTCAATTTTTAATTCTATATACAGAATGAGAATAATTAATATTCTTTTTTACTACATTGAAGACCCTTGGAATCCATAATAAGGATGTTTTGGCAGAATAATGTCTGATTTTCAAAAAAAATTGTCAAACATGGAAGCATATTTCAAAATGTTCCGTGTGCATTACACATCCTTTAAATACCTTAATTTTTTTAATACTAGTTTACCAAATAAATGAATTATAATTGTGCATTGAATTTTTTTTAGTATGAATTTAAAGCCATAAATATTTTTTCATCAATCTGCCTGTTATTTTTTATGTTTTTACATTTTTTACTTCATTTTGTGGTTTAAAAATTTGAAAAATATTTGTGGTTTCACAGAATGATGCACAGTTTTGTGACAAACACTTCCATTAAAAATCCCGATAATTTTTGAAGAAATCGGAAGAAATTCGGCACGCATGGAGCATTTTGGAAAATTCTAGAATTTTTGAAGAATTTTTTGATAAACAGGCCTTATTCTGTCTTCAAATATTTATTTGTGAATTTTAAGTCTATTCAATGAAGTAAAAAATAATATTAAATATTCTCATTTTGTATATAGAGTTAAATATTGAAAATTTTATAAAAACGAGGTTGGAGGTCCCTTGTCCCCTTAAAACTTCATGGTATACCACATTTTTCGTTTTTCTGAGGTTTTAAAATAAATTCCTTCTCCGCATTTCCTGACTTAGAGAGACCAACATATAATTGTCCATGAGTAAAGCAATCTTCCCGTAAGTCAAGTCCGATATATTTCTATGTTTGACCTTGGGATTTGATGATGATGATGGCAAAAGAAAATTTTATTGGAAACTGTAACGTCAGGCACTGAATTGTGTCCGGGGGCCCCAGCATACCGATTAATATACGATTCGGCCCCATAGCCTATCCGCTACAGAGTCCACACACAAAAAAACACCAAAAAAGCACCAAAAAGGGCACAAAAAATGTAAAAAAATTTTTAAAATAAAAAAATTAAGAATACGGCTACGTCAGGAACTGAATCGTGTTCGGGGACACCCGCGTGCCAATTTTAGTACGATTCGGCCCCATAGTCTCGCTGTCAGCGAAGATAGCCACGGAAGCAGTCGAAATAAACAACTTTTAGGGACAAAATCATTAACACATTAATTAAAAAATCTCCGGGACCCTATTTTTAAAAAAAATATGTCTATGTTTTAATCTAAACTATCAACTATATCTATACAAAATTTAAGCTCAATTGAAGCAATACTTTTTCACTTATAAAGGAACAAACATAGGCCTATTCGAAATAATCAAAAAATTTCACAGATTCAATGAAACACACTGATTTTAAATAAAGTTCAGTAATTCAAGCTCGATTTACGCAAGTTTTGCATAAAATTGTACATAAATTCAAAAACATAAAGTTTATAAGTTAAATAAAGTTCTGTAATATTATACTAATAAATTTCCAGTTGATACCCAATAAATTGTAAATCTTTTTTTACCTTAAATGTCCAATAAAAAGCGGAGTTCCAAATGTAATTTTCTTCAATAAACCCTTAAACGTTGCCAATTTCAAAAATCCTTTTTGTATTTACCAATACCTCCTCCACTTGAATCTTTAAAATGTTAAATGTTTTACTGATAATAAATGAAAATGTAGTTTGATGTGTTGCTATGGTCACTTGACTATGGTTGACAAAGAAAATTCACATGTTAAATGTTTTATTGATAATAAATGAAAATATCGTTTGATGCGTTGCTATGGTTACTTTACTATGATTGACAAAGGGAAAGTTGTAAAGGTGAAGCATCAGCTCAACATTTAGGCCCCTAATTTTCTTTCTACTGATCATATATACATAATATATAGCCTATGCCGATCTGGAATAATGTACCTTTCAAATAGTGAAAGAATATTTCAAATAAGTGAATGGTTCCACAGATTACCCACCATATACAAAATCTGCTCTCTGTAAATATATGTTACTAGCTGAAAACCCGTACTTCGCTACGGAGTACATTCAAATTAAAAACAACGATCAATGTATGAAATTCATGCCAAAGATATATATATATATATGTATTATATGATAAATACGACGATCAATGTATGGAATTGATGTAAAATATATATATATATATATATATATATATATATATATATATATATATATATATATATATATATATATATATATATATTTATATATATATATATATATATATATATTTATAAGAAAATCGTAAAGGATAATTTTATAGACAAAATAATGTAGAAGAAAATATTCAAATTAAATCTAATATAAAGAATATTAAAGAATATAGTACAGTTTGTAGAACATATCTTTTACTGTATTTTAAGATTTTTTGGATAATGTCCAATCGTCTGCCGCATTAGCAAGGAAAAAAATAATTTTTGTTTATTTAGTTGTTATGCACGTGACGATAAATTTATTTAAAGTACCAGAAAAATAAAACACGTTATCAGCATTTAATAAATTAAATTCTAAAAATTAGTCTTTAAAAATTCACCAAAAATCAGGAACTGGAGGTAAAGATTCGAAAAAAATTTCATTTTAAAGGAATTCTTATGATCTTTCTCGTGATATAAATTTTATAACCCTCAATGTATTATTTTAAATGCGAACGTAAAAAAAAATTTAAAAAACAGCTTAAAAATTTAATTTTAAAAAATCCAAGAAGAATTTTTGAAAAATCTTTCTTAGTGCACCCCTACACTATAAGAAGAATCGCCATGCAAAATTTGAGCCCTTTAGGTCCAGCGGTTTGGTCTGTGCGTTGTATGTCAGTCAGTGAATGAGTCAGTAACGGAACTGTTTTATATATATAGAATAGCTGAAAACCCGCACTTCGCTACGGAGTACATTAAAATTACATACAATGGTCAATGTATGCAATTGATGCCAAAAAAATAAATATATATATTTATAATAAATACGATGATCAATGTATACAATTGATGTAAAACTATATATATATATATATATATATATATATATATATATATATATATATATATATATATATATATATATATATATATATATTTATAAAAAAATCGTAAGGGATATTTTTAAAGACAAAATAATGTAGATCAAAATATTCAAATTAAATCTAATAGGACTACTAAAGAATATAGTACAGTTAATATAGTACAGTTTGAGGAACATGTCTTCTTTTACTATATTTTAATAATTTTTTGGATAATGTCCAACCGTCTGCCGCAAAGAAAAAAATATTTTTTTGTCTATTTCGTTGTTATCAGGTGACGATAAATTTATTTTAAGTACCAGAAAAAGAAATCACGTGATCAGCATTTAATAATTTAAATTCTAATAATTAATCTTTAAAAATTCACCAAAAATCATAAAATTAAGGTAAAGATTCGAAAAAGATTTCATTGTAAAGGAATTTTTATGATCTGTCTCGTGATATAAATTTTATAACCCTCAAATTATTATTTTAAATGCAAACTTAAAAAAAGTCACTAAAACAGCTTAAAAATTTAATTTAAAAAATTCTAAGAAGAATTTATTCAAAAATCTTTCTGCACCATAAGAAGAATCGCCATACAAAATTTCAGCCCTTTAGGTCCACGGTTTGGTCTGTGCGTTGTATGTCAGTCAGTGAGTCAGTTACGGAATTGTTTTATATATATAGACTATAGATATTTTAGATCTATCACTTGTTTGAAATATTTTAATTTCATTATTGAAGAATACAATATGCTAAATACAACTTGCTATTTATTAAAATTTTAATGTCATACAAAAAAAAATTTACTCTGCAGAATGCACTAAGTGTATTGTACAAATGTATTAAATTGAAATAAAAAAAACATACATATATAACGATCGAGTACCGAGAGCTGCTTGAATTTTGTCATATATCAAAACGGTTTAAAATAACAGATATTCATTAGTTTATCTGCTTTTAAAAGAGATTAGCATAAGTTTTTAGGAAATATTTTTTATTAATATTTTTAATAAAAAAATATTTCCCTATTAAAAATGGCAAAAAAAATACTAACTTATATTCAAATTTAATATTTTTTCCCATTTATTCCACGAGTAATATCGAGCACAGACGTCAAGACTCCACATCTATCAAGTTTAAACCCTTTAATTCCTTCTTTTATCTTAACATAATTGCTTTGATACTGCAAAAACCTCCCTTTTGGGAAGCCTATTTTATTTCTATGCCTTGCCTGTAAATGTGGCCAGTGGTCCAATACTCAATCTCATAATTGGAAGCGGTCATTCCGTTACATTTTAGCAAAAGTCATCGTCAAGGTATATGCTCTTTAGCACACAGTTATCGGTTTACCCTTGCTCTAAGGAGAAACAGAATTTCCTTCGCAGACCAAAGCTAGGACCGATCACGGGACCAGTCGGCAGCCGTGCGATTTTTCTAAATTCATGTTTGTCAACTCGTTTAATTCGGAAAATTACAATAAGTTTGTAAGGTATACATAAGATTCGATTCACAAGAATCGAACTTTTGAGTGAATGAATTAAAGAAGCTGCTTGAGATATGCTAATTTCGGCATACGCGCTTGGTATAAATACCATGCAGCTTGATTAAACGGAAGAAGGTTGAAGAAGAAGGTTTTGTTAAGGTTGATAGATAAGCGAGTTGAGGGAGCTACGATGTAAGGAGCTCCAGGTGCTATCCTGCGCTAGTGCTTAGGGTACCCAAAGTTTATGTGGCAGTACTGCTGGTTTGTGAGTATTTGCAATGTGTATTTTTATTGAATGATAATATATATTCCGTACAAGTAGTACATATGCTTATTGCTGTAAAAGCAAATTCTATATGTGCAACGAATTCAATAAGCATTGTTTCATGTATAAACTGTGTTTGTATCAAATTCATTTAGAGTGCCACTTCAAATTATATACACCCAAGTCTGGGTAGAAGTGAGCTATAAAACTCTATAAGTTTATTAATTCATTATCCGTTCCGAGGTGAAAGCAGTGCTGTGCTTCGCATTGCTAGGAACTCCGTAAACCCTACTACCTTGACCTATTTATTAATTATGGTTCCCCGGGTCACAAGTTTCGACTCATTTTAAAGTATTTTCTCCTGGATCATTATACAGTTTACTGTATTTATCAAATTAAAGTACAAATAAATAGTTTGTGTAATTTTGATTTCTTTTGGAAGTTGTTCGCAGATACAACATATGGAAAAAACAATTGTTTCTTTCTACAAAAGTCTCAAAAAATGTGTCTGACCAGATTAAAAATTATGGCGCGAAATTAATTAATTTTATTGCATTCTTTAGCCCAAAATGTTGTTTCTTCATTAGTTTCTATTACGCTTTGCTACCATTCGTTAAACCGTTCCTTTTCCTTTTTTTTTACCTCATGCATCCCCGACCCTACCCTACGAACTTTTTGTGAACGAGAGGATTATGGGACAGGGCGATTAATCATCGTCACACACTGCTTAATTTTTACCGGGATTAAAGTTATGTTTTAGCGTAATGAAAAGAATTCTCCTATAAACTTAATTACTTTATTTATAAATATTCTTTTTCGTTCTTTATTCTATCTAAAACGAAATTAGTTAAATTAAAAGCACATAACAAATATATAATTCAAAATGCTGGGAGTTGCACATGTCCTATTTCAACATTATTAAAATCTAAGAAAACAATTAGAAAAGTGTATCTTTGTATGTTACTAAAAAAAACATAATTTTAATCGTTTCTAACCGACATGGAACCTTTTTAACATTGAGTAAGTGTGATTTTTAAATCTTTTCCACAGGAAAGGTAGTAGCAAATGCATTCCATAGGCCCTCAGTTGCAAACATTATATGTTTAAGTCATGCGATTACTATTAGAAATAAACTAAATTATGCAGTTGGTTTGGTTTGCAGCGCTATGGTCAACTTTTAGCTACTGGAGGGGTAATTAGACCGGGAAGTACAGTTTAAAGCCGATTCGGAACGCCTACGAACATCCTTGCCAACAGCGGAACTCGAACCCACAGGATCTGAACTAAATGCCAGAGCGTTAGACATTCGGCCATCGAGTGGCAAATTATGCAGTTGTAAATTCACATGCACACATCGGGTATAAATATTGTCTAAAATAGCTGCAGATATTGTAAACATTTGAAAATATTCTTTATTTACCCTGAATATACAATTATTTAATGTTAAACACCGTTTATTCACTGCCATTGGGCGTTGGATTTCAATATAAAACCCTTTGGCGATATTTACAAGAATTTGGCTTGCACGGTAACAAATCTGGTGACTTTTTGGTTTGACCGGAGAACCAATCAGATTTCACCTAGGTGGCTTGGTTATCGAGTCTTAGAATTTTCCACTTCTAGAACAATCGATAATGTCCCCAAGGGTATATAAGCATCCCGAACTCTGAATCTAATGTTTTTATTCATTCATAATTCAGTTGATGCTCAGCTTTTCACTGTGAACTCTAAGCTTGTTTTCATGTCTGTATCTACTGTGTTATATGTGAAGTCTTTACTGATTCTATTATCACTCTGGTAGCAAGTTAAATCTGAAGTATTTTACTGAACTTCGCTTTAGTCGCAATTGGACGATTGTAATATCAGTGTCCTGTTTAAGACTGTAAGCGAAATAAATACCTGCCACTGCAATCTAGAATCACCATTCACAAATAGTCGAGAGAAAAGCAAGAAGGTGCATTTCTTACAACATAAGTTTTTACTAATGCGATCTTGCAACCCATTTACTGATTCTATTGTCACTCTGGTAACAAATTATGTTCCATTTCAAAGCAATTTTTTAAAAGAAAATTCAGCATGTGTGTTGCTCTTAAAATTCATGGAAAATAACACAAAAATTTCATAGCTGTAAGAGATAATCTATCTTTGTATTCGAACTCTGTACAACTGGATATCCGTTATATAGGTTTAAAATGATGTTAAGCTCATGCTTAAAATAATGCGAAGTTCATAGTAAAAAGAATTCTTTATAATATAAAACGAAGCGTTCGTTTTACATATATTATTACACTGGGAACAACGTTATAAAAATCTCATTTATAAATAAATGACTCAAATTTTTCTGTTCATTAGATATAAAGTGTAAACACATGAGATAATTAGAACTCAATGAATTATATATTGTTCCGTTTTTCTGAGTGCGTTAGGATTGAATAAAACCTCTTCAGAAAGGTCACGCAAAATAAATTTATTATTTTGTAAATTCTTCAGGCGTATACACAAATTCAAACATAAAAGACGTAGCAATTGTCTTCTATACAGGAAAAAATTCTAAAAACGCAAGTCAGGATACCAGAATTTCAATACAATACACGCCAATTAACGCAGTCTCAACACATTCAGTTCTCACTAGGAAATTGAACTAAGTTCCAATGCCAATGTCAGGTATATTTATAGATTTCCAAAGCGCTCTCTATAGGTCAGTCACAGCTAGATATTTCTACCAGCTCCCAGAAAGGTTTAGTCGGCAAGTTGGCGAAATATCGCCAAATATGGCGATCAAAATAAGTCACAAAATCCATCGCCAATTTGGCAATAACTCTCATATTTGGCGAGATTCCCATAGACTCCCATATTAAATACATAGCTATAGGAGCTCTTCCATAGAAGCTATTTGAACGAAACAAAATGCAATGTTTACAAAATTCGTAACAATGTTTTAAATTTGAAAAACCAACGAATATAGCTTCAAAGTTAAGAACCAAAGATAATTATTTTTTTATTTATGTATTTATTTTCCCGCAAATATATTACTTTACTTTCTTATCGGCGTGGTGAGAGGAACTAATTATTTACAGTAACAACTTTCTCATTATAGCAATCAATTGTAAAGGATTCCATTAGCCTTCACTTTCCATATAAAATAGCTTCATAGAAAACGCGAAAGAACGAAGATTTTCCTAAAAACATAATATAAAAAATGTCCTCACTTCTCAAGATAATAAAATTTTTATTCTTTTAAAACTATTTACTAATTAACTAAATTTCACATTTCCCTCTCCTATTACCTATTTCTCTCTTCTCTAAATTAGTCCAAACCGTATTAGCTTCGTCTATATTAACAGCATGGCCAATTTAAGTATTGATTACACGCCTCTGCACATTACTGCGGAATATGCCAATATGTGGAAATCATTCAATGACACGAGTTAGCAGGTATAGTGATTAATGCACCAGCGCTGACACTCAGACCGCATAGCTTTCGTGAGTAATGACAAATCAGACGTCACACGAATATAATAGTAAATTATGCAGCATCAGGATAGATAAACAAAACACCACATAATGCATTTCGGAAATCAAATTCATTGCAATCAAGCCTATAAATATGTAGATGAAGCTTCACGTAGGAGATAACAGAAGTACTAAACAGAAGTTCTTCATGAGCTTTAGACAAAAATTCTAAAAACGACCTAAAAATCATAGTACGAATAAACCAGGTTATGATAACAACAAGCATATGGTCATGCCAAATGCACATTTCGGTAAACTCTTCATTAGTGCAGCTGCTTAACCCTTCGAAGGGAACATCTGCCTCTCAGGCAGCTATGGGTTCTTTATTCTACGCTGTGCCCCCCACCCTTCGGTACTGTGAGTGTACATATGCTTCAGTCAACTTCTTGTCTTCAATGTGTGTGTGTGGCTAATGTCCCTGGGGGATGACGACATTACACCCCAGTCCAGTGTACATATGAATACAAGACATAGAAACAGACAAATGACACAATCACAGAAGAATTTTATTGACAAACGATGACACCGGCGATGGACGATGGGTTGCAGATCCCCTTTCTAGACGGGGCTCCATTTGCAGGCGGAAGACTGACCGGTTCCCCAGAATACAGCCAAGTCTTATGCGGGAATCGAACCCGCACCCCCGGCGTGGCAGGCTGATGCCTTTAACCACTTAGCCACTGGGCGACTTGTCTTCAGTGTGGAAGGATGATACGTGACGCCAGCCTTCTATGGTTCAGGTAAAAATTATATTAATCAGAGCAAAAATTAAAAATCCCAACCCAATCACTCGTTTGACTAACTAAATGCCTCTACAAAACGATTTGTAATATAACCTGTAATAATTGGTTCTGTTCAATAGAAGCTGGTAAGGAATTTAGGAGAAATGGTTTGACGATTGCAGCTACCATGAAGTGTAATAAACCACAAATACCCTCTGAATTTCTAGTTAGGAATACCTGGGAAAGAGATATTCCACCTATATATGCCTTCCAGGCAGTTGTTCTCAGTAAGCGGGAAAAGAATCATGTTTCCACCCAAGGGTTAAGTCAATATACACCTATACGTTTACATTCTCCATAGGCCACTTCAATTGAGGCTAAGGAAATCCTATAAAACTAGGAGGTAGGTAACAAACCCCCCAAAATTGCGCACAATAGTGCATAGGATATAGAAAAAATTGTAACTGGTGGTACAGAAAAAAATGCGTCATTGAAGACTAAGAAATAATTTTAAAAAGGTTAGATTTAGATGTACATATAGTTTTGGTTAATACATTATTAATCAGTGTAAAAAATTACAATTTATCCACACAAACCATGGGGGAAATAAAATGCTGATGGAGATAAAATTATCCCACACCTACCGATAAGTTTATGCATGTATTATAAAGTAGTGTTAAAGGGAAATTTCCGCACGGAAACAAAAAATGAAAAATTAAATTAAGTAAACCCCGCAAAGCGATTGATGATTGTACACCGGAAAACAATTAAGGTAAAATACTTCGCACCATCTATCGGGGAAGAAAGACAAGAAAATCTTGAGGTTTAATAGAATGGAAAGCGGAGGGTTTCTTAACAAACACTTTGATGGAATTCTCGATTTTTACTACATAATAAAAAGTGTATGAGTAGAAAAAAAATGAAATATTAATTAATATTAATATATACTGTGTAAATCTCGTTGCGATAAAAAATGTTCTACTGTATTTGTCCATGATCCTGTTTTTAACTTTTCAATAGTACAGTAATAGCCCTATAAACCGAATTGAATAACTTTCAAAATTTTGTTTATTTCTGCATGAAATTTTGACAGGATTTTGCTAATTTTAACGTCATCTTCCCCCCAAAAAAATTTTCCAGCCCTATGAAACTAAAACGCTCACAGGAAGAAATGACTATAGTACTTTTCATTAGACGCCTCCATTGGTATATGTTGTGACTGGGATCATTTAGTGGATTTTTGTTTAGTATATACGACGACAATGATAACTCATGAATACATTGATTTATTAAACGTTCCGACACAAATATATTTACACAAAAACATATTAAAATTCATGTATACAGATGGCATATATAATTCAATTAGTTTGAAATAAAGTAATTCATTATACTAAATTCAATAACTTCCCCTCATTATATTCAAATAACTCCGCAACTGCTAAGCTATATCATTCTTAATTTGGTAAAAGAGCATTTTTAACTGGAAGGATATAGAACACAGAGTCACTGTAACTTTGGTTGGTTGTCCGGTCATCGGGTGACGCTTGGCATTCTGCACGGCATGGACTATTGGGGGGTCTTTGACGGCCGGACTTCAGACTTGAGGCGGGTTAGACGAGGAACTTTTTGGCGTAGGGTTACTCTGATGCGGCGGGGTTCTGGGTGGTTCGAGCTTTCGTATGGTCATTTGGTGGTACATGCTCTATTCATTCGCTTCATTCAGCGGTCATCATAGGCTTGGTGCACTGGGTGGTGCGAGTCATTGCACTCAGACTCGTTAGCTCCTTTCAGCGGTCGGAATCAACGGCTGCTTTAGTAGCTAACTATATGGGCTCTGTTCACAATATAGCTAGGCCCAATCTAAATCTTTCCGTCTCTCTATCTCTATCTGTTGTAATTCCATATCGATCTCTGAATCTAAATCTATTCTGTGTATTTGTCTTCGCCCCTCTGAAATATATTTTTTCTACTTCATTAATTCCACCCCTTGGAGATCTTATTAGTAGCTTTTTCTGGTTCTTGGTCCTTCCTCCCACCTATCATTGGCTTGAAAGTACAACTACATGTTTGATTCTGTCAATCCTTTCGTAGGGGCGTACTCCATATTTCTATCTTCATCTTGCTTTTCACACGCTACCTAATTCTCAAGCTCCCCGTACCCGATTTCAGTAACTTCTGAATCTTTGACCTCTTGCACCTCTTGCTCCCTCATGCATAAATTCTCACTCCCCTCTCGTTAGTGCTAAAATATCTTTGGTTCCTGCCGTGCGATTGAACCATTTCCTATCTCTGGTCTTCACAAAATGGGTTTCTATTTCTCCATGTCCCTTTGTTTCAACATAAAATGTCAACAAGAGAAATAAGAAATTATATAAGAAATTATCTTCCTAATAATATAAGATAATTATATAAGAAATTATCCGTATAAGAAATTATCTTCATGTTACCAACATGAAGATAATTTCTTATGCACATCATCATTCATAAGTAGACAGAACCATTTGTTCACCCCTGATTTTGGCTAGGTGGTTTACAATATTCAAATGCAAACTTTGGATTTATCGCTGCGTTTCCCCTGATTCTGTCTATAATTGAAATGTCTGAGAAAAACTTTTGGGCGGCAATCTCTGCTTCCCTTAGTGAGACACAATCAGTTGGATCAGTATCAATGGAGGAAAATATTTATTCCCATAATCTTCTATTTGAAAAAAGGTTAATAAACAGTTATGACTAATTCCTTTAGGACAAAGAGAATTAAACAAATATAAATTCTTTATATTTAACTATACCCATAGAAAATCCTTTTCTGCTAAAAAAGCGGCTCGCCTGTGGAAATTTTTTCAATAGTTTCTCTGATGAGGGCTATACTTGTAATTCGGCTAACATGTCATGGCATTTTTATGGGAGACTTGACATATTTTTATATGATTTAAGCTACATAAACAAGAGTGATTCACAACTTATCAAGATTCCTCCAGAATTATTTCTATCACAAACGTGTTACTGTTGCTTCTTCAAAACACCGTATATTCAGAGTCAAACCTTGTTTGGTATTTCTCTTGTTAATTCCCGTTTACAGAAATAAGTACTAACACCTATAACGATAAATACGAAAAGTTTAGAAAAACTTACATTTAATATTGTTACCGGGAAGAGATGTAAAACCTAGGAGTTAAGATATTCTGATGCACCACGATATTCTGATGCATAAGTGTAAGGACAAATTAAATTGTAATAAAAAAGGAGAGAAACATTTTCGCAGAACTCATTTTTCTCTGTAGTTGATAGTGTACCATTTGCTTGCTTTTCTTGCTGTTTTTCGAGCTTGGCTTACGAATATGGACTCGGCTAACGAATGTTTTAGTGGATGACTGCGCTAATATAAAGTATCAAACATGAAGGGTCAGGCCAGTGGAAGAGGCAGACAGCAGTAAAAAGGTGAGAATGCCAACAAGTGACATTAAAAAAATGCTTCACTTGTGGGGAGGGTTTCCTTTTTTTGTTGTTTACAAAGTGGCATCCCAGTAATGAACAGACTTTGAGCCTTGATTGAAGACAAGTGTTTGAATCCGTTTAAAAACATTCTGAAACAGAGAGAAGTTCAATCAACTTTGTGACAGATCTTTTATCTCTCCAGCAAAAATGAACAGCGGTCAGCTACTCAGGGAGACTTACCGTAAATAAACTTTGAAAATTTGGGAGAAGATTAAGTAAAAACGTTGTGTGCATATTTTCAGTTTAATCGTACAAATTACATAATACAGGGTGTCCCAAAATTCACGCAAGAAGTAATTTTGATATAAAACACAGGTTTATAATTAGAAATTTAATTTTTTTATTGGTTCATAAAGTATACAGTATAGGGTTATGTATGAAATATTATATCGGGTAAATGGCCTGGAAGGCTTTGCTGGCACATACGCACTCTTTTGTTGAAATTTTCCATGATCTTTGTGCATAAATGTGCCTGAATTTCGTTCATACAACATATAAATTGATTTATAAGTGCGGTTTCTCGTTTATCTATACTTAAAAGACAATCTTTCGATTCGTCACTATTATTGGGGCAAAATATGCAAAATTTTTATTTTTATTCTGAAAATCAGATTCTCCTCAAATCTATCTGCACGTCACAAATATCATTAAAAATTTTAGATTTATTTACCAACACATGAAAAGCCTTTTGGCATTCTACTTCCTTTCTAATAAACGCAATTAAGTCTTTGATGTCCAATTTCGAATTTGATTCGTGCTTTCTAAAATATTCTAAAATTAGGTCCTCGGGTAATTTTTGTAAAATTGCAGAGCACAGCAAATTGCTGTAACTACCAGCCGTAACTTTAAATATTTTCAAACTACGAATATTAACTTCAAATTTATCGTACAATTTACGCAAAATTCTAACATTACTAGACAATTTTTGACAGAATCAATTGGTAAAAGTTTGTTCATCCGAGAACTTATGATCAAATCCTGTCTGCTAATACCCTCTTTCTATAGCGATGTTCAAGAATCGCAATTTTCCTCAGTCAAAGAAAATCCGGAAACTGCACTTAATGCCTTTCCCCTTAAATACATTTTTAAATGCATGAATTTTTCTATGTTACTCAGGCAAGTATTATCGTGTATTCCGATTTCAAAGATGTTATAAAAATCGAACCTTCAAGTGAGGATGCGGGACAAGGACTGGCTGCGCCAAACGCACAAACAGAACAGGAAAGTTATCTATATATATATAACAGTTCCGTAACTCACAGACTCACTGACTGATAGACTGACTGACGTACAACGCACAGACCAAACCGCTGGACCTAAAGGGCTGAAATGGCGATTCTTCTTATAGTGTAGGGGTGCACCAAGAAAGATTTTTTTAAATTAAATTTTTAAGCTGTTTTAGTAACTTTTTTTATGTTTGCATTTAAAACAATAATTTGAGGGTTATAAAATTTATATCATGAGAAAGATCATAAAAATTCCTTTAAAATGAGATGATTTTTAAAGATTAAATTTTAGAATTTAATGTATTAAATAATGATCACGTGATTTCTTTTTTTGGTACTTTTAATAAATTTATCGTCACGTGCATAACAACTAAATAGAAAAAAACATTTTTTTACTTGCTAATGCGGCAGACGATTGGACATTATCCAAAAGAATATTAAAATACAATAAAATATATTATGTTCCTCAAACTGTACTATATTAACTGTACTGTATTCTTTAGTATGTCCTATAACATTTAATTTGAATATTTTCTTCTATATTATTTTGTCTATAAAAATATCCCTTACGATTTTTTTATAAATATATATATATATATATATTTTTTTTTACATCAGTTGTATACATTGATCGTCGTATTCATTATAAATATATATATATATATATATATATATATATATATATATATATATATATATTTTGCATTAATTGCATACATTGACCGTTGTATTTAATTTGAATCTACTCCTTAGCGAAGTGCGGGTTTTCAGCTAGTGTATATACAGATGGAAAAAACAGTAGTTAAAAGATGTGTAAAGATGATAAAAACATTCACATATTTATGATATATAAAAGTAATATAACATTTATATATAATATCGATAAAACGAGTAGCATATAACAAAAACACTGGTAACACGAAATAGAAAGACGCGTGTAATTTATAAAAGCAGTGGAGGTAAAAAGAAAAAGCTGATTACTGTCACGCACTGCTAAACAATGATAAAAAAATAACGATTGATTATAATCTTAATTATTCGTATTTACAATCTGCAACTTTATTTTGTCTTTCTGCTTCCAGAGTTCGTTTTTATTCGACGCTAATCTCTTTTCTCATATTGATGTGTTGGATACCGAAGAAGATCTATTTATAAAAACCCATGCTCAACGGATGGCATAAGGAAAAAGTCTGTGAAGAACGTAATTCTTTCCCTTGTCAGTTTCCTAATTAAGATTTTGACACTACGGTCGTCAGTTAAAGATGTGATGTGAAGATTGGCTCTATGATAGGTTTCAGCTTCCTTGTCTCCTTTATAGAAGGTGGGGTGGGGGGTGCCACGATGTCAAACGAAAAACTTAACCATGATGACGTCTTTTTCACAAGATGCAGATTTTACATGCAAAATATTTAAACGCAGATAAACGAAAATAGGTACTTTCTTCCAAAATTACTCCGTGCAATTTAAAATTTCTCAAACGCTAACATTATATGTCTCATTAAATGCTTTCGATAATGGATCGAAAAGAGGTGTTTCTATAAAAAATATCTTTGAAATGCTATTGTTACGGAGTAGATAATTTGCTTTATGCGTGAAAAAAAAAATTTTATATCAAATAGTCAATGTTCCGACCTTGAACGGAAACACATCCTCGTATATTTGTTGCACTTTTATTAAACTACAATTAATATCATAAGATAAAATAAGATGTAATAAAATTATAATATATCATAATCATAGTAATAATAATAATAATTATTATTATTACTATAACAACACAGTTGATTTCTAGTAATAATATAATAATGATATATAAATATGTAGAGTCTGTCCTATCCATTGTAGCACCTGATACAAGTTTTAAAAAAGGCGCATTTTAAATTTTTGTAGAACCTCTTAAATGATGAATATATCTCTACTAGAAAGAGTCTAATTAGTAAAATAATGGGCATTTTTGTAAAAATATATATTTATTAAAAAAAAACATAAAAATTTCAATAATTACAAAACTTTTAAAAAAGTAGAAAAAGTAAATAAATTTGAACGTAATTTGTTATGTGATAAAATGTCTAAGTCATTCTTTGATCCTTTTTTAAAGAAAACTGTTTGATTACATGTCTATAATTTATTATTTATCATATTGTTTTTTCCGTAGAAATTGTTGCTAGATCATTATGTCGCTCATGAGTTGTTCATAGACAATTTATAAAAAAAGTTTACACTTTTTTGTTATTCGCTAAAATTTTCATATATATACCCTGTCTCATTTTGGCACCTATTTAAATTAGGCGACTCACCTATGGGATCGGCAATATAGATATAATAATAAAATGCAATCTAATAGTCAAAAAATGATAAAACTAAGTAATAATATATAAGGGGATGATAGTTCTCGTTTCTATGCGTTCTTCATTTGAGATTTTAGGATCAGTATGAGACACTATGTGTTTTAATTTTGGTGGTTGTTCGTTAAGTTCTGAATTCTTATATTGATTAAGCACTCTCTTCAATATAACCCTCTCCTATAACAAGTATTTTTTTCTCTGAGAAAACAAGTCGATGAAAAGAACTTTTAATTCGAAACTTTATTTCTTCCATTAATAATGAAATGGCAAAACCTCTATTTTTCCCTTAAACGTGGTAGGTACTCTGTTCTGGGGACATTGAACCATCCACACCACGAAATTATTGGCTACTTTATTATGGGAGGGAAAATATAGCATTCACTTTTAGGGGGGACAGCATGGGAACGTCCTTGGGAATGCAATGGGTTCGGGTTGGAATACCTTGGTCGGTATCACAACCCGAATCCATTGCATAGAAGGTTGAGACACTAACTCCTTGACGATGCGCACGGCAATGGTAAAACATCCATTAATCAGAATAGGAAATCATGTATACACACACACACACACACACACACACACGTACGCGCGCACACACACAAACTAACAAACAAACAAACAAGAAAAAAGCGATATAAACTTTCTTATTACTTACACAAATTTTATGTTATTGTTGTCTCTAATGTCCCCTGCCTAGAAGTTCCAGACCAGGTCCATATAGGCCTCCGGCTGAAGCGTGCAGCTCCTGTTTCTATAGCACCACAAGGGTAGGAGTCCGTCTTAGCTAGTTGCCACCTCAATTTTGACCGCGCATCCCCCAGGGGCGACATCCGAGACGATTGTACCGTCTCCTGCCCTCTCTGACATTATAGAGGGACTTACCGGTGTACGGATTTAACGTGCCCTAGACACAGAAGTATTTAATGGAGCGCGTCTGAATTCGATCCGCGCACCCTCAGCCCCGATAACCAGCGCGCTACCACAAGGGAACCGCGAGCCCGCAAATTTTATAATTTTCTAAAACATGCCATTTAATAGAAATCATTATACACGCAAAACTACTTGAACAATTGGAATTTTTGTTTTTTGAAAACATATATCCAAAATTTTCAGCTTGGCGAGTTTCTGATATATCGGCTGAAACAAAAGTTCTATGATCACCTTTTTCTTTACATTTACAATGTATTTTAAAATGTATTTTATAATGTATTTTACAATGTTTACAAAAAAATTGTCTTAGAACATTTTTTTAAAATTTTAGATTAAAAAAAATTTAATCAATAAATAGAGAAACTTTTTTCACGGCATTTTTTCCATTAAAGGAACTACTTTTAGGCTTTATAACTCTAAATCGAAACAAATGCGAAAATAGTTTAATGAAAATAGAACAAACGTTTACCTAGAAAATTAAATAGATATACCATCTAAACAATTTTAGATATGATCTTTTAAAGATTGTGAAGTATTAGAAATATCGTTTCGGAACAAACAGACTTAATGTACAAAGGAGCAGTAGGGTGTGCATGAAAATAGCAGATATAAAAATGCTCCATTTGAGAATATAATATATCCTAGAAACATTCGGTTTGTAGTATTCGATTTAAAAACTGTATCGTATATTTTAAAAAAGAAAAGCGAAATATGATTTTTTTTTCAAAATTTCGTGTTTTGGACGTGCTCAGTAACATAAGAAGGAACATTTACGATCTGCTTCGAGCACACATAGAAATGGAAAACGGTGTTTCCATCTCGCGCTTCGCAATCTCGCAACTTAGTTTGCTGACGGTGCTTCAGATTTTGAGGAATCGCCTGTGGCTCGTCATTAGCAAGGGCGATGAATAGCGCGAGCTTCATTATTAAGGTCGACCACTCGGTGTTTGGCTAAAGTTTGTTTACTCAGCATATGATTATTTAAATTCGCGCCACTAATGAACGCCCAACTTTAGAGATATCGTTGGTATATTTCGCCTAATGGGATAGCCGACCGGTGCATCATGGAGGAATTTGTAATTTTTATCTAAAATCAACACGTTTAATTCACTGATTCCACGTATTCATTTTTTTTAACGAAGAACAGATTTTTTTCTACGAATTACCACAAAAGATATATGATTCTGCTTAATAACTGAAATCCTAGCATTAGTGGTATGTGAAGCAATTATTTCCTGAAAATTTCTTCATTTTACCCTCTTTGATTTCATATAAGCAGAAAGTTTATTTGTATGATTTTATCTTTTGGCAGAGTAAATTTCAAGTTGAGAATCAATTCTCTTAGGGTGCTTCGCTTCGATTTTTCTTTTGATATGTAAGTAGTAAGGTTTTAAGTAAAAATAGCTCTTTTAATAAAAATAATAAATCAATAAATGAATAGCATATACATATATATATATATATATATATATATATATATATATATATATATAGAGAGAGAGAGAGAGAGAGAGAGATAGGGGGGATTTTTATTAAACTGACACTACTCAGAACTATCTGTAGCGCGATCTATCAACCGGAATTCCACCAAAATTGATAGAGGAACTAAGGACGAAATGAGAAAGAGTTTCTTTGTAAAATAAAAAAAAAGTTCCAAACATCGCCTATAGGGGATGATATGACGCTGTTGTTGTCGGCGCACCCGAGAATTTGTAGAAAATGCAAGTAAAACACCAAAATGCAAATTCACGACTACTTAGTCGACATCAGCGCCAGTATTTCATGATATAAATGTAAGGGAAATGTAAGGGAATACTGAAAAAGTTGTAATAAGCAGACAAATGAATAATAAAAAAATTTCACTGCGACACCGCTTTATGCAGCAACACTTCTCCTTCAATGTAAATCCATTCAATGTGACCACCATTCTGGTGGACGACACATTGCATCCTGAACTTACGTTCTCAACGGCCGAGCGTAACATGTCACCAGGAATGTTTATCACAGTCCGGGATATGCTGTCCTTTAGGGTGCCAAGTTCGAGACTCCACCAAGGTATACCTTAGACTTTAAATAACCCCACAGAAAGATGTCACATGGGTTAAGTCCGGAGAAGCGAGGTGGCCATGCCAGTGGAAAAAGCGACTGATGACCCTTTCTTCTGTAAAGCGAGGGCGCAATAGATTCCGCACCGATTTTTATATTCCAAAATACTGGCGCTGCTGTCGACAACGTTGTCTGAATTTGCATATTGATGTTTTACTTGCGTTTTATTCAAATTTTGGGAGCGCCGATATCAACAGTGCCATATCTTCCCCTATCGACGACTTTTGGAACTATTTTTTTCATGTAAACTCTTTCCCCATTCGTCCTTAATCCCTCTATCAATTTTGGTGGAATTCCGGCTGATAGATCGCGCTACGGGTGGCTCTGAGTAGTGTCAGTTTAATAAAAATTCCCATGTATATTTGTGTACAAACATTAGAGTCAGTTAATTAGTTAAGTAGGTTTCCAGTTGGTTAATGTGTAAGTATATTCGAGCTCTGTTTCATTGTTTTTCATTTACATTATTAATTGATGGTTTCCGGCTGTTGCCATACAATTACCATCACTGGAACTTGCATTATTTTTTTTTTAGGTTTATTAAAATTTTATTATCTAATGCGGTGGTACAAGTGTAGTACTGGAGAAGTTCACATTTTTATACATTCTTAGCACTAAAATTAACGAACGGCTAAAATGACCGGTTTTAAGAGCGTTTCACAATATACTTTACTCTAAAGTCCAATACAAGTTTTCTGATAACAATATGACTTTTTATAATGATATGTGTATGAGAAGTAATATAAATCATTTTTATTTTCATGCAATCGCGTTTTTATTCAGATATGTGTGTGATATATGGGCCCGTAATTTTGAATAGTCGAGAAATTTAATTTTTTTAATATGGTAGCATTCCCAACATATCTTCAAAGTGTTTTCATAATTTGACTGTAGTAGGAATATTTCCGTATATTAATATATATATATACAACATTTGTCCAGAAACTTCGGTGAATGACGTCATAGTGCTCACGGCCGCAAGAGTTTGCAACCGGCACATACCGTGCCGGACAGGTGAAGACTGGTCTGAACCAGTTCCTAAGCGGCGGCTCTGCGAATTAGCTTATCGTGTGGAAACAGTTCATTGTAGAGTGAAGGTGTTGTGCGCTCGGTCGAAATTCAATATGGATCAGCGGACGAATATGCTGTTCTGTTTCAAATTTGAAAAATCTGCAATAGAGACTCATGAAATGCTGCTAAAAGTTTACGAAGAACGTGCTGTCACCTTGAAGTGCGTGTTTGAGTGGTTTAAACGCTTCCAAGAAGGGCGGGGCACCATTAAAGATTCCCCCGAAGTGGTTGGCCTGCAACTGCACGCACCCCGGACAACGTAAGAAAGTGAAGGAATTGTCTGCAAGCATCGTTGTGTGAAAGTACGAATGATAACGGATGAAGTGGGAACTGGTCGTAAGATGGCCCACCTCATAATGACCCAGGATCTGTGTAAACGCAAGCTTTGCTCCCGAAATGTGCCCCACACTTTGACACCGGGACAAATGCCAATTCGGCTTGACGCCTGTGGAGACATCATCGACATGGCGGATCGAAACACAAATTTCCTGAAAACCATTGTCACGGGTGATGAGACCTGGTGCCTGAAGTATGACCCCAACGGCAATCGTCATTGTATGGAGTGGCGGGGTCCAATGTCACCGAAAAGTAAGAAGGTGCAAAGTGAGAAATCCCGCTTTGTCGCATCAAGACAATGATTGTGGTGTTCTTCGACTCTGAAGGTCTCATCTATAAATAATTCCTCCCTGAGGGCACCACATAAAATGCCGCTAAGTACGTGGATATACTGAAACGTCTGCTGCAAAGGATCAATTGGGTACGCTCCCACTAGGCCAAGCAAGGCAACTGGACCCTGCTTCATGACAATGCCCGGCTACATACCTCCTTTCTGGTGCAGCAGTTCCTGACCAACAGTCGAGTTGCGTCGGTGAATCACCCACCTTAATCCCCAGACTTGTCTCCCCCGGACTTTTTCTTGTTCCCCAAATTGAAATCAGCCCTGAAGGGACACAGGTTTCTGGCCCTTTCGGACATCCAACGTATTGCTACGACCCAGCTGAAGGCCATCCCTAAAGATGACTACGCCAGCAGTTTCCAAGACTTGTACAGCCGTTCCCAGATGTGCATTACAACCTACGGGGATTTCTTCGAAGGACAGTAACAGCTGTTTCAAAGACAACAATCCATTGTAACTATAGACACATTCACCAAGCTTTCTGGACAAAGTATATATATATATATATATATATATATATATATATATATATATATAAGTAAGGACTTAAGTAGCATGAGCAAAAATTCTTTCACACAATTTTAGCATAAAGTTTTGACGACTAGCTTATTTTATGCAGTGGTTAATTTTATGCAGTGGTTTTTCCAAGTGTTATGATTTACCAAGTATAGAAATGAAAAAAAGTTAAAGTTTTTTTCAGGAAAATTTCGGTGCTATAGTAACCGCTTTAAGTTCGAAATCTACCGCAATGAACCGACTAATGCAATTAAATATAATCCTTGATGTCATTGCATATTTCTCTCAACGGGTGGACCTCATGGGGAAAAAAAGGAAGAAAATAAATTGTAAAAAATATTTCATGTCTGGATCGCTCACAGAGTTTTAAAGATGAATATCACCACTGTGGTAACTCAGGCACTGAGATATTTGGCATATAATCGATGAACATGATGTATTAAGTGACGTTTGACGCATAGAGCTGTATATCTTGGGGCATCAATGCGCTCTATTCCAATAATGGCTTTTGCGAGAGAGCTGGAAAGTTTTTCATAATGGGTGACAGGGACCTTCGGTTGAAAATTTCCTATACCGTGTATACTCCCACACGCTAGACGCCTCATTAAAGATAATTTACTGCCTGCGTGGTGACAGTTATGGGACAGAGTTCATTATTATTCAAAAACAGCTCTTACATATGCTCATAATTAATCATTATGTAAGATGTCGGATATTAAGACGTTATTTTACTAAAGGGATGCTGGTAAGTCATAAAATTTTAAAGTAGCAAAATTACATTGTATACCCTGAATTATATAGACGCCATTTTTCTATATCTATCGCATATAATTCCAGCGGTTGTTGTGAGATGTAGCTTTTTTCATCCGGTATCAATTTGTATGAAGATTTGGCTTTTGATCATCCAAAAGATGGTGGGATGATCATATCTCGCGAACCGTCACTAAAATACAAGTTAGCATTGAAAAGATCGGTAATAAGTATCCACGTTGTAACGTCCTCGTAGTTGAAAATAAACGAGAGACAGAATTATTTAATACACAGCTTATATTACAGATATATAACTTATATACAACATATACAATTGCATAGAGACTATCCCTATTATGCATCCGAGCGATTTCTCTCAAATATTCACTAAAACTCTTTCAGTCTTTAACCGAGAGATGCTGCATCACGAAACGCCCTTTAAGCTGCCAGGAACATCCTTGTTGAAAACTCGCAATGTCTTGATGGTTAGACCAATCATACCGTCTTGTTGATATTCTAGACGCCTGACTGTCTCGTGTTTTTTTTCTTTCAAATTATTTTTCACCCTCATTTTGTTACCTGCAAGAATACCTTTGATATGATTTATGACTTGCCTCGACGCGTGAGAGTGTATAGACCAGATAGCGCAGGGTAATTCTGACACAATTATCAAGTACTTCAGTTGCCGCCTGCATGTGCATTTTCCTCGAATAGCACGATTCTAATATTAACAGTTCATGCCAGTTATGATTGTCCCAAGTATGATCTCGATCGCGTCACTACGACTGAGCATTTTTGTTTGATATCTGATATAGGTGCTGCCATCTGCCGGAGGAGGTAAAACTAATTGTCCAAATGGAGGTTTCAATTTTTTATTTTGTGAAATATACCTTTTTCGGAATATATATATATATATATATATATATATATATATATATATATATATATATATATATATGTGTGTGTGTGTGTGTGTGTGTGTGTGTGATCGATCAAGAAATTCGTTGCCTCTAGACGCAATATTTATGGATTGTAAATTTCTTTAATGTCAAGTATTATTTTTATCCCAGCTATTTTTTGTACACTAGTTTTGACGACTTTCGTTGATAAAAGCAACACAATAAAACCATCTCAGCAGTTCGTTTTATATACACTGATATTTTTTTTTAAAATCTTGACTTCAAAAATGCTGATTTGATAAAAAAAAAGAAAAACTTTTTTCAAATCAGTCTACCCGTCCACAATCCTTTTTACAGTACACAGTGCGATTGCTTGAAGCCTTCTGGCACAATCAACATGTACCAACACGAGATCAAAAGCAAAAAGGAGCAGTAACAACAGTAAAAGGGTGTGGAAAAGAAAAGTATACAAACGTGGAACTCATCCATCAAATCCGGTTGCATTTCTGTCACATTCCATGATGGTTCCCGCTGAATGCAAAAAAAAAAAAACAACTATTTTATTCTGAACCACCGTAAATGGGTGGTACTTTATTTCACTCTAAACAAGGAAGATTATTCTCGAACGATTATTCTTAATTTGAAAGGACCTTGATTTATTTCGCACCTATATTAAAGTAATGGAATTAAATATTATTAAGCGTAAATCATTATTTCGACTGAAATGAGTATTTTTTTTTAAATGCGCAATGATTTTTTTCTGAAATTATTGTTAATGCGTTTAAAAAGAAAGCAATTAAGAATACCATTATTCAAATTACTGTCAATTTAATGACAGAAATATAGCCTGTATGTCCTAAAATAAGTTCATAAGTTAATATTAGGTTCTAAAAAATTTAAAGCAAATAAATAACTAATAACTTGTCTTATTATTCTCTAGCTCTAAAAATTTTTTTGTGTGAACTTAATACCACCTCTCTTTCTTTCTCAATAGCTAACTCAGAAAAATATACTTACACTTTAATAGAAAAATTTAAAGACTTCATATTTTATCTAGGCGAAAGATATTTCAGTCTCAGTTGCGTTCTTATTCTCTTTGAAACAATGATTCTAAAAACTGAGTTTTAAAAACTTATTCATCTCATGACAGGTATAATGACTTTTTAATTTTTTTTTTATTTCCAAGGCGGAGGCGCTTGTCTTCTGATGGTATGTACTTCTTCTGACTTCGCCCTTGAAGACCGGCGGAGTCTTGCTGACTACTTATCTCTAACGGAGTACCATATTAGATGAGCCAGCATTGCTCCCTGCGTGTGGACATCACGATAACGACCATGCTGTAATCGGGATTCGAACCCAAGCACAGAATGGAAGAGTAGGACGCTATCCACTGTACCATGTGGACGGCATAAGAAACATAAACGTCGTTAAAGACGTGTCAGATGTGTTTCAGACGTTTCACTTTTTAGAATACTGCTGACCGAACAGTACATGTATTTCATATACCGTTTAAAAATATGGGGCAATGACATAATGTTTTAAACAAATATTTTTACGGACGTTTATATGATAAATATAAGATAAATATATTATAAATAATATATGATACACGCGTCTGAAACACGTGTGAATAGAACAAGCTGTGAGGGAAACGAGAAATTATTTCGAAGAATGCACGCGAAGGCACAACAATCAAAGCAACATAATTTATCTCTAAGATGTCCCACCGACAGAGCATTTTCGTTTGATATATTTTATAGGTGTCATCTTATATCTTATATACATAGGTTTGATTCTAAAATTCTAGTCGCAGTAGTTATCATTTGTATTTTTCTTATCTCATACATTATTTTTGTATACCTGAGAGGGTTGATTCAAGTTCATTTGGACAATTACTTCAAATTTGGTGGGTGCATAGAAAATATTTTCTTCTTTGATTGATACGATACCTTAATATTATTTCTATTCTGTCAAAAACAACGAGGTCGATACAGGCCGTAAGTGTACAATGCTCTCTGAAATCACGATGTCTGTTTAATATTAAATACTAGCTGAGTGGTAACCCGATGTGTTGCTTTTTCGATTTAAAATTAAATGGTTCTATTTCTTAAAGATTAAAAACTGTTTAATAACATTTTAAAATATATTAGAATTTTTAAAAAAAGAAATAACTATTTAGAATTCTCTTTTTCAAATAATGGTTTTTGGCTTCTGAAATAATTCTTTCAAATTTCCGTTCTCAAATTTCGCTTTTTAAACAAAAAAGAAGTTCATTGAATTAGAATAAATTCTAAAGATTTTGAACTTCTGATTTCCTAAAACAAAAATTATTTCTGGATTTCAATTATTAAATAAGTGACTCGTTCTCAACTAATTATTTTCCTTTTCTCAACATGGCCGAATGTAAATATTACATGTCATGGGAGAAAAAAGTGCTTAAAAAAATAGAAAGACAGTTCTGAATTCAAAATTGGTGAATCCTCATCACTTCCTCCTTAATTACAAACAAATTTCACGAATTTGCTGGAATTATTAGTGAGTGAAATAATAAGTCGAAAAATTACGAACTCGGCATTCAAGTTACATTAAGATATTATGGCGATCGGCGCGGGAAATTTCAAACGTGAGTTTTGTAAGTACGCTTTTTTAGACTGATAACATTTTTTATTAAATGTATTTGGTATATTTTGGAAGCTGAACATCTAGAAAATCCGGATAAATCGTAAAATTGACATTAATAGGTGCAGAAAACTGAAATATTTGTCCATCAAAATCGTCAATTTCGTGAAATTTGGAAAACTGCTTTGGGGAAAAAGCTTCGTTTGCAGTGAAAAACATTTTTAACTTTATAAAAATGTGTAAATCCTTAAAGATGAAGAGTTGTAGAACACATGGAAATAAAAAAATTAATGATTGGTGGACGGAAAAGTTGAATTTTGCATGCATGAAAATAGTGGAAATTTGCGAAACTGAAAGGTGCTGGCCCACCCGAAATGACAGCTGTTTCTACTGCCCGCTTCTTTTGAGTTCGGCGGTTTTAATTTAATAATTTAAAAAATTTAAAGTTTTAAAAGTTGACGATGGTATCAGTGCACGCGTATCGTCCGTCCGCGTCCATCGGTACCAGTTGCGATATCCTGCTATGCTCGGTTCGCGAGATTAGCCCGTCCCCGTGTCTGCTGACTATCAAACTAACATTTGTTTACCTTCAGCTGTTACTAGTAAGATGACACAGTCTGTTGCTGTCCTTAGCAGAAAACAGCAACACTCGAACGACATCTTCATTTCAATGTCTAGTATTGCAGAAAAGGCGAGGTTTTATCTGAACCATCTGTCTTTCCGATAAGCAGCCTGCCTTTACTATCGTTGCAAGTAGAAAATTCCATAATAAAGATGTCAAAGGTCTGGTCCAGCCTACAAAATTCATCTTTAAATTATGAGACGTGATTCAATGCACTTATCTTGTAATATATTCTGAGTTAAATATTTGCGTCCATAAATATTTTAAGGGAGATTTTCTACACTTTTAAAACATCTTTAAGAATATAATTTACTTTTTCTGGTAGCATTCAATAAGATTATAAAAAAAAAAAAAATTACAAGCAAACGTAACAAAATTACGTAACGAAAGGAAAAAAATCATTAAATCAAAAATCTAACCTTGTTTTAGTAAACCTATTATTAAAAGATATGTCTGTTGATTTTCATTTCAGAAATAAGAAATCAACGGTTAGAAGTCTCCATTAAATGTTCCTTTTAATTTGATTTGAGTTGGTAAATTTTCTTTTTTTTAAATGTACTGACGTTTAAAAAAATTATAAAGCTATAAAAGAGCTCTAGCTTTCTATTAATAACTTATTTTCTCACATTTTATTTAACTCTCTTATTCAATTTTGTCTGATTTCATTTATCTCAGAAGGATTTCAGGAAAGGAAACAAAACCTTTATTCGATATTACTTTAAAAGTTGCCTGAGTTACCTTGCAAATCTTCAATCTCCACGATAAATTATAGAATTATTTTTTTCTTTTTAGAATCACAGGTTAGAAAATGCATCATTTTCAATTCTGTTTTCTGAATATGAAGGAAAACGTTAAAATAAAGCTCGTGAATATTTTATGCTTTTCAGTAGTTAATATTTTTACAGGGTATTAAATAAATTTTGTCTATTGCTATGAAAAACAGTTTTTTTTATAGTTTTTAGTAAATATTTAATGAAAATGGAAAAATTTTTGAGAAACACTCGTATTGTATTTGAATTTTTTTTCTAGTCCACGAAGGAATGAGAACTGAAAAATGTAAATAATTATTTAACCTGTAATTAAAAAGATGGCGAGAATAAAAGCTCCTGTAGACTTATTAACTTCCAAGGACTGGAGTTCTGAGAGGCTAACCAATGGACCGCCAGGTAATGGGCGAATGGCTTGGGCGCTGGCAGGTGACTCACCGAAAGCCCGAATTAACCGGGATCCTGAATTCCGAATTAACCGGAATTCACCGAAAGCCCAAAATCCTGACAGCCCGAATTCCGAATATTAAAAACAAAACAAAAATATTTCTGAAAAAGGGTGCTTTAACAGTTAACACTAAAATTAAAGCATGTTTTATTAATATAATAAATAATACAAAACAATACTATACAAAACAATAACCAGCAGCAGATATAAATGCTTGCAGTGTTATTTCTTCGTTAATGTAGTCACTTTACTTTTTCATTATTTTTCAAATGTTTTTTCACTCTAGTTGGTTTATTGCCTGCATCCAATAATGCTATTTGATTCTCAGAGTTCTCATGTTGGATATTTACTTGATTTATGAATTCATAAATATTAACATGCGATTTTCCAATTGCACTGTTGCCAACCTTCAATATGATTTGTAGTGCGGGCATCGAAGTTACTATGCTGGTTCCATACTTCTAGCGTAAAAGAGCCTGAAAATTAAAATATTTGTGATCCTTATTGTATGTAGGTATGTAAATAAATTATACAAGTTTAGAATTACCCCAATTTATACTTATAATTATGTATATTTACCACCTGTCAACTGCAGCTGCAAATTCAGGATTCGGGCTTCCGGGGTAGGTAACCCGCTGGCAATCGGTTCAGATCATATGGGTTCGAGTCCCACTGTTGGTATGAATGTTTGTAGCCGTACGGAATCGGCTTTAAACTGTAGGTCTCGGTCTAATTAACTCTCGTATATCAAAAAAAGTTGACCGTAGCGCTCCAAATCAAACCAAACCAACCAATTTACCAACTTGAAGTATAAAAGTTTGAAAACAAAATCTGCTGCATGAAAAAAATTATTTAAAACCCAGAAAAAGAAATTAATTTGGTATTAATTCATATACACAAAGTATGAAAATGAAAACAAAATATTTTATATTTCTCTTTGGACTAGTAATTCTATTTATCCTGCGAAGTGTGTTGAAATATTTGAATGCTTAGATTGAAATCGCTGGAAGTGGATAAAAAATGAGCCATCGATCAAAAACTGTCACTTTCCGCCATACCAATAGAATCTTCGCTGTCAAAACTGAAATAATTGTGTACATTATTCTGGGTCAGGGATCTATTGTTTGATTTGATGGATAATAGGAAAGTGTTTTAAAAGGTGACGCCACCATAATCCAAGCACGAAACGCCTCGCTTTTATTATACTTGGTTTCAAAGAATTATAAGCATTTTACTAAATATGGTTTGCAAGATATTTTATTCTTTTATAAACAGTAAAACTGTGATTTAAAAAAGACTAACAAGTTTTATTTCGAAAAAATAAATATCATTTTGGAGCTCTTTAAGGTATCTGCCGACGTTCGAATCATCTTTTTTTTTAAAAATAATCAGTACTGATTAAACACATCTACTTTTAGTTCAAATGGGATATGAAATCCTTAAAACTAATATAATTTTGGTAAAAATTTCATAACATTTTAACCCCTTAACCGGTTTTACCTACAGCGTACGGGCATTGATATTCTCTCCTTTCCTATTCTGGTTTGCAGTATTTTTAGTTTGTATAGGATAATACTAATACAAAGTCTAGTACGGAAGCGCTGGAAATTTTAGCAGATGTCGTAGCTTGTCCATGTCACTTAACTTTATTTCATCCTGTTTTTCTTTGTTTAACGGAAGTGCGGGAATTTTTGCTTTGTGGAAGTTTTGTTATACTGCTTGCAACGCTTGTGAATTCAAACCAGTACATATTTTTTAAAATTATGGATAAAATAAACGACGAAAATACTTTCCTGTTAGATGATGGACGGAATTCTGATTCAGATTCGGAACTGTCTTCTAATCATTTGGATTATTTTACAGATCATTGTTTCTGCACTGATTGTGACGTAGGACTTTGTATTACACCATGCTTCAAATCGTACCACACAGAAAAAGTCTTTTGGACCATTTGCAAAAGTGTAAACTTAAGGGGACTCATGACCCTTAAGTCGAGGAAATAAGGCATATTTTCATACATTTTGACTCTTTATAACTATTTCAACTTACTCCCAATTTTTACAAATTTTATGTATATGATAAATTGATATATTTATTTTCAGAAACAAATTTTCAACTTAAAAAATATTTGTAAATAATTTTTTTTAAATGCTTTAGATATACCTTGTTTTTTAAGTATTTTTATTGTATACTGGCTTGCGCGCAGAACTATGAAATTAATTTTACACTCACATTTATAATTCCCTTTTTATATTTAAAATAAATAATTCAAAATACAATTGAACATAAAACATTTAAAATTGAAATATTTTTTCAATTTTTCAAAACTGCTCAAAATATACTTAAAATTTCCTTAAATTTTTGCATTAATTTACCCCTGAAAAAATAACAAAATGTGCAGTGATTGCAATAAATCTAGTTCAGATGCAATAAAATAACATGATTATGCAGTGATAAAAATTTCATGGAATTATATTTTATAGTTTTTGAGATATCAATTGCGGAATGATGCAGAATTACATTCTGAGAAAAATGAGTTTAAAATTTTTCTTATCATAAACTTGATCAGTAATTAAATATTTAAAATATCAATATCTCCGGAACTAAGCTGAATATTTTTATGCGGTTTGCTTTATGTTGTTCAGAAATGATCAGGCTTTAACATATATTTTTTTTCAAAAATCGAATGTTTTAAAGATTTAAGGGTAGTGAGTCCCCTTAAAATGTTATAGTAAGTGTGAAATAAATTTTTGTAAGAGCTGTTAAACATTCTTCATTGCATTCACGTTTTCTTGCAAAAATCAAACATTTAAGGAGTTTTGTTTTCCAGAATTTTGAAATAAAAAATTGTGAAAGAATTAAAAGTGAAATTCTATAAAAAATTTTATTTTCTTATTCTATTAAATATAGTGTTTAATTGAATGCAACAAAAAATATGCCTTTTTTTTGGAAACAATTCTAGTAAAAAAATCGACCTGTTAAGAGAGAATTTTGATGAATTTTTAATAGAATTGAGTGTTTACTCCAGACACCCTAACCTCAATTCAATGAAATATATTTTAATATCCATCAAACTATATACTACTATGACACTTACCTGTGTTCCGAAGTAAATGTTTTACAATATTTCCAAAAATCACTGAAATATCCCCAAAAGAACTGAAAAAACACTGATTTAAAAAAAGCATATATATTATCATTTTATGAGTGCAGGTAGAATGATTAAATGAACACATGGAGCTTATTTTTTAGGTCGAAAAATAGTTAATAATATGTAAACCACTATTTCAAAATTTCATTGAAATATATTGAAGACTTTTTAAATGATTATCTTTCTCGTTTACAAAAGTCACTGAAAAATGAGCGTTTTAAAAAATGCATTTAAAACCACAGTATACTTTAAGAGATATACCGTCACATGTCGTTACATATTACTCCTACCGTTTTCCATTTCCAACTTCATTCTAAAATCTAAACATTCCTTTCACTCTTCCTGTTGCCATTACATAGGACAAAGCTAAAAAGAAAGCATGGAGGATGGTGTTACACCAGTTTGATTTACACACACACAGACAGACAGACACACACACACACACACACACACGCATACATATATATATATATATATATATATATATATATATGTGTGTGTGTGTGTGTGTTTGTTTGCGTATACCGGGTGAGCCAAAATTTCGAAAAAACTTTAAAAGTTTATAAAAAATGGAGAAATTATGATAAAGAAGTGCGGTTTGCAAGAAATCGCTCACAGTTATTTAGGCAGCAAAATAAAAGTTTGTTTAAAAAGTCACCGGTAGAGGGCGCTGACGACCCAAAACACAATGAAAAGCACAGGAGTACGTTCCATTCATTTATTGTTACTGTAACAATTGTTCAACATCACCTCCAGAACATTGTACGACACAACTAAGGCACCTTCCAACGCCCGTTACAGCTGAATGTAACATGTCGGAATGAATTGCAGAAACCTCATGACAGGTACAATATTTGAGTTCGGCCAATATTGAAGGGGATTAACGGTACACAGGTGATTTCAAAAACCCCCACACCCAGAAATTGACCGGA
Organism: Dolomedes plantarius; assembly: GCA_907164885.2. Classification (NCBI taxonomy): domain Eukaryota; kingdom Metazoa; phylum Arthropoda; class Arachnida; order Araneae; family Dolomedidae; genus Dolomedes; species Dolomedes plantarius. The sequence continues at coordinate 167,035,321 of OU015498.1, read as the reverse complement.
GTGAGGTCGGGGAATCGTGAAGGCCATGTGATCTTGTAGCCTCGACTAATCATTCTGTCTTCATCAAAGGTACTCAATGGGAATCGTTTCACCGGCCTGGCATAGTGTGGAGATGCACTATCCTGCATAAAGCTTATTACAGGTAACACATCTCTTTGATTTAATGCGGACACTATCACCCAAAAGAGTTAGATAATGTTCAGCAGGTCCCTGTTCACGTTTTCCAGCCAGATATCGGACACGATTCTTCAAAGAAGAATGATCCGACAATGAAAAATGAAGTGAAGCCACACCAGACTCTCAACTTGGGTGAATGCAGTGAATGCGTCATGTATTCCGAAGGATTCGATGTCGCCCATATTCGAATGTTCTAGATGTTGACATCACGTGTAGGGAGAAGTGCGCCTCATCCGCCCAGAAAACGTTGGACAATAGGGTGGAACGAAAAAAACTTTTTTTAAAATTTCAATATGCTCTAGTTTTCAAAAGTTGCCTTTTAACAAAATAAAGACGGAAATTAAATATTAGCGTAATTGGTGCATGTTTTCAGTTAGCGCAAAAAGGGCAAACTTTCGGTTTTTATTAAATTTTTGACAAATTTCGCAATTATTTTGAAATTGAATGCACTTGTAGTACAAAAAAGTAGCAAAATATGTAATTTAAACATTCTTTTTAGTCAGGAGACCTGCTAAACTGATTATATAATACGTTTTACTTCATAAAAATAGTACACACAAAGGCACGTAAGGACGAGGCACTTAAAAGACACTCGGACATCACGGTGGAACGAAAAAATTTTTTTCGAAATTTCAATATGCTCTAAATTTCAGAAGTTGTCTTTTAAAATTAAAATTAAGAATATAAAATCTTTTTGCTCTACTAAAATATTTTCAAGTGCCGCAAAGGGCTTTAAAATGGATATTTTTATGAAAAAGTGATTATATTTGTATTTTTTGTTAATTTCTTTTATAATATATTAAAGTAATGTATATTTTCTGTAAATAAAATATTCAAAATATGATATTTTGACAGAAAACTCGCATATTCTAAGTATTTCTAATTTTTAGATGCCATAACAGAACAACTGATTTTGTGGAATTTCGCGATTTTCATCATATTAATTTCACAGTAGCATATTCTTATAAAACACATTGGAATGAAAGAAAAACAATGTTTAATTGACGGAGCTTAGTTAAAATAAGCAAATCACACTTATTTAGAAAAATTTTAATGTAATATCTATAAAGGCAAAACGTTATTTTGAAAAAAATATTCATGTTTTTCAAAAGTCCATAGTAATCACACATGGTTTCCATTACTTATTTCACTGACACATTGAATTGTTTTATTGTTTCAAATTTTGGCATTATCTTTTGAGAATGTATTTTTGTTTTTATCAATGCATCTCTTGCAGAAGTACCACGAACGGACAAGGATGACCCGGTAACTAATTTAACAATCCTTTCTACTACTTGTGTGTGACATAGAATGTTGTTGAAGTCAATAATTTGTTTCTCGTGATCAGATTCTTTTGCTTCCTTTATAAACTGTTTTAGTTTGTCATCAGAAACATGCCTCGCCATAGGAGGTTCTGTTACTTTAATATCATTCCATTCAATCATATCAATATAATCTTTGGCATCAAGATTTATACGTGGAACTAAATTCTTTCTGATGCCTCCTTCATTTTCCGCCCTTGCTTTTAGAATCCGGCGTAATCCAAGCTCTCTTACGACTGCGATCGTCTAATATCAAATTAGATTTTCAGAAGCGGCAAAGTATGCATTTCTTTGAATGACAGGGTCAATTACATTTTTAAGTGTCTGATTGAGGTAATGTGAATAGCTTACAAGTTTCCACAAGTACTTCGATCCACGGATACAAGATGGTTTCAGCTTTATGTTAAACCAAATTGGTGCATAAACTTTCAAAATGTACTCAGTATTCGGAGATTTTTTGCAGGAAATTCTGTTCCCACATACAAGCGAAACATTTGGTTTGCTAATGTAAGCCATCGTGAATGACAAAATTTTCCTGGTTTTCTCATGGACAAATTAGAATAGCACTTTCCAACAGAGATTGCATTATGCATTTCTAACAAATATTTTGGGTCCACACTTAAATCATCCTTAATTTCTAGTAATGGAATATTATTTTCAATAGGTGAAAATTCAATCACTGGAAGTTCATAGCAGTTTTCTAGTTATTTACCTATTTTTCCTCCAAATTCATTTGGGCCTTTAGTTTTTCCATCTAGGAAACAAAATAGGTGACGTAGGGACAGTTCATTTAAATTATTGACTTCAACAACATTCCATGTCACACACAAGTAGTAGAAAGGATTGTTAAATTAGTTACCGTGTCATCCTTCTCCGTTCGTGGTACTTCTACAAGAGATGCATTGATAAAAACAAAAATACATTCTCAAAAGATAATGCCAAAATTTGAAACAATAAAACAATTCAATGTGTCAGTGAAATAAGTAATGGAAACCATGTGGGATTACTATGGACTTTTGAAAAGCTTGAATATTTTTTTCAAAATAACGTTTTGCCTTTATAGACATTACATTAATATTTTTCTAAATAAGTGTGATTTGCTTATTTTAACTAAGCTCCGTCAATTAAAAATTGTTTTTCTTTCATTCCAATGTGTATTATAAGAATATGCTACTGTGAAATTAATATGATGAAAATCGCGAAATTCCACAAAATCAGTTGTTCTGTTATGGCATCTAAAAATTAGAAATACTTAGAATATGCGAGTTTTCTGTCAAAATATCATATTTTGAATATTTTATTTACAGAAAATATACATTATTTTAATATACTATAAAAGAAATTAACAAAAAAATACAAATATAATCACTTTTTCATAAAAATATCCATTTTGAAGCCCTTTGCGGCACTTGAAAATGATTTAGTAGAGCAAAAAGATTTTATATTCTTAATCTTAATTTTAAAAGACAACTTTTGAAAACTAGAGAATATTGAAATTCTGAAAAGAAAATTTCGTTCCACCGTGATGTCAGAGTGTCTTTTAAGTGCTTCGTCCTTAAGTGCTTTTATATGTACTATTTTTATGAAGTAAAACGTATTATATAATCAGTTTAGCAGGTCTCCTGACTAAAAAGAATGTTTAAATGACATATTTTGCTACTTTTTTGTACTACAAGCGTATTCAATTTCAAAATAATTGCGAAATTTGTCAAAAATTTAATAAAAACCGAAAGTTTGCCCTTCTTGCGCTAACTGAAAACATGCACCAATTACGCTAATATTTAATTTCCGTCTTTATTTTGTTAAAAGGCAACTTTTGAAAACTAGAGCATATTGAAATTCAAAAAAAAGTTTTTTTTCGTTCCACCCTATTGGACAACCACTGAGGGTCGCTTTCAATTCTTGCTATAACTCGCACGTCAAATGATTCCCTCATAGCTATATTCCCCGGTTGAAACTCCTGTAGTAACTGCAATTTTTAGGAATTTGAGATTCAATATCTCTTGGGTGATACGTCGAATCAATGAGTGAGGTACATCCAATATCCTTCCAGATTTGCGAGCACTGCTTCTCTCGGCCCTCCGCCATCCAGGGTTTTCCACTTCGTAGCCAGGCCTCTAAAGAGCTAGTTTCTCTTAACCGTTTGACAAGGTTCAGTATTCCAGCACACGATAGTGGGCCAATCTTCGTCTTCAGTCGTTTCTCCCTGTGAAATTTTTGCAACGCAACAGTTACTGACTCTCAGTTCAAATAGAACAGCTTCACGAACAACGCTCGATCGCGTTATGATAACATTCTGAAAAAGAATGAGAAATCCTCGTGCATCACGGTCTTTTATTGCGAGATTGATTTGCATAATTCTGCTAAATCTGTCGCTTGTCAGCGCCGTCTACCGGTAACCTTTTAAACTTTTCTTCTGCTTAAAAATTTCAACTTCCTTGTGAGTCCTTTCTTGCAAATCGCACTCCTTTATCATAATTTCTTTCTCTTTTGTGTTTTTTTAAAAGTTTTTCGACCTTATTGATTACCAAGTATATATATATATATATATATATATATATATATATATATATATATATATATGTATGTATACATACATACGTACATAAACAGTGAAACACTTCTAGGGCACTAGGGCGGTTTAAATCTCCTTGGCAGAATTTGAACCTAGGTTTTCAACTTTGCAAAATTTCTCAAATTTTTAAGACATGAGAATGTTAATTTAAAACTTCAATACTGTGATAGAGAATTCTTTTTATATTCGGTATAACAGTTTTATTAAATAAAGCCGCTAATGGGTGGTGTTGGGTTTAAGATGGGGGGAAAGAAATGAAACTATATTAGTATTTTAAAAATGACGAGTCAACAGAAAAATATTTTCATCAAAAATATTTTGTTAAGCGCATAGATGCTACTCTCAGAATAATTAAAAGTAATAAGTTTCGATTCATGAATTATGAATAACATTAAGAGATATAAATATTTATTTAAATTACCTTTATTTTGGAGTAATGTGGAATTTAACTTGAATACTAAATAATTTATGTAGAAAGCAATTTTTAAATGTTGCTATGATACCAAGTAAAAGTTCAACTTTAATTTACACCTATGTTTTTTTTCTATAAACATGCCAAAGATCTTTCGTTTATTTGTGTACTTTGCTTTCCTCTGATTATTAATTCTTTCTAATTTTACTGTGGCATGTTCGAAAATATCCCATGCTTTCATACATATATTCAAATTTATGCCGACTGAATTTATATTATTAAACTTAAACTTATATCGAAGAATATAGTTTGATAATATTCATTTCTTGCCTGTTACATGTAATATATTTTAAGCATAAAATTTCCATAAATACTTATACACAAAAAATAAATATCACTCAAGGTAGAATTTTTGATTTTTCTAAAAAAAATACTTAATATTTATTATAAATATCGAATAATTCTTTTTATCTCCGGTTTTAATGTGTCTAAAAATTTCCAAATAATGCCGACAGAACGGGATGAAAGAAAACTAATAGAAGAGTTGGCTCATCCATCAAATGCTGTCACTTGACTGCCACAGTCTATAGAACGTCTGGAAAGAAAAAAAGAACAAAAGCATTATACACGTTACTGTGTTCAGACGGTTCCTTTGTATATCTTGATGGATGGTAAGGAAGTGTTTATATGGGAGTCATTTCCTTTCATTATAAGTGCCTATCATAAAATGGATAGATCCTTTCCGGGTCATTTAAATTAATAACTCTTTTAATTAAACGCGCCAAGCACTTTGTTCACTTTTCAATTTTAAATTAGAAATCATTGTCACGAGTTATTCATGTTAATTTATTTTTTAAGAACTCGGCTTGCATAAATCTGAAACTAGGCATGTCTACATTCATTATAGTCAAGGTTATATTTAAATTATATTTTCAACAGTTAGCATACATAGTTGAAATCATCAGGTAAATTTCAAATAAATAGTGCTGAGCAAAACATTCTTACACAGAAAATTCTTCAATTTTAGACTATTTCAGTAATATATTTTAAAAATTTAATAATTTCAAAACAGAAGACGTTTTTTAGATTCCTCAATGTCAAAATGTCTTTATAGTTATTCTGACCTATCTGCATGTTTTGCCTCGAATGTCTCACCATTTGTCACATTTTAACAGTTTGCTCTGGTTAAACATTTTTAAAGTATTTTACAACATTTTACCCTGTTTGAAAGTTTTATTAGGGAAAGATTCCCATCCTGAGGTTTTACCTTTCTGCGCTTTATTGTCTTTTACTATGATATTAAAATTCTTTTACACTGTTTTTCATGATGTCTTTTGCCTTTCTGAGTTTTGTTGGTCTACTATGTTTTTTTTACATTTTAAAATCCTTTTTCTGGTTTACCTAGTTTGTGCTATACCATAGTTCTTTTGTTTCACGATGGGGAAAATTCAACCATGCTGCAACTTCTAGGTTTTAACAACGTCTCTTATATTTTTAAAGTGGCTGCTAACATTGAAAATGCCATTTTTTGACCATATTAGCCAATTTCATTTTTTGCAAGAATCGTGTAATTCAATCTTTTCTCTTTTCAAAACTGTTTTGATTTTCATTCTACATCAATTAGAAGCAGAGTTATAGCTATTTAAAAAACATCGTCTTCTACAAAACTGATGGGACAAACAACTTTAAATGCGTTTTTCTCAGAATTACGTTTTTCAGCACAAATCTCTACCGTTATCATGATACCTCACATAATAATGTATTAATTTGAGATAATTTTCAGGAAATGTTTTAGATACTTTTATTAATGAAATGACGCTCAATAATTGATGTATAATAAATATTTTTTTAGTTGGGGCTGTTTTTATAAGGAAAGAAATGACGAATCAGGAAAAATTTTCATATTGGAGCATAAAATTGTCTGTATTATTTTTGCATTTAAAAATTTCTCTTAGATTGTGGGTCATTTTTAAGATAACTGTTATATGTATCATGTATGATAAGGGAATTAAAATAGTAGCATTAGAATTTTATGCAGAGTGATAGGCGTTTTAGCTAAATTTCATTAAAAATTACTTCAAATTGACCAATTTATAAAAAAGTATTGTATTTACAGTTAAGTTTTTGCTCCTTTTTTAATTTTTAAGTGCTATTTTACCATAACAGACCAAAAATCCCTAAAAAAATGATTTTTTAGAAAAATTGGGTCTGAACGTAGGCAGTCACCTTAAATGTTTTGTTTAAAACATGTACTATGTATTGTTAAATTTTAAAATAGCTATATACTTGCAAGGTTTAGATTTCTACCATGCGTCTGGCGCAGCATATCCCTATCGGGATTTTGCGTCATTAAACCCAAACCTACTTACCTTCCTTATAGTTATTCTGTGAGCTAAATTTATATTACTAACTGGATAAAGTAATTTATCCAGCATGTTGACATAAATTGACATTTAGAAAAAAATTAATAGTTTTTTAAATGTTTTAAAAGTATTCAACTGTCGACGAAATGCACTTTAGTCGAAAACTAATCTCTTATTTGTCAGTATCTAACGTTTTTAAACGATGGAAGGTCCCTTAGTGTTGGACAAAGAAAATAAACTGCTATCTATGAGTGATGTTTATTCACTGTTTGAGCTTGATGTTACATCAGAAGCCACAGTTTATGCCGTCATTTAAAATTCAGTACAATTCAACTATGAAGTCAGGAAGTTATCCTACATTAAATTAAATTTTGAAAGTTAAATTTTAAGCGAATTTCAGCATGAACAGTACTTCATTCAATTCCTTAATTAAACTCTAAAGTTGAAGCCTTGTTATTTTATAATTTAGTAAAAATGTTACTTTTTACGAAATTTTACCGACTATTTATTATAATTAACTCACAAAACACAGTTTATATAAAAAGCGGACTGTACACGAATTTCACACACAAATATTTATTTTAAACATAGCACTGAGCTTAGCGAACTCTCTGGCCGCCATTACTCCACACACACCTTCTTTCAGTTCGGCGGGGGGTAACGCTAACAGCCACACCACACTTAGGTTGCGGCGTACATGAATTTAGCCCACATGAGTTGGGGCCTTAACATATCGCCTGCCTTGGAAGAATCCACAGGGATCTTCCAAATTACGTTTTTTCTTTTCAATACACATTATTAATCCAATTATACATGTTAATCACAGGGCAATTGATTCAAATTATACGACATTAAATATGCAATAACACAAAATATCACACCCTCTAGGGGTAAGACAGCAATTTTTGTAATTGGCCGTTCAAAAGTTCCTGTCTGAGTTTTAACATTAACTAAACGGACTCTCTGATCCTTACCAAGGAAAACATCAGTAATTTTACCCATTCTCCATGTGCAAAATGGTAGATGGTGTTCTTTAATTAGCACAATTTTCCTGGCCGTGGTTCTACCTAGGGGCCAAATTTTAACTCTTACAGAATTTAAAAGGGCCTGAGGGAGAACACGCAACTGTCTCACATGAAAGGTATAAAAAATTACATCACTTAATCGTCCGTTGGGGATTACAATTGGATGCTTATGTTCGAACGGCAAGGAAGCCTTTTCCAATCTACCACCTACACGAAGAACTCCTTGATTATCTGCAAACACATTTAAACAATTTAGCTTACTTACAACAGATCCCCTATAAACAAATACCCTTTGAGTATTCTTTAAGACCCAAATCTTAGCAGTCTTAATCTCCTCATAGGTAAGTGGTCCACTTTGCCGTTTTTTCTTTTTACAATTTGCAGTGAACCTGCGAATATAACTATAAATTCTAATTAACTTATCATAATTATTACTCAAATTTAACAGTTCCTCAAAAAACAAAGAAATTTCAGAACTTAAGTTTATACACTTAGAATCACTAGAATTTAGATTTTCTGCCACTTCAGCAGTTTGGCCGTGCTTTAGTTCTTTATTGAACAGCTCCATGTCTATGGGCTTAAGTTCATGGTCAGCATTAGGATTACATTCAGTTGTCTCCGGCAATTCGAGGATAAATAGTGGCCCATGCCACCACAAAGAATGTTCTTGTAACACAGCTGGTGAACACTCGCGAGATATTATATCTGCAGGATTTTCAGCAGATGAAATATGTCTCCGTTGAGAGACCTCTGAAAGTTCCCTATCTGTTAATTTTCTCATTGGAGCAGAAGTTGCAATATGATCACCAGAACAGTGACCACGTAAATTTCCAATATAATCACACCTACTGCTTCCATCTAGTAGGTAATCTTGTGAGCACCAGGCACATTCTGGATCAGCAGTAATACAATCACCACAAGTTTCTTTAGAAACACATGGAATACCAGTTAAATTTCCAGGAGATTTAGCTCTCTGAGCGTGAACAATTAGTTGGTCATCAGCATCCAGTTTGTATTTGAAAGCAAACTGACGGTCGTTGTCATCTCTGGAAACACACAATTTTTCTTTATCTTTGATTTCAACTCTGTCAACGCCAGTTGTACTAAATGTACAAGCAGTACAATTCTCTGGAGGAACATCATTGTCATCAGGAAATATCTGACATCCAACACAATCTCTAACGTCATCACACCTCAGAGTGCAAGTTGGGCAACTTTCACAATCACAATGCCCACTGCACATTTTTTCAGTACCAGGTTGAATACAATTTTGAACGGAAGTACTACAATTGTAGTCATTTTCTTTCCAACCCTCTAGACATTTGCATTTTCCACAGTTGCAGATTCCATGATCTAGACCACTAGAAATCCTTCCCTCAAATCTATCACATGAACAGTTATCACATTCACAAAACTGACCATGTATCTTCTCTTCGGGATTTTGACGCTTTAAGCACTCACAGTCACCACATCTGCAAACAGCTCTTCGAGAGCATGGCTTTTTATAATTTCCAAAATAGCATCCTATGTCATCGGGTGCTTGATCCCTAGATTTTGTATCACATTCACATTCTCTGCCATCTTTATCATCTTTCACTCTTTTATTACTTGATTCCTTATTTAAATTGATCTTTTCTCTAACTAATCCGCAATGAACGGAAATCTGAGAACATGGACTAGAAATGCTTCCACTTATAAAGTAGCCAAAAACAGAATTTTGGAGAATTAAGTTTGTATTTGAAATATGTAATCTTCCCGGTCTCAATAATTTCAAACACACTTCTGATCCTAGAAGCACATGAATGCTACTTCGTTTATAAAATTCAGGATCAGCAAGATTTATCATTTCTGGCATTGGTATATTTGAAAGATCGATGTTCTCATTTGGAATTAGATTCGTTAGTTTTGACACAATAAAAAATTCCAACTCTCTATAGTAGTTCTGGGACTCATTAAATAAAATAGCAGTAGTGCGATAGGCTACATTCATTGAATTTCCAGTAATACCTGTCACAGATAAATTTATTTTCTCCTTCTTTAAACCTAATTTCTCAGCTAACACATTAGATATTCAACTTATTTCGCTACCGCAGTCGAGTAATGCCCGCGAAGTAGCAAACACATTACTGACTGGATTGCTAATGCTGACTAAAGCAGTAGTGAGCATTACTCTTTTTTCTTTCTTTTTTGTTATCGCGGTGAATGAATTTTGCACAGGCTGAAACTCTGTCACCCCATGACTCCGTTCCACATCTGAATTTAGCCGGGTCAGTTCAGAATCTTTCTCGCCAGAACAGCCCGACAAATAATTATGCTCCTTTGAGCTACCACAAACTGAGGGAAAGGTATTATCTGGTTCGAATGACTTAGCCTCCGTGTTCAACATCTGCGTTTGGTTTGAAGGGGGGGGGGGGAAATGCTCTCTCCCTCGGAATGTGCAGTAGGGAATTGTGCTTCATGTTATATTCTAAGCAAGTATATTTTGAAGTGCAATTTCTTACTGTGTGACCATTTTTCGACAAGCAATTAAAACATAACTTGTGTTTCTTCACGAACCCTATTCTGTCGTGAACACTCATTTTCAGAAAATCGACACATTTATACAAGTTATGAAAGGTGTCTGAATTGCAACAAATGCACTTAAAACTGGAATTTTTCACATAAGAAACTAATGTTGTTACTCTTTGATTTTGTGGATACTTTTTTGGATACACAACACTATTAGATGTATTTGAAGACTGTAGGATACGAGCATAGTCCTTTAAGAATGAAATAAGCTCGGACAATGTTGGTAGTTTATCCTTTTTACAATTTCTTTCCCACCAAAGCCTTGTAGTTGAATCTAATTTTTGCAGTAAAATGTACGCTAACACAGTTTCTGAGAATCCTTCAATCTTTTGCTCTAAGATTTCTAATGAACGGATGCATTCAGTTGTAGTATCTACTAATTTAAGTATGGAATATGGATTATCATTGGATAGCTGAGGGATCGACATAAACCTTTTTAAATGAGCAAAAACTTGATCTTTTTTATTGGAATATCTTTCTTCCAAAAGATCCCACGCAATTTTATAATTTGCATCACTTATTGAAATGGACTGAACGATTTTAGCTGCGTCACCATGCAAGGATAATTTTAGATAGGAAAGTTTCTGTGAACCAGATAAGCTCGAATTGTTATGAATACTTGCGCAAAACAAATCTCTAAAACTGAGCCAGTCTTGTATATTACCGTTAAATGATGGTAAATATAATTTCGGTAATCTCACATTTTCCATATTGCTAACTTCCGACAAATTTGAAGTAGATTTATTTACAGCTAATAAACTTAATTGATTCTTAACCAATATCCACAAATTATCAATACTGTCATTAACTGACTGTTGTTCTTCGATATATTTTTCTAGTTCCTTTTTGTCACAATTTTCAAAAATTTTATCAAAAAGCTCTGAACTTTCAATTTCAAATTTATTACACTTTTTTTCAAATAAATCGAGTTGCACTTTGGCATGCACACTTTTTTCCACATCACTAGTGGTTTTTGTAATGTTCGCTTTCAAAACTCTTTTTTTTTTGGTCAATAACACTTCCATTTTTAAATTGTATAAAATATCACTCACCTCTATTACTTTGAGGTACGCAGCAATAAATCACACTGTAGACACACACAAATGATGTAGCTTACGGAGTTTCACGGTACTTTTTAAACACTTTAATCCTACTTCCGTTTCACGAAATACAACGGTTTTTAGAACACTCACTAAATACAACTGTTTTTATAATCCATAGATCGGTGACACGCTCGGGGTCGAAAGGACCATATTTATTATAATTAACTCACAAAACACAGTTTATATAAAAAGCGGACTGTACACGAATTTCACACACAAATATTTATTTTAAACATAGCACTGAGCTTAGCGAACTCTCTGGCCGCCATTACTCCACACACACCTTCTTTCAGTTCGGCGGGGGGTAACGCTAACAGCCACACCACACTTAGGTTGCGGCGTACATGAATTTAGCCCGCATGAGTTGGGGCCTTAACACCGACCCTTGCGGTGCTAATTAAAATTGGAGCCGCAACACTATGCCCAATAGCGTTTATGGACTTGGGCTGATATATTATCATTCAAGGGGTATAATCCACAACACAACAACAAAACACTTGTTGCTGTTTAAACCCTTTGAAGGGCGGAGTTTGCACAGTGCAAACGTCTAAATATAATCTTTTATTTTTCTCATTTGCGTTCAATGTATTCTAGTTAAATGAGCAGAACAATGGCTAGTGCTGCCACTTGTTATCATTTTAATGAAGTAAAAACATTTTGCAATCTTTAATCGGAAAACATTTTCAAGATTTTTTTGGTTAAAAAATCGGGAAAAAAATCTACACCATGCAAACGGTGGAGATTGTCACCCCTGAAAGGATTAAAGAAAATAACGTAAACCATATGATTTTACCCAAGTTACTTTGCCAAATGCATTTCAAAATTTTGTCACAAGTATTTTTTGAATTACATTTTATTGATATTTATATAGAATTCTTAAATAAGGGAAGTTCAGTATAGTCTGTGCATAAATAAAGGAATTATAATATTTGCCTTGGATCCACTCAACTTTTTATATATTCACATGAAATCTCCTAGCAAAGACAGTTGCTCTCAGATCCCTCTAAAGCAGGCCAAATTATTTAAGACCTTTGTCTTTAAAAATTGACTTGTCTAAATAACATCCGTTAGCCACAAGCGATCTCAAATATCCGAAAACTAATACTGCTTGAGTGTCTAGTATATGAAGGAAAAATTAGGCAATGAATATTTTATATTATATGGGAGTGTAACATGTTTCTCCGCAGCGCCAAGCATCTATTAGAGTAACATATAATAATAATCTCAAAGTCCCATTCCCCTAGATTAATTCGTTGACACAATATATCCGATACGAAACTGCTAAGGGAATGATAAACATGTCAAAGAAATCTGGTTGTATAAAACAGCTCGTAGTAATCAGAGAAGTTATTACTGCTGGGACTGCAGGTTCGGCTTATCTCAGTCTTTGACACATGGCATTATCGTAGAAATTTAAGGTAATGTAGGAGGAGCGTCGTGGAGAGGTGTCGAGTTTCGCATTAGATATTCGGATAAAGGGGAATTACGAAAATGTGTAGTGAAGGAAAATCTTCATCTACCTCGCATCTTATAGATATTATAACAGCGTTTCAGTTTGTACAAAAATTTTATAATTCCAACAGGAAGCGTTCTATAAACTTTGTCAGAAAAGCTCAAGGACTGAATTTTTAATTATTTACCTATGATATTCAAACGCATAAGAACGCAGTTATTCAGTCACCTAATAATGTATTCTGAATAGACATGACGTTGGGAGTGTTTCCATTTAAACTCATTGGGTGGCAGGGCTGGGCTTAGCAAACCACTGTTCGGCTTGTTAGCGCATTTTGTTGGATGTTATGCGAGTTACGTGGTGGACGCATATTCCAATCAGAGAGTTAACATTAACCCCTTCCTTCTCGCTCTCGTCAAAATCACGGGTGTGAGGTTTCGCCTTCTATTTCTCGGGCCCGTGATATTTCCGGGCTAGAGTGTTTAAAAGCAAAGCACCAAAATGATTAAAACAATCCCTATCATTTACTCTGAAAATTTTTTATTTCTTATTTTACATACCAGATGGCAGCACCAGACTATTTGTAATGCAATTGGGGAGGTTTTTTTTTTAAACTAGATATGTCAGATCAAGAGATGAATGGAATCGTTAAGGTGTTAAGTGTAAGAAGATAAAGGGATCTCACACTAAGCTCTCATTGACTACCACAAGTGCTCAATGTGAACTTTCTTCGTAACATGGTAGACATCTCTAATTGAATCATCCATAGATGAATTCCTGCTGTACTTAGAAATAAGAATAATCGGTGAGATGGACTCCAAACTGTAACAGATTATTTGATTTATGATGAACATATTGGTGTGCTAAGTGAACAACGACAATCGATGTGTGTCATGTAAAAAAACGAATTCCGTTGAGAATTTTCTGCAGGATGCAACTATGTTGTTAAGATCTTAAATGTCCGAGTGATTACTTTGCAATCAGGCTAAAATGGTTTCAAAGTAATCACTTCTAAGTGATTCTGACATCAAAGCTTGCAATCAGGCTTTAATGTCAAAATCACTTAGAAAATGTTCCATAAGAATGTCTTGACCCCCCACCCCCCCCCCATAGGCTTTTCCCAAGGCCGCTGCTTAGGTTATCCCCAAAACGTCGATATATTGTAAAGACAACAGGCACAATCTTAGAGATAAAATCTCATATACAGCCAGTATTATCCAACAGAATTGAGACAAATCCGATGACTTATAAATTATTTATTACCGTTTTCTTGAAATGCGATCGTTAAGGGGTTACGTTCTGCACTGGGCTAGGGAAAACCCCTAGTGTATCCAGTCCGTAATTTGATTTTAAGTAGTGGAGTTCACTGGACAATTGACTTTATCTCCAGTAAGCAAGTTATAAGTATCAAGGTACTTGTGCTCAGTAAAAAAAGCATTAAGTTAAGAATGCATAACTATTAAAAATAAAATACTTTTAAAGGTGAAAGGATAATTTAACTATTAAAATTACGTTTTAATGTGGAGAAAAACTTAACAGAGAATATTAAATTAAGTTTAACAAGTAAAGAAAATTTAAAAAGAATGGCCCTTAGCAGCAAACACAAGATGTTAAATAAGAAAAGAAAATTCACGCAAAGTCGAGGAAGTAATGGGAAAAAAGGCCCTCTTCGGGGTCATACAACTTCGTATCGAGATAATGGTAGAGCTTCGAAAGAGAAGCTAAAAATAGCAAGAGGGAAAAAACTCTAGTGTATCCTTGCTGCACCACTCCCCCCATATTCGCCCGACCTGTCTCCGTGTGAAAGGGAAGTGTTAAGATACTGCAGCAATCTAAACGGTTATGGCAGATGTGCTGAGAAGCATCTCGGATGAAGCTTTCTTTACTTTCTTCCATGACCGCCAGAAACGGTGGCAGATGTGCATTGGTAACCAAGGGGACTCTTTTAACAAGACCTAAGACCATAAGTTGCTAAGTTGAATAAATTATTTTTTACGAGCTCAATTCGGGAAATTTTCTGACAAAGGTTATAGATTTTTACTCCAAAATGTACCTATGAGCAACAGTAAAATACACATATTTTATCTCTATCGATAAGGACCCGGAGTTGCCTCAATTGGATGGCAGATCTGTACTGTCCATCCGGCGTCCAGACCCTCAATAATGAAAAATGTCACCGAACTTGGGAAATCAACCCTCGGCTGCGAGTACAGGAATTGCTGCGTAGCGACCGGTCGAGAGTTTGACTAAGGCGTATAAGCGAAAGCTGTGGTCGCTGTAATTTCCGAATACTTATCTCTATCGATAACAGTTTATGATCAAGATATATTCATTTTCATTTTAGATAGCCTCAGCATGCTATTTCAAGGAAGTATCAAAGAGAGCTGAAAAAATTAGAAAAATAAGGCTTTGATCGAAAGCATGTGGCTATGCAAAATATATGCTGAGATGAGAGCCAATTCAGATTAATGTAATTGTACGAGATAATGATATTAGTAATCTCATTACCGATAATTAGATCATTTCATATGGAAAGAAATTCAGTCTCATATTGTTATTAAATAATTGGGGTTAGGGAGGATCCCTTTATGTGGCAAAAAAAAGTTTTTTTTCTTGGGTCAAGAGATTCTTTAAGATGCTCTCTATTTTATAATGATGTAATGAAAGAATTGAAAACAAATTCAGTGAGTTTTCTTACCTATACACATTATCTATATTTAGCATTTCCTATATGTCCCAAGACAATTCCACTTCACTCAAAGTGGCCCTTGCAAAACAAATGGTTGGACAGCCATGCTTTTTAAAACTCTTAAAATCAAACACCATAAATCATGTCTCCATGTTTCTCAGATACAACATTTTTAAGCTGTACTGTTTATGCACACGATACTGTACATTTGCACTTTAAGCCTATTTATCTCGGAATGAAATTTTCCACGATTTACCATCTTTAAAAGGTTAAATCTTAAGTTCCTTGCAAAGCAACTTTATGATTTTTAATAATGCGATATTTTCCTCCATTTTTATTAATCTGCTATTACAATTTGTGACTGAGAGTAGAAATTTTGAAAATATCTTCTTTAAAAAAGTAACACAAAAGGTAGGTTACTTTTATAAGTCGACGCATAAAGTGATTAAAAACTTTTAAAACAAAATACAAAATTTTTTTTATTAGGAAGACAAACTATTCTGAAATATTTCCTGTGAGGAAAAAATATCAAAATACAGCTATTGGAATCGGCAAACATTTAACGAAATAAACATACTTTATATTTTAAATTTAAAGTATTTAAAGTCGAATATCGAAATACTCAAGAATTTCTCATAAATTTGTTATTTATTAAACGACATATTTCATGAAAAAATCTGTACAAAATGAGTGAAAATAAAAAATTAAGCTTTTTGTGCCGACCTCCTTAATAATTTTTGTTTTAAAACAATATAAAAAAATTTTTAGGCTTATAAAATTTCGAAAAACAATAAATACGTTAATTAGCATGTACGTAATTATGTAATTATTTAACCATTTACGACCCTAATTAATTAAAATACAATTTAAATTTTAATATTATTAAAAGCCGTTACTTAAAAATTTTATTTTTAAGCCATTAATATCCTTAATTACCTTGCTTTCGTTACATTAATTAAATGTTAACAATAAAGCATATGAATTATGGTAAGTTTGTGGTATAGCCGGTGAATTCACAGGAAAAGGAACAACGGCTTTGACATAGAATTGGTCAAGAGGAAGTTCCTTGCATTAATATCAAATGTTTGCGCAGCAAATGACACCAGAAAAACTGTAAAGAATAAAAAATACAAACTTAACAATAAATTATTTTACATTTAAGAAGGCAATTCCTTTTGTTTTAACAAAACTTTCAGAACCATCTTTTTTGTACGTGTTTGGGAGATGTACGTATAGATGAGAACTAACGAAACTTCTTCAAACTGGAATTTCACACCATGTTTAGCAAAAATGTTTTTAATATACGTTCATTTGGGGTTAAAAATTATGTATATAATACTGAAATTATTATAAATTCAGTTTTAAAATTGCTATATATATTTGAAAATTTCTTCTTGTCTCTGTTTGAATGAACATATTTCTAATAACCCCAAAAAATAATTTACAGTAAAATACCTTTGATTGGATGGTTGGTTGAGAGCGTTACGGTTAATTTTGTTGCTACACAAAAGCAAATTGAACCACAGTAATGTATGGAAATGACCCTATTACAAAAATGTTAAGTAAGAATAGAGACCAATATTACATAGACATCTACAGGCTTGAATTTATTGTAGTATTACAAAATATTAGTGTATTCCAAAATCTATCTACAAGGTGAGACTGATAAGGTAAATTCCCCCTCCTTTCAAAAATGTGAACAGGCCGACGAGCTGACACATGCACATTGCATTTTTCCCTGTCTTAACATAAATTTTGAACTTCGTTTTCAAAATTTCTCGGTAGGTGTTTGTTCATACGGTAGCTTTAACATAACAGTTGTTAGTGCATTGCGTCATGGAGCAGAGAGTCAATATGAAATTCTGTTTAAAATTGGGTAAAAATGGAAAGGAATCCCAAGAAATACTGCGAAATGTGTACCGAGATGAAGATGTTTCTCGCAAAACAGTATTTCAGTAACTCAAAAGCTTTCGTGAAGGTGGTGAAAGCGTGGAGGATGAGCATCGTTGTGCAATACCTGTGACGAGCAGAACGATGACAAATGTTGACAGAGTTCGACAGTTATTGTTACGAGATCACCGTTTGTCCGTCCGAATAATGGCGGACGAATTGAATCTTCCTCTTGAAATCGTTCGAACCATTATTTGGGTAAACACAAACTTTGTGCGACGTTTGTCCCTCATCACCTTAGCGTTGAACAAAAACAACAGAGAATGTAATCGTGCGGCGATTTCATCGATACGTGGGATAAAGATGCCACGTTTTTGCAGTTAATCGTTACTGTAGACGAAAGTTGATGTTTCTAGTACGATCCACAAACGAAACGCCTAAGCATTCAATACTCCTCTGATCTTTCACCACCAGACTTTTTCCTGTTTCCAAGACTGACATCGGCACTGAAAGGACACATATTTTCAAACATTTCAGATACCCAAACTTCTCTTACCACGGTTCTTAAAGCAGTAGCGAAGGAGGACTATTCCAGAAGTTTCCTACAATTGTATGAACGTTGTCAGAAATGCATTTCATCCGGTGGGGAGTAAGGGCCTGTTCACATAGGAGTCCGTTGCGTTGTGTTAAGGAAAAGATGACGTTGAGACGAAAATAAACCAATCATATGCCTCCAAACCATTAGCAATGAAATTTTTAACGCCTATGATTGGTTTATTTTCGTCTCAACGTCATCTTTTCCTTTTCGCAACGCAACGGCTCCCATGTGAACAGGCCCTAATTCGAAAGGAAATGAGGTTCTTTTTCCCAAGTGTATAGTAATGCAATATTTCTGTGATCAGTCATCTTATTTATCGGTCACACCTTGTGTGTGATACCGTAATAAGCATATAAATGTTTCGATTTCAATATTTTTTCAACTCCTGTGAGACGAATAGCTAGGACAGAGCTACCTCAGACAGAGCTTCACGATACTCGTTTTACTCTGTAAAAATACTTTTATATACTCTATAACAGTGGTACACAAACTGGTAGTCACGACCCACAGAGTGGTTGACAAAAAAACTGGAAGAGTCGTGGAGAGTTTGAAGAAAATTTATATCGTATTGGATTATTTAATTAAAAATATACTTTAAATTATCTATAATTACATATTTTTTATTTACTGCATAGACGTATTTTTTATGTTAAAAGATATATAGGATATGATATCTTTAAATAGGGGGTCAAACGTTCTTACAATAGTCATCGAAAGCCAATAAAATAGCTTGTCAACATTTGTTTTAACTTTCTTTTTCCTATTTCTGTTGTTAGCATTTTCCTAATAAAAAAAAATTGCTACTACCAAAAATTTTCGTTTAGGTCGAGTGATGTTTTATTGAAAGAAAGTGGATAGCACTCCAAAAAAATTGTGCGCACCATTTCTCTATAACAGAGATTACCAACATTTTTTTCGCAATTTGAGAATTTAAAAATTTGGCGGCACACTAACAATAACAAATTTAAAAGAATTTTACTTGAATAATTGATTGATGTACCCATAATATTTTTTGTAAAAACAGCGTATGAAATAATTTTCATTGAAACATAAAAATGAAATTTTATTACAGAGTAATCAAAATGTTTATTTAACTACAAATTGCATTTAATGCGAAATTTGAGCTTGCTGTTTTTTGGTAACTTCATTTATATTTGGGCTTCTTTGGGATAACTTCATTTGATCAAGATTTCAAATTCCAGAACTGTAATAGTGCAGAGTTACCAGTTACCAGTCCAGACCTATAATAGTCATGCGCATTGGTTCAGCCAGTCCCCGCTGGGAAGGTAGAACTGGTTGAACCACTCGTCTGACGTCGCTTATGTATGGGTATTCGCTCCACGAACTCGCGGCACACTAAAGTGCCGCGGCACAGTGGGTGAGAATCATTGCTCTATAACATAGCCAACAACCCAATCGAAAGTTATCCCAGGGCAATATACGATACGTATATTCCAAAATAAACAAATAACTCATGAAATTTTTAAAACGACGGTAGTCTATAGATCCTTAGATTTTGGTTTCAAAGCGTGACTAACGTAATCAGCACAGAAATTAATGTAAATTGAAATATAATAGGGTCAAACGAAATAATGAATTCTGCTTTAAGAGCTCGTTTAAAGATAGATTAGGATAACTGAATTCGTTAACATAATTCTATATATAATTTATTAGAAGTCTTTAGATTTGTTTTAATTGCTTATAGATAAGAGTAATTTAAAGCGATTAAAATATTTCATTTAAGATTTTTAAATTTTTATATTAAATCTGAATTTTTTTTTCTAAAAAATTGATTTATACTTAAAATACCGAAAAAAAATGCGAAGTGAAATTTGATATCACTTCGCACCCCGGCAAGAAAAGTGACACAACTCAAAAATGCAGCATTAGAGAAAAATCAACTTAAAAAATACTATAAAGCTTGAACTAGTATTACAATAAAACTGACACTACTACCCTCAGGTGGACAAATTGCGAGATACAGATGTGTCGCTTTTCGATGGGACACTTCATACATATTTTTCAGTGACGTAACCTCCAAATTGCCATTTTTTTCACTTGTGTCACTTTTCTTGCCCCGGTGTGACTTGTTTTAACCCCTTAACGATCGCATAATTTTCAAGAAAACGTCAATTAAAGTTCCTATTTCTTCCGAAGGATTCCATTTATTTCTTGATCTGCCACATCTAGTAGAAAAAAAACCCATCCCCAATTACATTATAAATACTCTGGTGCTGCCATCTGGTATATAAAATAAGAAATAAAAAATTTTCAGGGTAAATGAAATGGATTGTTTTAATCTTTTTCGTGACACTCCAATCTCTCTAATCTTTTTAAACACTCCAGCCCGGAAATATCACGGGCACGAGAAATAGAAGGCGAAACTTCATCTCGTAATTTTGACGGGAGCGAGAAGGAGAAGGAAGGGGTTAATCACTTTATAAAGACGATATATTGATGTCTCAAAATACATTAGTGAAACAGAATCAGGCAACTGCTTAGAAAAAGTGGTGGGGACCTTTTACTGATATAGTTGTGGAAAGAAAAATAAAGCCCGCAGTTTACAGTAAAGGGATTAATTCATTATTATCTAGGGTCAAACTGGATAGGGATGTCGGAGATTTTTATGGTGACAAAATTTTTCTCTAATAACTCATGTTTCAAATATTTTTTTTATGTAAACTTCAGCTCCCGCTAACAGTATGATTAGTAAAAATATTATAATACAATTAAATAATAATATTTGAAAGTGGTATTAGTTCTATTATCACTTTTAAAGTAAAATAGTTATAGAAGTTTTATTTCATAACAGTATTAAATAGTAAAAAGAGTCAATAATAACAAACATAAGCTTGTAAAGCTTAAGTTTGATATAAAAATGAAAATAGTCATTTCAAAAAAAATTTTTGGAGCAATTTCTCCTTCATGGGTATCAGTAAAGTAAAAATTAAAATGCAATCGTTATTTCGGAACTACTTTAAATATTCGTAAAAGTATCAGATAATGGGATCTAATTTTAGTTGAATTTGGTAAAATAACTAATATTTTACGGCACATTTGAAAAAAAATCTTACACCTTATTATGTTGAAAAATAATTTTACGTATAACAGGCGGACTGAACAGAACAAAAATAAAAGCGAAATATAGGATTTAATTTTTCATATCAAACTGATTTCCCTTTTAATTTATTTTGAAAATACATTTTCTAAATTTTAGTACTAACTGTGTATTTTTTTCTTTATTTCTAATGTCAATAATATTGTTATTTCTACAATTAAATTAATAAGAATTATATACACTCATGGACAAAAAAATTAGCGCACCAAGAAATAATTGCGGGATCGTAACGAAACTTGCAATGAAGGTACATGTCGGGGAGATATGCAAATGATTAGAAATGCAGCGTGATTGCGCATTACGTATAGCCGGTAGAGGGCGTTAAACATCGTACTCTGTGAAGTATAAAACAGGTAACCAAAGCTTGTTTGAGTGTGCTGAATCATTTACAAAGGAAGAGCTGAGATAGACATGCCATTACGCCGTGTTCGAAGACAATATAAGCAGTTGTCGCAGTTTGAGAGGGGGAGAATCGTCTGGATAATGGAAGCTGGGTGGTCAGCTAGGCGAATAGCTCGTCAATTAGGCCGCTCTGATTGTGTTGTGAGGAGGTGTTGGGACCAGTGGACCCGAGAGATGTCATGTACACGAAGACCAGGCTCGGGACGCCCTCGACAGACGAGTCATCGAGAAGACCGCCACATCGTAAGAAATGCACGCGTACAGCCAACTGCTTCATCGGCCGCCATCCAGGCACAGGTAGCACCTTCACTAGGGGCCTCTCTGTCTTCTCGAACCATACGAAGGCGCCAGGCTGAAGGACAGTTGGTATCGCGTCGCCCCTTACGTGTGCTGCCCTTGACGCCCACCCATCGACGCCTCCGTTTGGAGTTTTGCCGCG
The DNA here is from genome assembly GCA_907164885.2 of Dolomedes plantarius. Taxonomy (NCBI): domain Eukaryota; kingdom Metazoa; phylum Arthropoda; class Arachnida; order Araneae; family Dolomedidae; genus Dolomedes; species Dolomedes plantarius. The sequence continues at coordinate 167,013,187 of OU015498.1, read as the reverse complement.
CACGAGGAAACTGGACTGCAGTGGAATGGAATCAGGTCGTCTTTAGCGACGAATCCAGATTCAATCTCGGCAGTGATGACAATCGTGTTCGTGTGTGGAGAGCCCGTGGTGAACGCTTCTATCCTGCCTTTGCTGTACAGCGACACATCGCTCCCACAGCTGGTGTGATGGTATGGGGTGCCATTGCCTACAATACACGGTCACCCCTAGTATTGTTCCGTTGCACCATGACAGTCCAGCGGTATGTTCATGAAATCCTGCAACCACATGTGTTGCCACTCATGCAACGGCTCCCAGGAGCCATTTTTCAACAAGACAATACTCGGCCTCATACGGCAAGGGTGTCACAAGACTGTCTCCGCACTGTTACTACCCTTCCTTGGCCTGCCCGATCTCCAGATTTGTCTCCAATCGAGCATATCTGGGATCATTTGGAACGACGAGTTGGGCATCCCACGAGTTTGAAGGAACTAGAGGCAAGGTTACAGCAAATATGGAACGAAATGTCTCAAGACATCATATAAAACTTGTATGACTCAATGCCGGATCGTATCGCATCGTGCATTCGCGCTAGAGGGAGTCCAACGGAGTATTAACTCCTCCGTTCTTTTGCCTTTTTCTCTGAAATAAATTATCCTTTTTGTTTGATTTTCTGATCATTTACTTATATCAAAGTAGTCATTACGTATGTACAATTTCGGTTCATTTTGACGACTTCTTCTTGGTGCGCTAATTTTTTTGTCCATGAGTGTATATATATATATATATATATATATATATATATATATATATATATATATATATATATATATATATATATATCCAAAAATTGAATTAATTACAAGAAACACAGATGTTTTCAACTATTGATTATTGTTTGGTAGAATTTAAAAAATTTATAAACATTTTAAGATTTATCAAAAAACATACCAAAGCAATATTCGGATGAATAAACCGGACAGTTATACAGCTGAAACTAATATTCCAGACAAAAAGTGGCTAAAAGAAACATCTCAGTTAGAACTTGCTTCAATTACACTGTAAAAATTAAATGAAATGCTATTTTAGGTATATTACGAAAATGGAAGTGTAACTGGAAGGATACGAAAACATGTTTAAGATACTAAAGTGGGTTACCCAAAACAGGTCCATTTGCTAAACATGACACCCTGAAACAGGCTTGACCTGAAGCAGCATTTAATTTTTACAGTGTATGGTGAAACCAGTGTAACTACCGAATATTTTCCAACCGTCAGAGTTGCTAGCCAATGCGGAACATTTGTCAATAAACACGTTACGCCACCCCCTGTTTCCACCTCCAACTTGAGCGATCATCTCTAGGGGCTACATCTGTATTAATAGCTTCTCGACCTGGTGGCTAAGATCAAAGTGTAGCTGGCTTGCTTCTTGCTGTTTCTTGGTGCCAGCAAACGGGAACATTCCGTTTGTTTCCATATTTGACACGGGAGCAACTCTTCCGAGGACTGTGGGGCTCGTGTTACCAGAGTACTGGGACATACCCCCCACTGGATTTAGTCGCGGTTGGGCCTTCCGTATCGTAGCCATTGGCCATGCTAGCTTCTTGGTGACCGGGTCTTCTATACCCATTACCAGATTTGTCTGTTTAACTCGGAATTTTAATCCGCTAAGGTGTTTTTTCTAACCTCTTTTTTGCACCAATCGTGCTTCGTTCTCTCTCCTATCGCAGCGCCACCTGTCGGGATTAGGCTGAAACCTATCGGTGATAACATACTAGGTCCCGACAAGAACCTGGCCGTGTGAAAGGATTTTTTCCAGGTTTTTGTCTTTTTGCAGTCTTGGCTCTATTTGGACTTTTTTAATTTCAGTCAAGCTACTGCTTTTTAATAACAGTTTTGTGAATTCTGCTTCTTATAGTTTTCTCTGAATTAATCTAGCTACCACTTTTTGTAAATAGCTATAGTTCTGAAGTAATTTCTGCCTAATTGTTTCAGGCAATTAAATTCGTACTTGATAAATATATATATCGTGGTACCTTAAGCCTTCTTTTCGCTTAGGAAATCTGAAAACTGAACGACTTGACTTACCTGGTCTGACCACGTTGCCTTTCATTAGGGGTAAATTGTTTCCTACCACTAATTCTGGACAACTTCATACCTGAAGAGTCTTCCCTCCTGAATGAACTACTATTACCACTATTGAAACAGGCGCTTGAAAAACATTTCCTGCACCCTGAGCTCTATATACCCTTAGGAATATTTAAAAGTACCCTCACTTGAACTGGACTCGTCCTCTTTAATTAATAGTATATTTCTGATTTTGTGTCTGAAAAGTAACTACCACTTTCATTTCCCCAAGAAGTGAAACTTTACAATTTTCAGGAGAATGTTTCAGACAAATTATTTGTTCTTTTCGTTAACGATGATACATAAACGGTCTTTCCCTTCACCCAACTGTTTGTGGCAACAATGGACACTTCCAATGTGGTAGCTGTTCGTGTTAACCAGCCCCCTAGCAAACAATATAAGTTGAATATAAGTTGGAGTGAGATGTTTCAATCCCCAAGATGGTAACCATGATTTAACCTATAAATGCAGGTGATGCAACATTTCCTGCCCGTCGGCTATTGGCCTACAGAACCACAACCGAGTACATCGACGGCTAAATTAGAGGCAATGAGACTTGACCGTGATGCCCGTAATGCTAGCCGCCCTGACAGTAACAGGGGAAGTACGCATACGCTTGCTTGCCCAAATCCCTACAAGTACTACTGCCGTGAATCCCTTATCTCCCCTCAAAACCCTAATGACATCACCTTTTCTGAGTATGAACTTGTGAATCCTATTTCTGAAACACTTGACCAACATGAAGATGGTATTGCTGAGGCTAACATTCTCCAAGACCCTGATGAACCCTCACTGAGGATTTCACGAGGAAGAATGAACTTCTCAAACCCTCTCACGGATGAACCCTCTCTGAAGATTTCAAGAGGAAGTTCAAGGTGTTCCTGAACTTACCAGACATCGTCGCAAACTTGAACCACTTTGAAGACCTACTTAACGAATACATGGCGTTCTCCCAGCAATATATGAAACTACCTCAACCTCCGGAGAACCTATGCCTGTCTCGGAATGGGAATCCCCCTGATCCCAGAGTAATAGAAAAATTGTATAAAAGGAACAGGAGGAATGGTGTTAGGCATAACCTTAATCATTTGACTAATAGATGCCAACTCCTTTCTGACGTTCTCGATGAGTACTTTCACCCAGACGTAACAATCATCACTAATAGTGAAATATTCCAACATCCCCAACCATGTGAAACACCTGAAGAGTCCCCTCCTTCTCACCAGAGGAAGTGGGGACCAAGATGTCTACATCTGAGAACTATGCACCGGGACCTGACCGCTTAACCTACAATCATTGGAAGTCAGTGGACCCTGAAGCTAAAACCTTATTAATAATTTTTAACATTTGTCTAAAGACGAAGCGGGTCCCCTCTGAGTGGAAGGAATCCCGATCTATTCTAATACCGAAATGTAACAACACAAATAGTCCAGCTGACTGGAGGCCGATCGCACTAGGATGAAAGATCACCAAAACCTTCAAAGGGTTCCTATCGCTATGAAGCCTTACTTGGGTCGAAGAAAACTCAATCCTTAGCCATAACCAGAAAGGGTTTCTTCGGGAGGATGGGGCTTTTGAAAATAATTTTATCTTCCATCAGCGCCTCCAGGATGCAAGAATGAGGTATAGGGAATTATGTTTTGCCTCCCTCGAAATATCGAATCCTTTTGGCTCCGTCCCTCATGAGGCCATCTTCTCTGCCATCGAATCCGCCGGAATTGGAAGCACGTTCCTTCGTCTAATCAAATATCTATATGATAGAATGTCGAGCATCTACCTAACCGAAAGGGACATCTCCCCTCCCTTTGAAATTAAATGTGTTGTGCGGCAAGAATGCCCCCTGAGTGAACTGCTATTTAACTTTGCAACTGACCCTGTGCTACGGATAATCCAGGGTGACAACCCAACCTATAAAATTATCGCCTTCGCAGATGATCTTTTGTTCATGGACAATACACTTAACGACCTGCAAGACTTTTTTGAACGTGTATCAGATATTACTGAGGAAATCGGACTAAAGATTAATCCTCAAAAAATGCACATTGATGCACCTGTGTCCAAGTCTCATTGGGTGCCGTCTAACCGTCTTCTCAATTCGAGGCATGTCTATTTCCTTCCTTGGGGACGGAGACATGGGGCGATTCCTAGGTAAACCTTTCGGTGTCTCCATCGTCCCTGATACGGCCGCTTTTGGTGACTTTAAAACTACGATTGAAGAAATCATGTCGTCATCCCTTGCTCCGTGGTACAAGATCGACGTTCTGAAGACATTTTTCTTCCCCTCACTAGGATATGCGCAGAGAACTGCCCAGTTCCGGAAGACGGAGTGGGATGAAATTTACCACTAGGCTATCCCAGGCTCCCAACTGCCAGAGTTATTCGCAGTAAAGGAAATAATTATACATTATTTAAAAAAATTCTAAAATTAGATTTTACTGTGCTAAAATCGATCATTTTCTTTTGTTTTCTCCGCATATGACTGTTAGCAATATCTATAAATTTAAGTTTCTAAGCCGATTCTTTGGGCAGTCCGCGAGAGAAAACTACTGCATCAGTTTACTTCATTTTCGTCTTAAACGAAAGATTTTAATCTATATATGAGATGTGTCAAATTCGGCTTTCGTAACCGCAATTTCTATTAATTAGTCGTAATTTATAGTTAAATATTGCGTTCGGCGCAGGCTCAGTGGCATGCTTAAATCTGGCTGTAGATACTTTCTAAGCACGAGTCCGCACAAACACGTTAATTTGTTTATTCCGAGGAATCTGTCTAGCTCTCTCTTTGCCATTTTTATTTTTAATTCTGTTTGTGGGATATAGAATTAAACCTGACGGAGATTGTTCATTTTGCAATGTTGAGGAACCCTATTTCTTTTCATTGGGTTCTATAGAATTTTTTTGAATGTGAAGTTATTTCTCTCTTCTTAATATTATGATTTTCAACATTTGGCAATGATGTGTTGAGTATAATTTGTATATTTGTACATTTATTTACTACCCAATCGTCATGTTTTGACGGGTACCAACTAGTTCAGTATTAATATACATAAAAACAGTGATTATTTTTTTTCTTTTTCCTTTTAATATCCATTTACTCGATATTTGATATTTATCCAATTCATGGATCGGTGATTGGAATATACTTCCTCAGATTAATCGTGAAACGTTGTAGTTAAACGAGAAAAACGCATTAAATTTGAAAATAACTCTTATATTTTTCAGTAACTCTCTTCTTTTTTGCGCTCTCTGTTTCCGGAGTTCGGCCAACACACGGCAAATACAGCAGATTAATATTTTTTTTTCCTCTTCTCTCCAATGACCAGCTTTTGTATCGGCACGTGCTTTTGTTCTCACGCTAGACCCAGACAAACTATTGGGAGAATATTTTCAATTTCAGGCAAACTTAACTCGACTAACGTATTCCTTACTTTTTTTTCGAGGGATTACATTGATGTTTTTTAAATATGGATTATATTGGACCCATATTTTTGGCGTTATGTGTATTTCCTCTGACCCTCTCGAAAGAGTTCTTTTTTTGCTAGCTGTGAAATACTGTTTTTTATATACAAAATTCGAGGAGGAAGAAAAAATTTGAACGATAAATAACCAACAGGGAATTTTATATGAATAGAATGAATGTCGATGAAACATTTATTTAAACAGGTACGTTCGTTGCTGGCGTTCCGTAGAAAGACGGATTTTTTTTAAAAATTCGTCGCAAAATGATAATTTGAAAAAAAGCAGATTATACTTATGGATTAAATAATAAGCAAATTAACGAAGGATTTAAATTTCAAAATAAATAGCAAATTTATACCAATTGTATGAATTTCGAATCTATATATATAAAACGCGTAGATATGCGGTCCAGAAATTGACGATATTTCTACATTCCGAATGGCAACGGCTGCAACTACCAGAGGTAAACAGTAGCGGCCGTCCGCAATTCGCAACCGCGTGTCAACATGGATTTACGCACTGGCATCAGGAATGCTCGAAAGCGAGCTGCGCGATCACGTGAAAATTCTCAAGAAAGAAAGCGAAGAAGAAATTATTCATTAAGAGAGATGCGTGAAAGAGACAGCATAAATGATTGCGAGGTTAGGCTTAATCTTCGCGGGCATAAGAACCGACAGCCAGTAATAGTTAATTTTCTACACTTTTTTAAGTACTTGCTAAATGTTTACTCCATTTTATAAGAGGAAATTTTCCCCACAATTAATTATTTGTTATGATTAAGTGTAGTTATCTTAATTGTGAACAATAGTACATACGGAAAGTGATGTAATCTACACTATATTTTAGTACTTGCTGAATTTTTACTCCAATTTTTAAGTGAAACAATTTTTCCCCAACAATTTATTATTTGATGTGATGATAAAGTGTATATATCTTAATTTTGAAAAATAATACATAGAGGGATGTAATTTTTTAAATCATTGGTGTTGGGTTTCTCAGTCTTATTCTGTTCTGAAGTAATGAAAATTCACATTTTTTAATCACGATGTTTTAGAATCAGCCTTATAGAGAATTTAGTAATGATTACAAATTTTTTGGCTGAGCTCCCGCTACCCCTAAAGAGCGTATATTTATGATGGCAATTAATGGTAACAATCCTTACATATGTTACTTTCAGCTGAGTTTTTTTCACAAGAAAATATAAAACTAAAACAGACCATGCTGGTCGCGCAGCGGCTAGTAATTATAAATTAAAAGTTGAAACATCGGATAGATCCTATTTTAATGAATATAATCAACACTTTCGTGATACTGAATTCCTTGAAATGTTCTTCAGGCACTAGAATCCTGTTTCAATAAAGTTAGTCACCAGGTGGCGGTAGTTACATGTTGTTATTGTTGATGTTGTTGTTGTTGTTTGCCAATGAGAGACACTTGGCCATTAAGATATTCTCTCATAACCCTCGAGAATCGGTTTCTTCCATTGGGGAACCAATACTGCCAATGGTGTACCTGAACTCAAACTACCCCCTGGTCCACCTCCATTTTGACTGAACAACCCCAGGGGCAACATCTGGGGAACGTACCTTCTCCCGGCCCCTCTGAGCTCATGGAAGGACTTTCCGATCTACGGATTCAAAGTACCCTATCCAGCCTAGACACGAAAGTATTCAATAATAGTCGTCGGGATTCGAACTGAGCATCCCCAGTTTCAAGTCCAACACACTTCCACTAGGCTACATCGAGGCCTTAAGAGTTCAGACATCAGAGGCATCCTATTTAAATGAATATAACGACACCTTCACGATACCAAGATCCTTTAAATACTCTTCAGACAATAGAAATCTCTTTCATTAAAGTTGGCCACCAGGTGGCGGTAGTTGCTTGTAATAACAATCAATTTTTTCAGAGCATGCGTATGCTGAACGAGTTTACCTCAGTCTCGGATTTTGGGGTTAAATATACGTGCTTAAATCTTCTGTGTACTAACCCTATTGGATTCGCTCACTTCAATGTTAACCTCTTAAAAAAATGTGTCTACTATTGACAATTAAATAATACTGATAAGCCAATAGAAATAGTATTTTCAGGTAGTCTGAACTTTTCTGCACCTTGCAACACTATTTCTTTTTTAAGTTGCGTCCACCAAACGAATTTAGGAACGTGTAAAACACACTAGATCATATCCCCCCCCGAATAATTTAAATTTCAAAATAGTATTTGCATGTTTTTTAAACGAAAAATATCCCAAGGTGTAACATTTCTTTCTTTATTACGGAGTACAATTTTAAAATAATATATCTTTCAATCCAAGTCGGCAATCCTTGGACAATGTTTCTCCATTTATTAACATAGACATGAGTGAATTCAATAAGGTCAGTACACAGCAGCATATTTATCAGGTGATAAGACCAGTGCTTATCTACAAAGAATCGTATTCAAGCAATTTTAAATACTTCAAAAACCGTATGACAGAGTTTAATATAAAAGTACTTCATGCATTCTGGAAGTTAGCAATTGTGATTCAAAGTGTGATAGCATTGTATGTAAAAGTTCGTTTCCCCACAAGCACAATAAAAATGAAAACTTATGTGATATTTTGGTTTTATTTACCATTAAATCACTGTATAATACTATGGTTAATTTCGAATTAAAAATGTTTTGTATTTGCTTAAAAATAATTTTTAGAATAATAGGGAAATATCATACCCTGAAATCTTCATAGCTAGCAAACAGATAAATTTTTAAAGAGAATTCATCCAATTATTTTTTAGCTTTAATTTTTAACGCAAAATATTATATATTTTTAATTATTAAATATTTCTTTTATATATAATTTCTAATACCACCAACAGTACAATCTTTTAAATGTCGTCATCATAATCCCATAGTATATTTAATTTCTCGAAGCCCTCAGTAACTAATAACACTCTCTCGCCATCACTGAAGATTTGCTTATAAATCTGGTGTGCTTCGATTAAGACATGGTACACAGCGCTAATCCCCAACACGTACATCTGCAGATAAGTCTAAGCACATACTGAAGATATAATCCTGATCAACGTTTCCTTAAGGATTTTCCATGTTTGAAAAAGATATTTTTATGTGACATTTTACAGCGGTACTGTCTAAGCAAATATCTGCTAAATATTACATCATAGTAGTAAGTCTAAATTCATTAAATTGAGTCCATAGTTTAAAGAAAGGATAGAGAATCAATAAAATTTTAACATTTTTCATATGAAAAAAAAATTGTTTTTAACTTGTATTTAAAAGTGTATATTAAACTAATTGTAAAACGTTGCTTTGAAGCAAGATCTAAGATTTTGGTGAGTATTGCGAATAAGACATTGACGACGCTTTCAATGAGGTAATATGCATCCAATCACGACAATATTTTAGTTGAATGATTGTTTTCTTGCTACAAAGGCGTCGAATGGGCTGCAAACGGCATGCAATGATAAATGTAAGACTGCTGCGGGTCTAGACGTTTTAGGGGTTGTCGTAAAACTTCTAAGTCATTAATTCACTCCAAAAATACGAATTACTAGAAGACAAGCACTGTATTTAGACGACACTTTACACTAACATTTTCCTTACGGGGTGGGAGAGCATGTATCCCAAGAATACGAGCCCAAGAATGAATATATATATATATATATATATATATATATATATATATATATATATATTTATATTTATATAACCCCCTTAATGTCCTTTATTACAAAGGGGATATGAAATTTCCCATTCTAAAGAGGAAATCGAAAAAATGGGGCCCGTAAGGTAAAGGTTAAACATAAAACAACTAGAACACATAGTTAAATCCTCATTACAGAGAAAGTACATTCTTCGTACTGCGTCAAAATCAAAACACTCCGCAGCCGTCTGCTGCGATGGTACGTCTTGCCACTACTAAAGTAAGTTGTCCTGTCAGTGGTTCACAGGGAGTGCACAGATGGCTCTGGATGGAAGGCAAAAGTGCCAGCAGCGAGTATCACCAGCGGTGGTCAGAGGGTGTCAGAGGCCGCCCCCACACAAATATACAAAAGGTTAGATATATCGTTCAGCAAAATTATTATCTGTTATGAATACATCAACTTAAAACTAGTTCCGGAACATCCGATTTAAAACCTAGCCGGAACTGGTTTACCCCAACTTTCCTGCTCCTCGTTCAATTCAAAGTGGTGGCGCGGCAATGAATGCACGCGCACGGACATTCTCCAGAACTTCTTACAAAGTTTGGATAAAAACGTTGGCAACAAAAAAGGTGTGGTGAATTTTGAATTTTCCGGCTCAAGAAGTATGTGGCTTCAGTCTTCGAATTTTCTTCGGCGAGAGTGTCCATCGATCTACTTGTAGAGAAGGCGTTCTGAACCACTTGGTTGCACGTGTAGCACAAAGGAAATGAAATTAATCTACGAAGGGTTTTGCGAAGAAATTAATCGATCCTATGCAAGCCAATTTCCTGCGCATGTGTTAGACAGATTTATACAAATGCAGAATTAACCAATGTAATGGATTCAAGACATCCTAATGTTTCTTGGTCCTTTCAGGAAGAATTGTGATGCCCACGTGTAAATAATTTTTGTGCTCGCCTAGCTTAAGTATTAAATAAAGTGTGGTAAGTGAATTCTAATTTTATTCTTTTATTTTTAATATGATGTGCTGATATTCTATAATCACGGCCAGAAGAATAATTATTAACATTATCTTTCGAACAGCACAATGTGCAAAGTAATTTAAGACGACATTCATGTTTTTTTTAATACTTCGGTAATTGCTACCAAACGTACTATATTGTGATTACTTTTCTAAAAGTTCTAGATATCACAGAATTTCTGAAACTACAAAACATAAGTCACCATTTTTATTAATTTTTTACGAGCATACATATAATGAGTGGTTATGTTTTGAGAATATTCCGCAATAACTAAAATTGTCAATCTTGCTCATTAACTGATTAGTATCAAGGTAGTTAAATTTGGGGTGTATTGCCAATATATAGATTATTTAACATACTGCCTGATTGTTTGATCGATCAATATCGTATTCTTGAACTGCGTTGTGTTTTTTTAATAAGCTAATCATCTGATTGAAATTGTAAATGGATAGATTTATTGAACATACAAACACACATAAATACATTACAATAGATTTCATAACTATTATCCTAACTACCTTATTTAATTCTTCTAATTTTTAATATCTATACGTGGACTTCATTGTACTCAACTACATATAATTAACTTAGTTATCACTGAGGTACTATTTAAATAGTTAATGGATGAGTTATAGATAGGCATACACATTGTTACAGGATCAATGAATGACTGCCATAAGTACCTTTACTGACGCTTGATTTGTAGACATGGGCACGCGTCTGGAATCACGATGCACCTTGCACGGCAATAGCTTAGGCGGGGGGTCTAGCAGGTAGCTGGTGGCGGACGTCCTTCATTAGGTCCCCTGGGAGCGGGTAGTCACTCTTTCGTCTATCGGCCAGTTCTCGGGAATCGCTTTGTCATCCGTCGGGTCAGGACGCACGTCTCGCAGCAGGACTCCCAGTTCTGGTTGACGTTCACTGTCGATGGGTCAAATCGTCGGGCATCGCCTCTTTCAATATCGCTCTTTCATTCGTCGGGGGATGGCTTTCGTTACGTATCCGACCATTCGGTCATCTTTCTTAGGCAAAACAAAATCTCTGTGTCTAATTGTTATCCCGCCTTTTTTTATATCTGTTTCTTCTGCCGCTAACTCCTCCTATATTCTCTTGATTGGGCCCTTATTTTTTCTGGGAGTTTCCATCCGGCCCTGCTGAAGGCGTTTATTCTCATCTCATTATCCGCCCCTTTCCCGGGGATCGCATTTGATCTCTGCCGCTATCCTCTCGCTTCCGACGTCCTATTATTTCGGCTAAGTCATTTTTCTTCCATTCCTCTCTATTCATTTTCTCCCTTCTTAAAGACCTATTTTTCTTTTTAACCGTTTCCCCTCTGTCATCTCTTTTCGTACCATAATTGATTCGTTCCATCTTAATCCTCTGGCGTCTCCTCGTGGCGTTTCTTTTCATACCCTAATGACCTTTTACTTCTTCAGGTTCTAGCTACCTTCACCGCCTATTGTATCCATCAATATTCTCTTTTTACCCTCTTCTCTGGACTATTATTTTCCCGAGTTTGCTTCATCTTCCGACATTTTCAAAGGTTCATTCATTATACTTTTTACTCTATATAATGTCACACTTTAACCGTGACATCACATAAGCAGTGAATATAGATATTACATTGTCTTTAACAAGAGCGGCTAGAATAAAGTTCAAAATATATTTCGTTTAAAAAAATTGGGTTTCGTAATTTTATGAATTAGTTATATTTGAAAGAATTTTCACTGCAGTGTGATATGGAAAGAATGTTAACTTCTATGCCATGATTTCAAAAATCAATTAAAGGAAAATTATCTTTCTTATATTCATTTTTGCCACTAAACTGTAATTTTACATTCCTTCGAAAACGATATAATTATTATTACTTGGTATCCAGCAACGACTTGATATTTTCTTTTCTTCTGAAATCCTGACTATAATCATTTATGAAGACTTTGCATACTTTGGCGGAGAAACCACAAGCAAACCGTTGTAGAAAAATGACAAACGGAGATTAACAGATCATCCTGAGCAATGGACAAAATCTTGACCGCGAAGATGCCTGTGATCTCATTTAGGAATCTTAAAATTCTTATATGTTAGCCACAGATCGTGTAATAATCTTGTGACATTCCCTAAATCAGTTAACCAAAGTATTTATGTGTTATGGTCAAATTTTTCTGTAAGGGCTCTCACCTACAAAAACACTCATTAAAGGTCAATAGTAGTACTACATCCATTTTTTTCCTAATAAGCAGGCATCTGTCGTGAAATATTCGCCTGTTATTCTTCTTTGTTTATTCACCTCGATGTTTTGCTGGCTACTTTATTGTGAGAGTACCATTTAGGTGAGACAACATTGCACCATATGAGGGAAGGGGGGCAGCACATTAACCCTTCAGCGGACGCGCCAATTTTTGGAACACCAGCAGGCTCGCGCGGCACAAAGCGCAATGTCCCTTTAAACCTTGATTATTCCTTTTGTAATAAACAGTTTTTTGTTCAAATTGAAAATAATAATTCTGCGTTTTATGACATGTTATAAAATGTTGATTGTATATTTATAATTAAAAGCCAAAGAATGCAGATACAATCGCCTTATTTCAAAACTGCCCGATTATTGGATCTAAGGACAACTTGCGAATGGATTCCTATTATGTCAAAAAACCTAAAAAAACAATGAGATTGTCCATCTTCGTGATATGCGGGATACCGTGTAATAGCTGCACATTTGATGGACTACATCTATTCCTTCTTTTTTCGAATTGTAATCCAGTATAATCTCTGGTTTACCACGGTTAAATCACGACTAACAATGAATGGAAAGGAATACAAGGGTCAGAAAATCAGACCTGCATTAGAAATGGTGTAGCTATGAATAGAATCTGCTTAGAACATTCAAATCTAACATGTAAAAACAAACCATTCAAAATTACGAAAACGTTGCACTTTATACATGGGCACTCCCACTGAAGGGTTAATGGCCAGGCCTTATTTGGAACTTTAACCCAAGCCTACTGCCTGGAAGCTCACTAAAGCATGTTGGAGGTACCTCCAACAATAATACCTTATCTAGTCGCCATCTACATTAGTGAGCATTACAGTCCACTAACATGATGTTCGACCCTGGATATTCCCCCCGGTTGAAAAATATCTATCACTAATCATAACCAAAACGGGTCAAACTTTAGTCTCGTGTATAGTTATCAAAGTGATAGAAGATTGTACAAAAAAGGACAATATAGTAACATTGCCAACCCTCATGCCAAAGAAGTTCTTTACGTACCATCCAAAACAAGCTTCTCACAAACACCGAATCTGTGTACTTTAGCTATTGTTCATTTCACAGACAAAGGTATAGCACCCAGTTACAATCGGTATAAAAATGTCACACTGCTCAAGTTCTAATCACGGTAACACAGATTGAGACGATGACCGGATATCAAATTTTTGAACTGAATGGAACTATTTACAGACGGGCATAGCAGGTAAAATAAAGCAAAGCTTTTCTAAGCATTGCAGGAAAATGAATAGACACATCAGCTGATTAAAAGACTCATTATTCACATAGATTTAAAAATACTTTTATATCCGGTGTTATAAAAAATAAAGAGACTTCAAAACAAGTTAGAAGACTGGGGGAAATAATAAGTCATGAACAACAACATTAACAATTAAAAACTTATACTTGATGACGTAAATGAAAGACACATTTGACATTTCGAAGGGCCTGTTGACAACAAACTATGTATTTAACTCTGTTAGAACTCTTTTTCTTTAACGTCCGATACCCAATCGCGCATCGTGGGTGTGTTTTTATCACCCTTTAGACTTGACTGTTTTTTTTCACCTTTTATTATGTATGACTTATCATTTGTTATATATCACTGTTTTATCACATTTTACTTGTTATTGTTTCATCACCTTGTATATTTTAAGTTATTCATCTTTTATATATGACAGTTTTTATTTTCTTTCCCGTTATTTTATTATCCTGTTCGTTTTTATCGCCTATTTATATCCCTGTTTTTACCTTCTTTGTTCTTATCACCTTTTATGCCGCTATTATCTGCTATGTTTATTCTAATAATTTTACATATGCGCTATGGTTCTTTTCTCAACATGTACTTTGCACAGATTGTCCTTTCTAGGCCTTGCGCCATTAAACTTTAACCAACCAACCTTTGACACCCAAAGTTGCTCGCAACAGCCGAAGTAGGTGACTTTCACTATTTTTCTATTGGGTTGCGATAAAAACTTTTATTGAATGGACTATTTTCATTAGGAGATGAAGGAAATCTCTGACCACCTGTAGGTAACTTATAAATAAATACATGCTATTGATTGTTAACATAAGATTTCATAGTGTTACGTCACTAAAATTCTTATAAATTGAAGAGCGAATATTCTTGACGAGTATTTGTATCGTTATGATTTTTGTTTATCGGATGTGTGCTATAAAGCCATACGGCTCCAAATGGCTCATTTGAGGCTTTAATACGTACCTATTGTCTACAGCGAGTATCCACATAGCTTTGATAGCATCCTTTTACCTGTAAATAGTTCCATTTAGTCGAAAAATTTGATACGCGTTCATCGTTCGAGAAGATGCGAAATGTGAGTTGTTTATCTCATTCTGTATGCTGAAAGGAGAACTAATAAATTCAAATCTGTGGAGTATCAAATTATGCATTTAAAAATTTACAGCTCTTCTGAAAGTAAACTCTAAATACACAACACTCGAATCTAGATTTATGATGTTTACAGTCTGTAGGGAGAAAGAGATGAAACTTTCCACGGATTTCCAGTGCAAAAGTGCTGGTATTAACCGATAAACATAATTATAAATGCCATTTGGTAGCCAGAGGGAAATGACTCTAGGCAGCTATGAAAATTGAATAAACTATTGCACGGCCCATTTTGAGAGCTCATAATATCTCGCTTGTTAACAGTTTCACATTTTAAAGTAAAATTGTGAATAATTTAAAAATAAATGTGTTTGAGATTCGGAGTATTACGCTGGATTTAAAAGACATGTAATCGCTAACAAGAATGCTACTTTTAGAGATAAAATTAATTTCATTCATTACGAATGACGCTTCACATTGGTTTAATACGTGTCATAATTGTTTAAATAAAATTTAATAAAAAAGGAAATACGGCCTTAAGAATATAATTTAAAAAGTGCTAAATTTAATATCTCATTTTTGAAGTGGGGATATATATCAGTTTAATATAGCTTACACAAATATTTCCCTTATCGTTTTACAATACATGATTCAAGACATTTTATACGTGTGTGTTTGCACTAACAAGCGATAGTTTCATGGAATATATATAGATTCTTGATAAATTTAATACCATTATATGAAAACGTTGAATGTATTTTGACGGAAATTTTTACATAATTCAGATAAATTTGAGTAAAACTACAAGGGGTCTATAATTAAACTTCCCTACTTTAAAGTTGTCTTTAGTTGAAATTATTGTTCAGAAAGTTATGAAATTTTGTGTAGGACACATTGAAGGGATGGGAATTTGTTTGAGCGAATAAAAAAATTAGTTCAAAATTTCCCCACCAGAGGGCGTTTTTGATGACTTACACATTTACCCTATATTTACTATTGTTAAAAAAATTTATTACAAGACATGTTCAACATGACGCCCATCATTTTCAGCTACCATTTGAAATCGTAAGATAGCATGTTCTATTGTTGACCGCAGTGTGTTCGGGGAAACGCTGAGAACATGTCGTGATATGCTGTATTTCAGATCAGGTATAGTTCTTGGTTTATGAAAACTGACTAGATGTTTCACATGCCCAAAAATTAATTTGCATATTTGTTTCTTCTTCGTTCCTTCAAATCTTTTGTTCAAAAATTAGTTATCGAGTAAGTTTCCGATCGACTTTACAATCGCTTTAAAGATTGTAAAATTTAATGAGTATGAGTTATTGTGTTAGGATGACCTATAGATAAAAAGATGATGAAATCTTCAGTAAAGAACCAGTCGTAAATGTGTAATTCGTCAAACAACGCCCTCTGGTGGTGAAATTTTGAGCTAATTTTTTTATTCGCTCAAACAAATTCCCATCCCTGCAATATGTCCTACACAAAATTTCATAACTTTCTGAACAATAATTTCGACTGTAGACAAGTTTAAAGTAGGGAAGTTTAGTTATGGACACCCTGTACATAGAAATTATTCAGAAAAAAATCATACCTCCTATATAGCCCTTCGTCTCATGTGCCTTTGTTACTAACGGCCTAGTTTCATAATACTTCTGTACTCATAATATACTAACATCTATAAATCTTCTCCATTGCTTTGTCACTAGAACAATGCTTGTCAGTGTGGCAAAGCCCCTCAGTTTTCTTTTATATTCCGCAATGAAGCTAAGGAATACCGAATTTTCACTTTACATTCCCATCGAGGAAATTAGTAATTGCAAAATTTCGCAGGGCTCGTAGACTGACATCGGACTTACTCTCCGAAGAATGCGGGTGTCGGAAAAGATCTGTACAGTGCGTTTGTCAGTTGTGAGAAGTGGCGGAGGGCAGAGCAGAAAGCTCCCGAGGAATTTGACCAAAGAATGCACAGAAATTGTAAATAAAAGGGATATTTCAGCGATGGATTCTGCAACACGTGGCAAGTGGGATCCGTTTAAATAATTGTACGTCTTAAGAAGGATTTGACAACGAGTAAATTTGTTTGAATGTTTAATAGGGTGGGTATATAACAGGGGTGACCAAGATAAAAAGTGTTAAGAGACATTTGGGATGGTCTACATACTGAGGATAGCCCAAAACAAAAACAAAAAAAATGGTACATTTTATACATAAGAAATTTTAAGCGTTGTCTTGTGTAATGTTTTTATTAAAAATATCATTGTCCAATTGTTTTTTTCAATGCGGCAGGCACTTGACAGTAAATACTTCTCTACCATTGGCCATAGTATGACATGACTACCATAGTATGACATGAAAATTTTTATTTCGAGAAAAACACATTTAAAGTTATTGCTATTAGTAACCACATAATATCTAAATTAAATACAAATGCCTATAACTAGGAAAGTATTCACAGAAATTAAAAATTATTTTTACAACACATTCCTACTCGTCCGTAATTTTAAGTAATGGATTTCAAAATATGGAATAAAGGTGGCTAAAAGTATTAAAATAATGCATCGTCATCGTGTTCTGAGCTATTCTAAAAATTTCAAATGTCTAGCTAGTCGGGAAGTTAATTAAAAATCTATTGCAATATTTGTACCAGACAAACACACCCACAAACACACACAGAAACCAGAAAGCTAGTTAATAAAATATTGGTAAAAATAGGCCGTCACCATATAACTTTAAACTTAAAAATAAAATTAAAAGAAAAGAAAAAGAAACATTTTGACATTTTTTTTCCCAATTAAGTGTTATATTTAATTGAGAACACAATGTCACCGGGAATCGAACTGGAGACGAAAGATCAGGTTGTGAACGCGCTGCCGACTACGCTATCAAGCATAGTCAATGATAATAGTCAAGCATATCAAGCATAGTCACTCAATGATGTAAAATGAAGGAAGTTTTGCACATTGAGATAATTGAAAAGATCTTTGGCGGTAAAATCACTAGTGGGAGGAGTTTTAAAATGTAATTTAATTTTTAAGATAATAATTGGGTTATTTAGATGACAGAAATAACGTTAGCTCTGAAGAAGACACTCACCTGAGCGCTCGCGGTTAGTACGAAGTGAAAAATCGCTTTCAGGGAATTACGCAATCTATATATATAAAACGCGTAGGTATGCGGCACAAAAATCGACGATATTTCTACAATCCGAATGGCAACGGCTGCAACTACCCGATGTAAACATTAGCGGCTGTCCGCGGGCTCGACGATAGCACGTAATTTGGTACAATTTAATTGCTGTATTTTACTCATGAATAATTTTAATTTATACACGAAATAATTTTAATTTGGGCTTGTGGCGACCCAGTGGTACAGCGCGCTGGTTTTCGGTGCTGAGGGTGCTCAAATCGAGTCCCAGCGTTGCGCCACGAAAAATGCCTCCGTTCGTGTCGTCCCTTCATAGGGGGTAATGCTGTCCGCCTATATGGTGCCCCCACAATAAAATGGACAGTAAAACTGCGGCGTAGTAAGGGCCAATGTTTGAATACAAGTGCCTCCGCATTGGATAAAAAAATAATTTAATTTATTCATTTAATATGATTAAGTGGAGATATCTGAATTGCGAACAATAATACATACAGAGAGAAATGTAATCTATACTATATTTTAGTATTTGCTGAATTTTCACTCCATTTTATAAGTGAAAATTTTCCTCAATTTCTTATTTGATGTAATGATAAAGTGTAGATATCTTAGTTTTGAAAAATAGTACATACAGTGAGAGATATAATTTTTAAAATCATTGGTGTTGGGTTTCTCAGACTTTTCTTTAACTCTGTTCTGAAGTAATGGAAATTCACATTTTTTAATCATGATGTTTTAGAATCAGCCTTATAGTGAATTTATCAATGATTATGAATTTTTTGTCTGAGTTTTCACTACCCCTTAACAGCGTATATTTATGATGACAGGTAATGGTAACATTCCTTACATATGTTACTTTCAATTGAGTTGTTTTGCAAAAGAAAATATAGATCTAGAAGCGACCATGCTGGTCGCGCAGCGGCTAGTTCATATATAAATATGCAAAAAATTCAAAATTAGTGGTATGTAGGTCAAAGAACAAAGTGAAAAGTAAAAGTGAATGCAGAAGGAGATAACTGCAAATCTCGTTACTTATTAACACTCCGTAACATTACTTGAGGATTTGCAATTCAGACATTTTAGATTCTGCTATAATTATCAAATAAATTACAACGCAGAATGAAAAGGACTACGGTGCACATTCTAATTAAAGAATTACGATTTTGTATGTATGTTTCCTCGTATACAATAAATACGGCATACGTCTAGATCAGTAGTTCCGAGAATTTTGAAAGATAATCTAAGTGAAAATGCTATTTAATATATTTATAATAAAGTGTAAATATTGTTATTCCTTTTAAGGAAATAGGCTGAACTAGATAGATATTAATGCGAATTATTATAGAAACAAACAGTTTTGTTCAAAATCTTCCACTGGATGAGTGAGGTGAACTATATGCCCTTGGCAAGGCCCTCTAGTGAGTAGATTTCTAAAGAGGCACGAGTGAAACTTATCAGTATGAAATATTTATTAAAAGCTTTATAAGATTTGTATTTGTCGGTAAAAATTGTCTAAACAAAAAAATATAGATTGTTATGATATTTTTACAATATATAGCAAGAGAGTTAATGCATCTTCTTTAGAAGATAAATACATTTGTTTACAAGATAGTTATAACATCTTTACTATCTTTTTTAAAGTTAAAGAATAATAACATTTCCCTGAACTCTTTCCTTTATTCACTGGGATTAAATAATTTTAATTTATTTTATTTTTTTTAGTTTCACGTAAATTTAAATATTACATAAGCAAATTCTATGGTTTTCAATTCACTTAACAAAATATAAACAGATTATGTACCACATCAACTTCCAGCATTTCTAAATTACTAAACAGCAAGCTTAAAAGATTAAAGTAAAAGCCTTTGATAACTTAGTTCATGCGCCATGTATTTCTCATCTTTAAGCGAAAAGACAAGATTGTATATTTTTCTTGCCTCCAGAAATGGTCAGTTTCATATCGGAACACGTGTTTTTCTTCCCACGTCAGAGAGGTACAATCAATCTACGGAGCATTTTCAATTTCGGAACATCAGTCATGTCCCTAAAATGTTGGATTATTTTGTCTCGCCGAAAGTAAGTTTGTTTATAATGAGTATCTCATTTTCCCTCAGTGTTTCCTCTTTTGCTGAATCAATTAAGAAAAGAAATTGGAAGTCGTTCTTAATAATTTTAACTGTACGAAAATTAACTGTTACTCTGGTTTTCAAGACGTTTTGGGTAGGAAATCCTAATATTATATCTGTAAAAAATTTCAGGTAGTCTCTTCTAAGAAACTACCGCGGGTTATTAACGTAGGATTATTATCGTTGCTTACCTCTTTTGTATGTATATATGTATGTATGTATTATGTATATATGTATCTATATACATATATATAATATATATGTGTCAAAATTTTAACGCATTTTGGTACTTTTCAGTTAAACTGTTTATTGCTTGTGCAAGCGATACAGACTGGGTTTGGCGCGCTTCCAAAATTATAACTCTCGAGGTACGGACGGACGGTTTTAGCATCTGAAATTTTCCTTTCCGGAGGACCGTTATGGAGGAACGTAATCCTACGTTAAAAAATGAACATGGCCCATTACTTTAATCTGACCCGTGTAATTACTATGTATTAATATATCCCGATATTTAAAAAAAATTATATAAATACTGTATAATATTAAAATATCATATACAATAAATAAAGTCGATATAATGTAATACCTATTGTTCCGTTTTCCTGGGTTCGTTAGAATTTAATAAAATAACTTCAGAAACTGCACACAGAATAAAATTTATTATTCCGTAAATTCTTCAGGCGCATACACGAATTCAAACAGAAAACACATAACAACTGTCTTCTATACAACAGAAGACTCTAAAAACACAAGTCAGGATACAGAGTCTTCAATACAATACACCTATAACGCAGTTCTAACGCTTTCAGTTATCAGTAGAAATTGAACTCTGAGTTCCAATGCCAATGTCAGGTATATTTATAGACTTCCAAAGCGCCCTCTATCGGTCAACCAGCTAGATATCCCTCGAAGCTTCTAGAGCGGTCTAGACGGCAAGTTGGCGACAATTTGTCACCATATCGCTACCAAAATATGTCACCAAATCCATCGCTAATTTTGCGATAACTCTTATATTTGGTTAGATTACCGTAGACTCGTAAAATTCGTAACACTATATTGTAACTAAAAGCATATTATACTTACCTTATATTATTTATAAATATAAAAATAATATTACAAGTAATTTCCAACGTAAAAAAGCTTCTTTAAGCATGCACTGATTTTAAATAAACTTGAATAAGTATGCATTCTTTAGCAAATGAAAATTGCCCGTCAATATGATTCTAGTCTGACAGGAGTAAATAAAAATTTGCGCCCGGCTCAAATAAAGCTGATATTATATAAGCCATCTAAGACCAAGAAAAACCTATATATTTTTATTTATATTTATTTATTTATTTATTTTTTACCAATCGGAGGCACTTGTCGTGAAGACATTTGCTTATAATTCACCACAGTTTTGCTGGCCATTTTATTATGGGGGCACCAACATTACCCCCTATGAAGGGACGCCACGAACGGAGGCATTTTAGTGGCACTTAGCCGGGATTCGATCCGAGCACCAAAAGGCAGCGCGCTGTACCACAAGGCCGCCACTGCCCAAAACCTATATTTCATAAGCCTTTAAAGACCAAGCTTAAATTTGGTATGCACCGCTCCTTTTACCGTTAGGAAAATCCAGTTCCTAGGAGTAGGTTAGCGACGTTAGAGTGCAAACTGACGATGATTTGTTCACATTCTGGAATGATCAATTCATACGATACAATTAAATATTAATTTTACTACAGGTTAGTAAGTAGATATATGCAATAAACAAACTAGATCTGCTGATATTGGCAGAAATCCTGAGAATATTTTATTTTTTAACTCAGTATATATGTACTCAATGTTTTACACTATTTTTCACTCATCCGCAGCAAATACTGAATGAAAAATATTTAGATTTAAAAAAATCCTTTGGTGTACATAATTTGCTTTCAGCGATGTTAAACGTGAAATAGAAGCTTCAAAATATGGCTGACTCACGAGCCTCAACCTTATTTTCCAGTCTCTCCAAATAACAAGCCACGCGTTACTTTTGTCGTTATTTCTACTCCAGTTTACAAATCATCGGGGATAAAATTTCCATGTCCGGCAACTTTTCAAATTTGTTTATCTTTCACGATAAGATAGTACGTTGCGGACTAAAGTATAGTTCATAGTAAAAGTCTTTCAAATGAACTATTTTTGCGTAATAAACTTCGTTCGAAAGAATTATAAGCATTTTACTAAATATGGTTTCTAAGATATTTTATTATTTTATTAACAGGAAAATTGTGATAAAAAGAGACAAGTTTTATTTCGAAAAGCAAATATTGTTTTAAAGTTCATTCAGCTATCTGCCTTCTTTCGGAACACTTTTTTTTCAAAAATAGTGTTCCGAATTTTTGGACGGAATTTTTGAAAAAAAAGTGTTCCGAAAGAAGGCAGATAGCTTAATGAACTTTAAAACAATATTTGTTTTTCGAAATAAAATTTGTTTGTCTCTTTTTATCGCAATTTTCCTGTTAATAAAAGAATAAATATCTTAGAAACCATATTTAGTAAAATGCTTATAATTACGGCACTTATTAAATACATATACAGGGTGATTTTTATTAAACTGACACTACTCATATCCTTCTGAAGCGTGATCTATCAACCGGAATTCCACCAAAATTGATAGAGGGACTAAAGACGACATGGGAAAGAAAATCCGTGAAAGAAAAAAAAAACTGACAAAAGTCGCCGATAGGGGAAGATATGGCTCTGTTGTTGTCGGCGCACCCGAGAATTTGCACAAAACGCAAGTAAAACATCAAAATGCAAATTCTCGACTACGTAGTAGACAGTAGCGCGAGTATTTCGGGCTATATAGATAAGGGGTGAATACTGAAAAAGTTGTAATAAGCAGACAAATGAATAACAAAAAAATTTCACTGCAACACCGCTTTATTCAAAAAATTCACTTCTCCCTTCTTCAATGTGACCATCCTCCTGATGGACGACACATTGCATCCTGAATACTACGTTCTCAACGGCCGAGCGTAACATGTCACCAGAAATGTTCATCAAAGTCCGAGATATATGTCCTTTAGGGTCTCCAAATTAGAGACTCCACCGAGATACACCTTGTATTTTGAATAACCCCACAGAAAGAAGTCACATGGGTTAGGCCAGGAAAGCGAGGTGGTCATGCAAGTGTAAAAAAGTCACTGATGACCCTTTCATCTGAAAATCGATGGCGCGACAGATTCCGATCCGATCTTTATAGCCCGAAAAACTGGAGCTGTTGACGTTTATGTAGTCCTGAATTTGCATTTAGATGTTTTACTTGCGTTTTATGCAAATTCTCGGGTGCGCCGACAACAACAACAGCGCCATATCTTCCCCTATCGGCGACTTTTGGAACTTTTTTTATTCATGGAAACTCATTCCCATATCGTCCTTAATCGCTCTATAAATTTTGGAGGAATTGTGGCTGATAGATCATGTTACAGGTGACTCTGAGTAGTGTCAGTTTAATAAAAGTTACCCTGTATTTTTATTTCAAATGGGATATAAAATTATGAAAACTAATATAATTTGGGTAAAAATTCCATAACCTTTTAAAATGTAGGGATTTATTTTATAATTTTTTTGTACAATTGAGTGCTTACGCCAGAGACCCTACACTCCATTCAGCGCAATGTATTTATTTTCCTTCTTACAATATAAACTGTGTCACTTGCCTGTGTTCTGGAGTGAAAGTTTTACAATATTTCCAAAAATCCCAGAAATATACAATAAAGGTGATAAAACACTGATCTTTAAAAAGATAATGATTTTTTTTTCATTACAGGTACCCGTCTGTGGGTTCGAATCCCACTCTTGGCGTGAACGTTTGTAGCCGTTCGGAATCGGCTTTAAGCTATAGGTCCCGGTCTAATTAGCCTTCGTGTAGCAGAAAATGACCATAACGCTCCAACCCAAACCAAATCATTACAGGTACCCGTAGAATGATTAAATTAACGCATATAGCTTAGCTTTTAGGTCAAAACACACTTAGTCATATGTCAAACACTATTGCAAAATGTCCTTGAAATATATTGAAAACTATTTAAATTACAGCAGAACCTCGTTTATCTGGACTAACTGGGACCATAGGCAATACGGATAATCGAAAATCCGGATAATCCGGGAAATAAACAAAACAAAATCCTTAACTAAATATACTTACCGTTTTTTACGATAAAAAAGTATGTTTAGTAACAAAATTACATAGTATTGTTTACAAGACATGAAAAAAAAATAAAAATAACTCCTTACATAATTTCTTAACAAAGAATTGGTCCACTGACTACTGTTTCAAAAACATGTGGAGTTGAAATGGAGCATGGTCAGGCAAACGTTTTATTATTAATATTTCAGCTGGAGTGGTGTCGGGCTGACGCTTGAAGTACGCCATGATGTTTGTCAACTGGTGAGCAGCAGCTGCATGTGTCGTCCGCTGTTGCGGTGTGACCGCTCCCTCCTCGTCCACGTCATCTTCTTCCTCACTGTCTGCTGTAGATGTGCATGCCGCTACAATTTCTTCTTCCGTCATAATGCCGTAGCCCCCGTCCTTATTATCTTTCAGCCACCCACTGACGCCTTCCATTTCGACATCTGAGCACCCATTTATTGTTCCTAACATTTGCAGAAGGTCGTCTGCAGCCACTTGCACCAAATCATCGCTTGCCATTTCGTTTGCAGCACAAATAGCTGGTGAGTTAATCCACGTCAACGTTCTGTGACACTCTAGTAAAGCTTTCTTAAACTCAACAAAAAACATTTTATGACCAAAATGTTAGTAAAAAAAATCTATAGTTTGTTACCAAATCTATAGTTTCTTTATTGTACAATCTATGTAGGAACTGTACGTTGAATCAAATTAAAAAGTGAATATTTGGCGTACTTATAGTTACGTTCTTGCTATCATAGTTAAAAATTATTATCTAATGTGAACACTAAATTAAATAAGTCTACAAATCTGATCCTGATAAACGAGATTTTACTGTATTAGATTTCTCGTTTACAAAAATAGCTGTAAAATGAGTTTTCTAGAAAATGCATTTAAAGATGCTACTTCAGGTCTTTTAATATAGCTTTCGGTTTATTAAATGGGCCATAAGTTCTCATCCAATGATCGTTCGGATAAAACTAAAGCAGTTTTAGAATCCTAAAAGACTGACCTTCGAAACAGAGCAAATATTTCGAAATTTTGCCTCAAAACAGCAATTTCAACGTAGGCAGATACATTAAAAACTCGAAGAAATACAATAGTTTCTGCGTACATCTAAGAACGCCACCTGTGAAAACAAAAGAGGTTTTTCAGCTTTATAACTAAGTAAAGCATGAACTGAAACAAAACAAAAACGTATGAATTCCGAATAGATTTATAGTAAATAAAAATACGAAGAATTTTGTGGGCTAGTATTATACAAATTTATTGCACCACTGTAAGAACATCATATTTGTTTGAGCATGCAACATGTTTTCCTTTCATCACAGTTCATCCAATCCAATTTTTCCGTTTTATGTATTTCTTTCCATCGATTCCTAGAGTATTGTTTATTGGAGAGACTAAGAAATCCCCATTTTATTTCTCGCAAAGTTTCCGATTCTTACAGGAGATTTTACTTTCGTTTGCATATTGTATTAGATGGAAAGGAGATACGAAAAGTTGTATTATAAAGTTCTCAATAACCTCGGAGGCGTTATTATATTTGCATTCTTAAAAACAAAGCGTTTTAGAATAAAACTTAAAACTCCTGCAAGTCATTTCTAGTTTAAGAATATTCAAACTTTCTTTGTCGGGGGATTTATTTCGGTTGTTTATCCGAACCAGAGGTATGGGGGAGGTATTAGCATATTTTTGACTAGATATTCCTACAAAAATAACCAGGAGAATTCCACGGATGAAGTATCTCGGAAATTATTAAAACTGAATCTTAGGCACAAGCAAATTTCGGTTCAAAGAGCATGAAGAGTTTGGTGTTACGAAACTTGTTTATATTGTTTAAATTTCGATTTAATTATATGCTAGAAAATAAGAAAACGAACGCTAAGTTAGAAATTAAAAGTTACGAGACTTACAGACTGAGTTTCCTATTTATATAAAAGTTTGGAGCAACTATCAAATTAATAGAAGATTTTGGGCTGTGGTTTTAAAGAAGTAAGGAAATGACCGAATGAAAAGGGATGATAGCTGGATCAGTTCTTTGCAAATGGTCAAACAGCCTCACTTCCGCCTCAGATATCAACGGTGAGTTTTTGTTAATTGCAAGTAAAGAAATTATAAAACAATTAGCTGAAACCCCGCACTTCGCTACGGAGTAGATTCAAATTAAATACAACGGTCAATGTATGCAATTAATGACAAGAAAATAAATATATATATAATATATTTATAATAAATATAACGTTCAATGTATTGAATTGATGTAAAAAAACAAACAAAAAATATTTATTAAAAAAATCGTAAGGGATATTTTTATCGACAAAATAATATAGAAGAAAATATTCAAATTAAATCTAATAGAACATACTAAAGAATATAGTACATTTTGAGGAACTTATCTTTTACTGTATTTTAATTTTTTTTTTGGATAATGTCCAATCGTCTGCCGCATTAGCAAGAAAAAAATGTTTTTTTTTGCCTATTTCGTTATCATGCAAGTGGCGATAAATTAATTTAAATTGTACCAGAAAAAAGAAATCACGTGATCAGCATTTAATAAATTAAATTCTAACAGTTAATCTTTAAAAATTCACCAAAAATCAGAAAATTGAGGTAAAGATTCGAGAAAGATTTCATTTTAAAGGAATTTTTATGATCTTTCTCGTGATATAAATTTTACAACCCTCAAATTATTATTTTTAATGCGAACTTAAAAAAGTTACTAAAACAGCTTAAAAATTTAATCAAAAAAAATCTAAAAGGAATTTTTCAAAAATCCTTCTTAGTGGACCCGTACACTATAACAAGATTCGCCATGCAAGATTTCAGTCCTTTAGGCTCAGCGGTTTGTCTATGCGTTGTATGTCAGACAGTCAGTCAGTCAGTTACGGAGCTGTTTTATATACATATAGATAAGTGTTCTCTGAATGAAGTTGAGCAATATTTCACTAATATTGATTGAGGCTCTGATCCTTACAATAGGTCTTTTATCTGCTTGTATTGACACTTACGCAAACATGCATTGCTGAAAGGCAAACAAAAATTTCAATATACTGAGTGTTCAGGAGGGCTTGGGTACAGAATGTCAGATTATACCAGTTATTTGTAGTTATAAATAATTTGTTGTTATAAATAAATTGGGCGTGAAAGAGAAATGTGTGTCACGCATTTCTCTTCCACAAGAAAGAGAAATGCGTGATTTCACTTCCTCATTGAAGAGATCGATTTCTAGAAACGGAAACTTAAACGCCGATGCATTTTCCAGATAAGACTAAATGATAGAAAAGCAGACTCGCCTTAAATCGTAGCTTAAGGGAATTTTAGGTTTTTAAGAACACTAACATTAATAGAAAAAAATAACTTGATACAGACATAAATCATATAAAATGGATGCGGGCCTTCCAAACAAAATTTAAAATCGTAATAGCGGTCTGGATAGTACAAACATACCAAGCAAAAGAAATTCCAATTTAATACAAAAATGGGCACTATTTGTAATGCAAAATACCTTATAATAACCTTACCTTATTATTACAGCTTATTATAAGGTATACCTTATAATACCTTATAATAAGCTGTAATACGAGTATACTTTGTGACTGCAGGGGTAACTTTGTGACACATAGTAATTTTTTCGTATTTCGAATCTTACGCCGCGCCCGTGATACCGCGTAGGCAAATAACAGCGACAACATCTTCTTCGACATACAGAGACACCTAGTGGCCCGTGATACCGGGTAGGCAAAGAACAGCGATAACATCTTGTACGACATACAAAGACAACTAGTGGCCAGTATCCGAAGCTTCTGCGCGTCATTTGTTTTCGCTGGCAAGTGTATTGTTCAAACCTGTTGTCAAGCTATTGACTCAAACTTCGGAAACTTTGTGTGCTGAAGGTTTACACCTTATAGAACCAACTACCACAGGTAATTATTTTTTATTATCAATATATTGGTTAGATTGTGGAGCAATATAACTTTTGTGTAGTGACGGGGTTACTTTGTGACACCTTGACACTGTCACAAAATAACCCACAAAGTCGACCAACCTGCTCCAGCCGCTCGATGTTGCATTTTTCTGTCCTGTAAAATACCACTGGAGAGAAAGAAGTTTTGACTATGTGGAAAAAATCTACCCGAAGCGGCAGAATGTGCCGAAAGGCGAATTTCCTCATATTCTCAAAGAACTGATAACTGCCCTGGACACCCGAGGTCTCTTTGATGGCAATAGCTAGAAGTAGATAAAGCTATCAAATATTTGTAACAGGCATATATAATTTTGTATCAATCTTCTGATAAGTGCTTTACTGTCTAACTTTGTGTCAAGTAATTTTTCCTCTTGGATTTCAAGGCGAAAACACAGACGTCACAAAGTAGCCCCACTCGGCGGGGCAACTTTGTGACACATTTTAACTTAAATTTCTCAATGGTAATGAAAGATCTGGATTAGCGCAGTACAATACTACCTAAGGACAGGATGTACCAATGGTTTTCAATTGTTCGTTTTGGGCTGCTTTTAAAACTGATCGGCTGGCACAGGAAAAACTTAAAATCCGTCACAAAGTAACCCTATCTTACGGTACTCAATAATTAAGTACTAACATATTTCCAAAACTTATTCTAAGCTTTAAGAAAATTGGCATGAGACCTAGATTTACATTAAGCTTCCAAGATTTTTATTTTGTGAACAAACAATCATGATGTTACTGAGGAGGGACACTCCAATGTTTTAAGGAAAACTTCAAACCATTTTTCGAGAGTGTACATTAACGTAAAAGTTTCACTTTTAATCTAGTAACTGGCAAAATTACTCTTCCAGATCATCTCTAAAAGTGCCTTTCTCTTTGCAGGAATCGTCATTATCGCTGCTGATGCAGAAAGCTATGCATTGTGACAAGATTTGATGTGAAGATGTACGTTACGCTCCTACTTCTGCTGATGAGAATAGCCACCACCCAAAGACCTGAGGAGCTGCAAGTCTCATTTTCTTGCAACCTTCTACGGTGGACCAGAGTTCTACGGATGCTCAGAACATCATTTTCTGGTGTTTCAATAAACGGCTCAAGGGGTGATAACAGAGTTAAAGCCACCCAGCGGTCTCTGGAAATAAACAAGACCCCAACAACAAATGTGGAAGAAACGAAATAATAAGTCATGGCCTAAGGGAATTTCCGAACAGAGCTTCCAAATCTCATTCAGGTGACAACATGATTGGAAAACTTCCTTACTGGAGGGGACGCAATTGCAAATACCTCTTCCCAGTACTTAGCAACATTGGTCCTAGGTTACGCACTTGGTATGGGCTCCTCCTCAAGATCAGGTTTTAACTATGCAGAAAATGGATTGTCGATCCTTTCTGTTCAAGATATGTTACAGAAATTTCGGATTGTGTTGACATAGTTAAGGTATACGGACACCTATGGGGGAGATTGTTTGAAATCTTCTGAATTTTTGGTTTAAATAAATTTTTAATGATTATTTACACCTAGAAACTTGTAAAAATATAAAAATATCAGATGTAGAATCAAAAATAATTTTTTATAGGAAAATTTACACAAAATTTAGCACAAAAAAGGCATTTATTCTAAACATCATAACTTATAAATAAATAAATATATTAATATTTTGTAAATTGGATAATGATTACACTAACCTTTTCAGGGAAATAGACTTTTCTCATAACGATAAATTGTTTAGCTAAAATTTTATGCAATAATAATGGTTCTGAACATGAAAGACTCAAAAAATGTATCAAGATTCGCCCTAAAAATCATTATTAAAAAAGTAATATCGATCTATAATCATGAGAAAAGTCAACTGCCTTGACAGATATTTGTAAAACATAGCTACAAAATTTCAAAACATTTGAAACATTATATTTTGTTATATAGTTTTTCGGGTATGGCAAAATAAGAGAAATTTACATTTTGAGAAAACTGCAAAAAAACTTTTACTTTGCTTTTTTGCATTATAAACAACAAATTATACATTAAAATGCTCCCATTCTGCAAAATTACCCTTCTTTAATTTCCAAAACAGTAATTTTTTTCTTTCTAGCTGCTGTCAGGAATTTCCTGCGTGTCTTTGATTTAATTTGACTTTGACGCATTGAGTTATGAATTCTAAGTCTATCCAAATTTTTATAGCCTTCCAAAGGGAAGTATCCATAATCAGCTATATTCATTTTAGTGAAAACATTCAAACACCCTTGAAATCCATCATTGAATTGTATAACTACATCATATGCTCCAAATTTCATAGTTTTAAGACATACAAATACGGCTTTCGGTAATCTTTGCCATATGATACCATTCAGACTTTCATTTGCATTTTGTGTCTTGCCGTGAAGACATTTACTCAAGAGTTCTCTCGTGCATAATTCTAAATATCTTGGTTTGATGGAATTTAATACAGCATTCGATAAGCCTGAGTGTTTTGTTTTATGTGTAGTTCCTTGGGCTACTGCCCGCTGAAATGAACACCAGCTATCAATCCCTAAAGGACACTGCCCATACATAGGGTTATTTGTGCTTGAAACACAGTGAAAAAGTGCAGCTATGACAATTTGTTGCATTCTAAAAGTACTTTTTGGAATTTTCGTTGAAAAAAACTAAAAATATCGAAAAGAATAAATGGATATAGTGACTTCCAAATGATTAGATAAGAAGCGAACTCGCGTGTAAACAATGATTTGGAATGCACAGTTTAATGACAATTTCTAAAACAAAATTAGGCCAATAAGGTTGCCCGATGTAATTCTTAATATTATTAAGATGCTTAAAATACTAATTTTGTGTTTTTATGTGCATATATAATCAGTTTTCCTAACAAAATCATGAAAGACAGCGATGTAAACAAGCATTTTTGCTTACTTCCGGTTCTAAAATTTCACCGCCAAGCAATATTAAAATATCTATAACTTCGCTTCTAGACTAGCTAGAAACAAAATTCAAACAGATTTTGAAAGTTAAAAGATTGGGCATTCATAAAATAACAAAAATAAAAAAAAGTCGATATTTTGACAGAAATTGACGTTTTAAAGGTGTCCGAAATGAATTCACTGCTGCTATTATCACTAGCGTAGCGAAGCTAAATAAGGAATGGTATCATTTATCAGTTTAGGCATTTTAAATAGTAAATTTCTTTTAGTGTTTTGCGTTTTGTAGGATGTGAAAGTGTATTTGACAAATGGTAATGACGTTGCCTTCTGGAGATGTTGTAACAGTGTATTTGTGTTTAACCCTTAAGCGGGCGCGCCCTTCAACAGAGTGCAACATTTTCGTAATTTTTAATGGTTTGATTTTACATATAAGGTCTGAATGTTGTAAGTAGTTTCTATTTATAGCTACAGCCCTTCTAATGCAGGTCTGACTTTCTGACCCTTGTATTCCTTTCCATTCATTGTTAGTCGTGATTTAACCGTGGTAATCCAACGATTATACTGGATTGCAATACGACAAAAGCAGGAGTTTATGTACTCTATCAAATGTGCAGATGTTACACGGTATCCCGCATATCACAGAATGACAATCCCATTTTTTGGGGAGTTTTGAGAAATAATAGGAATCCATTAGAAAGTTGTCCTTAGATCCATTAAACCGAACAGTTTTGGAATAAAGCGATTGTATCTGTAGTCTTTGGTGTTTAATTATAAATATATCTAAATACTATAAACATTTTAAATCTTGTCATAAAAAGCGGATTTTTTATTTTCAATTTGAAAAAAAATGTTTATTATAAAAGGAATAATCAAGGTTGAAAGAGACGTTGCACTTTTTGCTACGCCCGCCTGATGGTGTTCAAAAATTGGCGCGCCCGTTGAAGGATTAAAGCACAGTACAGTAGAGCCCCGATTATCCGCGAGCGGATTATCCGCGAGTGCGAGTGCAGCGAAAAAAAAATTTTAATTACAAACCTCAAAAAGACCAATTTTAATTTTTAATCCAAGCCAACTTACAAGGGAAATACAATAGATGCTGTACAGAGGTGTACGATGTTTAAAAAAATAAACACAGTGGACTGTAAATAATATAACATAAATTTAATAGCGAGGCATTGTTTGCCATAGTAAACTCCGCTTGTTGCAGGAGCTCCGTGCTAGACAGATACAAAGTTCGTTCTGATGCATTCTTGCAGCTAGAGGGCGTACATAGACAAATGGGTGGAGACGTTACGACAAACTTTACGTAACAGACCCTGCAGTGCGAATGTCGAAAATGAACGTCGAAGGTGAGAATGTCGACGAAGAGAACATAGAAGAGTGGCTGGAATGCGACGCAAGTGAGTCGGGGTTTGAACTGGCATAGAGATAACGAACAAAGCAACGAGAGTGAACGAGAATGAAGCACAAAATAAAAGTGAAGACAAGGCGCCTACGCGGATGACACACGAAACTGCTTTGTAGCACGTAGACGGATTGCTTCAATATTTAGAGTAACAAGACGACGATGCACATCTGGCAGAAAAAAATCATGTTAAGGAAAGTACAATTTAGAATAAAGGAAATGGATTTTCAAAGCAAGAAGCAAAAACGAGTGACTGATTTTTTTAAAAAGGTGTAACTGAACACTTTTTGTACATACAGTATGTGTGCATTGTTTACCGTTCTTTATATTAGTGATTTAGACATAGAGCAAATGTGTCTGCTGTACTGTACATATGTAAGTATCTTAAAAGTTTATTATGTTTTTGTACAATAAAACATAGTTTTTATGTTCAAATATTTTTTTTTCGTGTTTGCAACTCATTTTTAGACATTTTCGGGTTATCCGCGATTTTTGTTATCCGCGGTGCCCTTGACACCCTATTCCGCGGATAATCGGGGCTCTACTGTATTCCGATGTGTTTTAAAGCACTAGGCAAATTTTAAAATATTGCTCAAATTGGGGAGTTTAATCGTTGTGTTTTTAAGATCTAATTTGTTTCGTTGACAATTTCCCCTGGTTCAGCCACAACCTTTGATTCCAGTTCGGTAATCATTTTACAAACCAGAAAATAATACAATTTTAAGCAGTTTATTTTTTCTTAAAGAAAATTCGTTTTACTCACTCTAAAATATTGTTGTAAAATATAATGTAATAGAGCTTAAAAGCAACTGGAATTTGCTAGGAGTTCTAGCATTTTCTACTGCAAGTTAAAAATTAAAAGCAGAATATGCCGATCTAATTGACAGGGCCAGACAAAATTTTAAAAAATTTTGAAATTATATAGCTAAGTTCGCCGTCTTTATAAGATAATATTTGTTTCATAAGCAATTTCATTTGGAAGTGACAAGACTTATAGTTCAGATTTTCTCAGAAATTTTTAAGATAATATGTGATGAATGACACTTCGAAAGTCTAAAATATTTACGCACTTCGAGTGACTTCGAAAATTCCATTATGTAACGTGAGTTATATTCTATAACTACAAGGAAATATGTCAAAATGTGCTCTAGGGTGGAATGTTATTTGAGTTTTAGTTTAGTTCCTTTAGGGAAAACTGATTTTATAAATAACATTTAGAGGCATACATATTTATGACACGGTTTTAATATTGTAAGTGTTTTCACCTTGCGTTCTATAAATTAAGGAAAATAGCCTTTATTGAAAACAATTTAATGAAGTTCTTACAATGCCATATTTTTGTAATTTTACAATGTTTGCTTAGAGTTGAGGTACATAAGAAATCGTTCTATTTATTAGAAATATTTGGCTAAGTTCATTCACAAAAAATATGCTTATGATTTCCATGCATGTTCTTATTATTCTTAAATGGACTATTCAAGAATATTTGCCACGAAATTATCGTAATGTGTTAAAATCTCTATCTTCAGAATTGGACCAACTCATATTTTTTCCCGTATTAAAGGCGCGCTACTGCAGAGGCATGGAATGAACCCAACCCTCGCATAACGTATAATAACTTTGAAGGAATCTCTCCTCCTATTAGAACATTTGAGGCGAATACAATTGATTATTTTATTTCAGATAATTTCGGAATCAAACATTATTTAGGACAGTTTAAAATAACCTAAATATTTTGAATTTTTTATCATTTCAAATTCTTTTCTTGGTGGATAATTGAAACTTAGATCTGACCATAATTCCAAAGGGACGATAATTGCAAATATATACACCTCCAGAAAACTCAGGAGCCCTGGATTTATGTTTCACTCTTAGGATTGGTATTTTATTGTGGAAAACTTTTTCTAGGTTATTTAGGTATATAAGAGTCACCTTACCGAATCCTCCTTTGCAACACGAGTTCTCATAAGATCTGGGCCGACAGTTTAAAGCCGATTCTGAACGTCTACAAACATCCCTGGCAATAGTGGCACTCGAATCCCCATACTCGGCTGTTTTGGTGTTTTATTCAGTCAAATATGCTGTATAGTAGAATAGTTTTCGTACTGCTGACGACAGATCATAAGAGAGCTCAGATCTTGGAGTTTTCTCCAATGCAACTTTTCCAATAGGCATTTATTAGATTTTTTAGAGGTTTTTGTTCCTGACACGACTGCAAGTCATGTAAAACTTTTCGAAATAGGATAAATTCGACATCCTGAATAAAAATTATTCGGGATAAATTAAAAATGAGTCAATGAAACTTTCTTAAATTTAATTATTACATCTAACTATGAATAGTTGTATTAAATGTGTAAATACTCTGTGAAATGCGTGCCTTTGAAAGGAAGCGTCTTATCTTTGATGTTGAGTTATACGTGGCTGAAAGCAATCGAGGGGGGTGATAATATAGAAGTGAAAATATTTACATGTTTCCATAGCTAGTACAAAGCATTCTTTTGTGAATAAATTTAGGAATAATACAGATACATATAAAAAACAGCAATATTACGAAGTATAAAAATATGACAAGATAAATGCATTTTTTTCAAGTACATTACGTAAAGCAATATTTTTATTTTCATGGTGTATCATTAATTAGTCCTTTATAATCCTTAAGACTAGAGTTGCGCAAGAATTTAGATTCCAAAGTGTTATAGCTGCCAAAATTTTTATTCCGCGGAGAAGTATATGATTAGAAACATATATGGGAATTTTTCTTTTAAATCTACATTTTTATCAAAAGAGTAAAACTTTATAGAAAATCTTAGTCTAAGAATTACTTATAAAAATAAAGGCTTATTTAATAATACTTTCTATTAGACGTTGAAAGTCCTTTGTATTTAAAAAATGTTGTTATTCCAAATCCTTTCAGATTTTCTTTTCTTTTCTTTTCTTTTTTTGAGTTAGAAAGGGAATATTCAAAATGATTTTTTTGCCGAAGAATAAATTAAAACTTCGTTTAATACCAGGTTAAAAACATTCATTGTTGACGTAAGAAATGTACGGACAGTGAGGAAACTTTAAAGAGTTTTACTGAAAAGGGAAAAAAATATTCAACCGAATATTTTGGTTTTTAAAATCTGAAATTCTCATTAAAACAGTTTTAAAATTTACGACGTAAAAAACGCAAGTGTGAGTTACTACGATATATTTAAAGTTTTAAAAATGTTTCAGGATTTTTGAAAGTGCATTGATTTTTTAGGCTCAATAGAGTGAAAAAATCTTGAATGTGTAATAAGTTGGAAGGATTTAAAAGATATTATTTACGTATTATGTTTTCTTATCAGTTTAGAAAGTTGAAGTACTTTTTTGATTTTTGTCTACAGGAAATGTCTAAGGTTGTATATTTATTTCCTTGAGTTATGAACAAGTACTTTGGTTGCGCTTTGTAGGTTCTAGTGGCCAGACATCGAAAGTCTGTACCAAGAAACAGTGATGGGATTTTTAGTGTTTTCACTTAAGCTGGCCGATAAAGAGGTAGTACAAATTAAAGTTATTTAAATTTCCAGCTAAAAAATTGTCATTTTCACACGCTAGACGCAGTTGCATTCGTCTTTATGAAGGAGATCGCAAAGAAAAGCTTAACTTCAGAGAAGACTAAAAAGTAAACCTAAATTTCAATTACAAATTCTTACTTAGATTAGCTTGATATTGGATTGCGCCGCAGTAAATCAAAAATACAATATATTCACTTTAAGGAGATGGTGGACTTTCAAATTACCAAAAATCGAACAATAATTGGAATTTTTTGGTGGATGTATTAATATTTTTAACATATTTAAATATTGGAATAAAATGAATTTAAAATATGTAGTGAAAATTTAAATGTAAACTTGGTGGCTTTAGAAAAGTAAATATTTTAAGGTAGGTGAAAAAAAATCTTTTAAATGGCTTTTTTCTCAAAATGCGTAATTTCCAGATTTGCAAGTATTTGAAATGCTCAATGCGTCAAAATTTTTTATGAAATTTTATAAATTGTATAATAAAGACTCC
The DNA here is from genome assembly GCA_907164885.2 of Dolomedes plantarius. Lineage (NCBI taxonomy): Eukaryota > Metazoa > Arthropoda > Arachnida > Araneae > Dolomedidae > Dolomedes > Dolomedes plantarius. The sequence continues at coordinate 166,976,602 of OU015498.1, read as the reverse complement.
TCTAATACATCAAAATAAAGTTATGTATCCCTTTTATGTTTCGTCATCAGATTATCTAAGCTTAACTTTTAAGTGTAGTAAAGTACAAAAATTTCCCGAAAATTCAGAGTACAAGCATAAAAATATTTACTAAAAATTAACTATTCTACGAAATCACAAAGTAATTCATAACTCTGTTCAAAATGCATATAAAAGCAATATAAATGCAAAATTAAGGAGGGAAGATTAAAAATTTAATCGCAAGCATTTTAAAAAACATAATAAAAAATTCAATTTTTAAAATATAAAAAATTTTTTGAATATTTATAAAATTTTATAAAGTGTTTGATATAGTTATACTTTAATGAATATATATACAAAATTTCATATCTCTGATGTAAAAATTTTCAAAAATCGCTTTGTAATGCCCTTCATTCTCTTTAAGATAGACATTCTAGGTTACTTATTTGGTTGGAAATTTTACTTTCTCGCCGCTTTTAATGTTTGTCGTTCCAAAAATAGCCTTCTTTCGTAGTTGCCTAATTACCTATTGGGTGCTCGTATTAAAACTGCCCGAGGCCTTGCGAAAAAGGTTCCAAGGAATTGAGGTAGGAAAATTTAAACGGGTTGGAAAGTTTAAAATAAATCAACCGAATACCTAACGAAATTTGATACATAGTTCAAAAAAGGAACTCATACACGCGAAGAATACGGTTCTACTTACAATGTGAATTAAAATGAGAATTCCTGGAACAAAACTATCATTTGTAATACTTTACTACCGTATGCAGCAACTATTCACAGTACAATAAAATATATCCATATCAAATGCAATAGTACTCAGATCTAGTAAACTCAAATGTCTTAATATCAATTTATTCAAAAGAAAAATTATTTCTCATTAGCAAAATGTCAGTGTTTGAAAAGTCTTTAGTTACTTATTTAAATTCTACGGTACTATAATCACGGTATTATAAAGTTCGGGAAAGTTTAATATAAAGTTTAAACTGAACTCTGTCAGTCAACAGTAAAAGATTAGTAAAATTCAGCATTTGGAAGTATTCCATTATAGTAAGTAATTATATTAAGTAATTAAATATACAGAATATCATAGTATTCAGTATATAAATTATAGATTATATATTAATAGTATTCATAATTGTATTCATATATTATTAATAGTATATATAATTTTATATTATTAACAGCATTCATATCATATTTTTATTAGATCCGGTAAATACGGTGGAGGAAAAAAAATCTGTCCTTCAGTTGGATGACTGAACTCTGTCAGTCAACAGCAAAAGATTAGGAAAATTCAGCCTTTGGAAGTATTCAATTATAATAAGTAATTATATTAAGTAATTAAATATATATCATAGTATTCAATAGTATTCATTATATGAACAATAGATTACATATTAATATTATTAATGGTATTCATAGTATCAATATCATTTATAACATTATATTATTAATAGTATTCATAATTGGATTCATATATTATTAATAGTTTATATAATTCATATATAATTAACAACATTTATATCATTATATTATTAATAGCATTCATATTATTCATTAGTATTCAATTATAGTAGGTAATTATATTAAGTATTCGCATTTAGAAGGAATGCCTGCTGAGGAGCCTATAGGAAGGGCGAAGCCTAGGTACAAGTCTGTCTGGTACACTGGAGGTTTAGAGGCTTGCAATGGTGAATAGCTGTTCAAAAACAGGGAAATAAGTCAGGGGCTGGGGAAAAAAACTTGAAATCGCTAAAAATAGCTGAAAATTTAACTAATCGCGTAGTTCGAGAGCAAAATTATTCCTCGGGGGCAGAACAAGAGAACACATATGTGATGTATATATCACATATGTGACGTATATATCATATATGTGATGTGTATATCACATCACTCCATCGCTGGTCGCAACGTCGATTAGCGATCACTCTTTTCCCCTTGGTTATTGGGAAGGGAAGAGAACTGAAGTGACCGGTGCAGAGTTTGAGCGGGAAGAAGCCGTGTGCTTGCAAGGCCATTTTCTGTTAGCTAACTCCTGGGAGTATGGCGGTGGCAGGATGATGTGTGCTTTTGCGTAAGGAGCTGGTTTGTAATAAAGTCTGAATTTTATATACATTAGCATGTACTGTATCTGATCATCGTGGTTTACTGTTTATACCCGCTCAGTTCCTGTATGATTGGACCTCAACGACACCATAAGTGGTTTTGCGGTCTAAAAAAATTACACAAAGCAGGTAAGATAACATTATAGCAAGTGCTATCCACTGCATGGAGAGCTTCCCACAATTAACATCACAACATGCACAATAATCCTATACAGAAATAAAATGGCTCCCATGAAGTGTTTGGGGTAAAACAACGAAACAAATGTGATGTGGGGGATTGTGAGCTCGAGAAACTTCAGAGAACAGTAGTATTTACGGAGTTGTGAAAACTCAAGAAGCATAGAAAGGATCTGAAATAGCACACAAAATATAAAAAAGAGGGGGAAAATTTAGCACTTAACGGCCCTCTAAGCTGCATTAGTATAAAGAGACATAACTGTTGTGTTTAACCTAGTTTTAAGTGTTTCGGTTTTTTGACGAAGTCTTCGAGATAATTGATGTCCGAAATCAATTTGGGAGTGCGAAAGGTACTAATATCTGAAAAAATCATCTTTTGGAGTTAATCCGTAAAATGGGAGGTGATGAAAGACGTTGAAATCCACCTCCCACACACACACACACACACACACAGCTCTTTCGAAACGTAACGAAGTGCTCATCTAGTTTGGGCAAAGTAGCAAATACAAAATTCACAAATTAAGTAATCTACGCTTATTAGAACATTAGATTCCTTCAAAAAATTAAATTTTAGTGTAAATTAAGTTTTAACTATCGGGAAAATTGAAACTGACAAAGCGATAGCCTACTCCAACAACACCGATAGAAACAATGGGATCTGGGGGTGAAATGGAGAGAGAAAGACAACTCATTATCATTATGGATAGAAGTTAGCCTTTCATTGATTTTTTTTTTGTTTTTTTAAGCGGAGACACTTGCCATCAAACATTCGCCTATCCTACGCCACATTTTGCTGTCCATTTTATTATGGGGGCACCATATAAGCGGACAGCATTACCCCCTGTGAAGGGATGACACAGATGGAGGCATTTTTCGTGGCACGAAGCCGGGATTCGATCTCAGCACCATCAGCACCGAAAACCAGAGCGCTGTACCACAGGACCGCCACAAACCCTCATTGAAGTAAATATGAAATCATTTACGGTTACAGAAGGGCGATGTCTGCGGCAGCATGCCGATGAAATACACCATCGGTCATATGTAGATATGTCATGGAGCTAAGCAAAAGGAAAGAATGAAAAGATGGCCAGGCAACACGTTTAAAACAAGTCTTATTGCCTGTATATCATCGTCGTGTATCACTATTTGATGCGATACATGAATATCCCTTTGAGGGTTATCCTTTGCACAGTGCAAACGCTTAAATCCAGTTTTTATTCACTTGTATTCAATGTATTCCAGTTACATGAGCAGAAAAATGGTTAGTACTGCCATCTGTTATCAGATTAAAGAAGCAAAAACATTTTACAACTTTTCTTTGGAAAATTTTCCAAGATTTTTTACGTTAAAAATATCGGTAAAAAATCCGAATCGTGCAAACGGGAGATGTTATTGCCCCTGAAAGGATAAATGTACTATAAAATGATTCCAACGAAATAGAATCGAAGCAATCCTGCGCGCAAAGGTAAAGGCATGCAAAATAAAGCGTGTAAAATAAACTGAGATTTTCTTTGTTTCTTTCTTTCTGAAAGGTATTGGACGATTCCTGTTTGCCGAAGATCAACGCAGTTTCGAGAGGATATATAATTTCATTAATTATCTTTGATCCATTTTTTTGCCACTATAATTTCCTTGTCGAGTTTTGGTTTTCAAAAATAGAGCAGAGCAACGAACCCGTTATATTATTTCGCTAGTAAGCTTCATGCTTATATTGCCAGATAAAACGATGTTAGAGAGCTATCTTGTTCGTCAACCCTTTTTTAATTACATGAAACACCAACTGGTGAGGAAAAGTTTAACAGAAAAAATCTCAAGCATTCCTGCGAAATTATCTACAGCAGGAATTATTTTCCCGGACTGCGCCACATTATGAGGCATAAGTAAATTTATTTTCTTATCGAAAATTGTTTTTCTCTCGTATACAATTCAATATATTTTTATATAGTTCGAAAGCAATCTATGATGTTCTTAATATGAATTATAACTAGTAAAATGTAAATAATTCAACAGCAAAATATATTAAATAACAGGAAGAATTCACTGACAGTGAAACGAAATAAACAGAAATCCTGAACTCAGAGCAAAACGCACCATATATGCAAGATTCTGTAGCAGTATAAGATACAGAATGTATATATTGTCATATTTACAACCATTCTCGAGCGACAGCGTGGCCGAATGGCTAAAGCACTGGGCTCCAATTCAGAACGTCGTCGGTTCGAGACGGACTGTCGAAAGTATTTCATGTTCTTTTTAAGTTAATTTATGTTCGCTTTCTCAAAGCTTCGGGAAAGTACCAAATATGTTAATAATCTTAATTTAAATAATTCTAGAAAGTTCTTTAGTGTATAAAAAGGCTTCCCTCAAACTGGTGAAAAGTCAGTTAGGTTCCAGCTGGGTGCATGTTAACTCACTTGCTGTGAATAAAAGTTTCGTTTATCTAAATTGTGCTCTCTGTGTTAATCCCTTGATCCGTCTACGTGACATTCTGGTGGAGGCGCCTGTTAATCCATTCAACCATGAAACGGAAGAAATTCGACAAAGTCGTATACTTCTAAATCGCCCTCCTGAATACGGACTTTACGTAGAAGACTCAGAGAAACGGCCAAGAAAAATGCCTGAAGACACTGAATCCAAGCCACCAACTGTCCTGCTTACCTCAGCACTAATAAAGGAGCCTAGAAAACCAACAATCTTTAACGGCGATCCCGGACAAGATCCAACTAAATGGTTAAAATAATATCTCAGAGTGTTAAAGTTTAATCAATGGGATGATACTCTATCTCTTGCCAACGTCTACTTTTTCCTAGATGGGACTGCCAAGATATGGTTTGAAAATAATGAGGATATTTTTATCTCGTGGAATGTCTTTGAGGCAAAGCTGAAAAAAAACTTTTGGTGATACTCAGCTGTACATACGACGAGCAAAGTACCAGTTAATATGTAGAGCTCAGAGGGCTGGCGAACCAACCCAATCTTATATTCAAGATGTGTTGGGACTCTGTAATCAAGTAGACCCGAACATGACGGAGGAAGATAAAGTGTCCCACCTGCTGAAAGTAATAGCTGAAGATATGTACCAGTCATTACTAACAAAATAAATAAAAACAACAGCTGATTTCATTAAATGGTGTCAGTACATAGAAGAAATGCAGCAAAAGAGAATTGGGCGTCAGAAGTTCACTCGTCTGCCTAATGTCGTCCCAATCACCGCCGTCGACGAAGAACAAGATTTGATGACCTTAATTCATAAAATCGTCCGTAAAGAAATTCAACGATATGTTGCACCTGAAATAGAAGAGCCACAGGCCGGTCTGCAAGCTATTGAAGCCATTGTGAGAGGGGAGGGAGAAAAAACTTTAGCTCCTCTATCTGGGGAAAGATTTGAAAGGACCACCCCAGCTGCCGTACCATACCATCCCAGTAACCAGGATCATAACCGCTGCATCCAGTCAACGTATACAAAACCAAAACCTGTACCAGAACAATCTTACAGAAAAACAGACCTGTGGCGTACCACAGATAATCGTCCGGTACAGGACATGTCGTGCGCTACTGCCGTGACCGAAAATCCCTACTCGACGCTACTCGCACATACTATAGACCTGATGCTCCCTCCTATTCTAGCTACAACCATGACGCCGAAGAAACTAGCCGAGCAGCAGGAAGAACCCCATCACCAAGTCCCGTGTGAGGACGATCGCCGACCCGTCGTTATAGATCGTCATCTCCATATCGAAGATCCAGTCAGTCACCCGGCCGCCGAGATAAGGAAAACTAGGACATGCCTCCTTCCTTGGAGGTGAGGCCGCCCCCTCCCCCACCTCAAAATCCTCCCGCCGCTACTATGCAAGAAAATTTTCTTGATGTAATCTTTGACGAACAACCTATACGAGCACTCGTGGATTCTGGAGCTTCTTTTTCGGTAATCTAAGAGAGATACCGGCGTCACCTGAAAAAAATTATGTTTAGGACGTTACAGAACTTGGTTATCAAAGTAGCCGATGGTAACTATGTAAGCCCGGTAGGGACCTGTGTTCTTCGTATTACAATTGGAAACCTTACACAGCCTTTCGAGTTCACCGTTATGCCCAAATGCGGCCATGAAGTCATTCTTGGTTGGGATTTCTTGAAAGCGTCCCAAGCCATTATAGACTGTGGACAGAGGAATTTCATATTTGATAAGATACTCCCTGAAGAACAGCCTCAAAAGAAATGAGGCGTATACGCTGTAGAAGATTGTTTGATCCCTGCACACTCTACGGCAAAGATACAAGTATCCACTCCCTCAGTAGCCGATGAGGATGTTGATGTTATCGTAGAAGATAATAAGTGTATGTTAATGAGTCAGGAAGTTGTAATGCCATCCTCCATTATCAACATCTCAAATAAAAAGGGTGAATTATGGATCACTAATTCACTGAATAAAGCCCGACGCATTCTGAAAGGTATGTATATAGGCAATGCCGAGTCGATTAATCCTACCTGCATCAGTGCCCTATCTGAGATAGCTTCCGAAGATACCGCGAAAGAAAGTACAAGGTTAGTGGATTACAGCAAGATGATTGCGCCGAATCTTAGCGATGAGCAGAGGACTAGTCTATTGGAAGTTTTAAGGAAGTTTTCAGTTACTTTCAATGAAAACTTTGAAGTTGATCGACGCAAAATTCATGTTAAACACAAAATTAATACCGCAGATCACCCTCCTATTAGCCAGAGACCCTACAGAATATCACCTGCCGAACGCCGTAAAATCCATGACGAATTCGAAAATATGCTACGAAAGGGTGTCATTCAGCCATCTGACAGCCCGTGGTCCTCTCCTGTCGTTCTCATGCGCAAGAAAGATGATAGCTGGCGCTTTTGTGTAGACTATCGACATTTAAACAAGGTCACAAAGAAATACGTTTATCCCTTGCCGCGAATCGACGACACGTTGGATTGCTTGAAAGGAGCGAAGTTTTTCTCTTCCATGGATCTCTATTCGGGATATTGGCAGATAGAGGTAGACGAAGCAGATCGGGACAAAACGGCATTTGTCACCAGTGAAGGCTTATATGAGTTCAAGGTCATGCCGTTTGGACTTTGTAATGCTCCAGCAACTTTTGAGAGAACAATGGACAATTTACTGCCTCACCTTAAGTGGCAAATGTGCTTGTGTTATTTAGACGATATTGTGGTATTCTCTCAAACTTTTTCGGACCACCTTAAAAGGCTCACCTGTGTCCTTAAATGGATTCAGGAAGCTGGCCTAATTCTGAATCCTAAGAAATGTCTGTTTGGTGCAAGGGAAATCAAGATCTTGGGCCATCTAGTATCCGCTGAAGGCGTAAAACCCGATTCAGATAAAATAAGAGCAGTTCAAGATTTTCCTGCCCCAAAGAGCGTCCATGACGTCAGAAACTTTCTTGGACTGTGCTCCTACTACAAACGCTTTATCAAAGGCTTCTGCTATCGAGCCCAGCCTCTCCAGATTTTACTAAAAGGTGATTCCAAATTTATGTGGACCTCTACACAGGAAGAAGCTTTCAACGACTTAAAGTCACCGCTCATTTCTGATCCAATACTAGGTTTATTTGATGAAACAGCTCCCACTGAATTACACACTGACGCTAGTGGATATGGCATTGGTGCTGTGTTGGTCCAACAGCAGCAGAACGAGGAAAAAGTCATAGCCTATGCATCTAGAACACTGTCAAAAACTGAACGAAATTATTCAATAACCGAAAGAGAGTGCCTTGCAGTCGTATGGGCTATCATGAAGTTCCGCCCTTATTTGTTTGGAAAATCATTCACAATTGTGACAGACCATCACGCGTTGTGTTGGTTAGCTAATTTAAAAGATCCTTCCGGTAAATTGGCAAGATGGACTCTAAGACTCCAAGAATACGATATTTCTATGGTATACAAAAGTGGAAAAATACACAATGATGCCGATAGCCTTTCCAGAAACACCCATTGATGACCAGGCCACTTCAGTAGATATCAGTGCCACTGGCCCCGGCATTGATTTAGCACTTGAGCAACGTAAGGATTCTATGTTTTCTGAATACTTTGAGTTCGAGTCTTTCACGAAGCCACAAAAGTCTGGCAAAGTAGACCTCGAGATAACCGACGGGATCCTGTGCAAGAAAAATTTTGATCCTTCGGGAAAGAGATGGTTACCAGTTATTACTAAGCATTTGCGACTGGATATTCTTCGACATTTGCATGACGAACCAACTGCCGGCCACTTGGGATTTGTGAAGACCTATGATACAATACGAAAGAGATTTTATTGGCCTAGGCTTTATCGAAGCGTACGCCGCCATGTAATGCATTGTAAAGAATGTCAAAGAAGAAAATCCGTTCCTCAAAAACCGCCTGGTCGTCTAATTCCTATACTTCCCGCAGAAGTACCTTTCCAGCGGGTGGGTATGGATTTATTAGGAAGATTCCCGAAATCTAAGGCTGGTAACAAATGGATAATCGTATGTACCGATTATTTGACTCGTTACGCCATAACAAAAGCTCTGCCAACTGCTGAAGCACCCGAAGTTGCAAAATTCACTGTCGAAGAAATCATTTTGAAGGATGGGGCGCCACGGATTATCATCACCCATAGAGGACAAGTCTTCCAGTCGAAGCTAATTTCCGAACTTAACAGAACCTGCAATGTTGTCCACCGAATGACGACCTCCTACCATCCTCAAACAAATTGTCTGACTGAGCTTCTTAACAAAACTTTAGCCGATATGTTGTCTATGTATGTGGACATAGAACAGAAAAACTGGGACACAATACTACCATTTGTCACGTTTGCTTACAATACCGCTCGACAAGATACCACTGGATTCGCACCTTTCTGCTTAGTGTATGGCCGAGAAGCCGAAACAACACTGGATACTATATTCCCGTATAGCCCTGATGGAACAGTGTCGGGTTGCCTCGATCGAGTAATCACCCAAGCAGAAGAATCAAGGCAGCTAGCTCAAGTACGGACCCTGGAAGCTCAAGAAAAAGATTGTCGGATCTATGACGCAAAGCACTGAATAGTAAAATATTTGCCTGGAACCCTCGTATGGATTTTTACCCCCGTCCGTAAAGTAGGCCTATCAGAAAAGCTCCTCAAAAGGTATTTCGGTCCATATCAAATATTAAGACAGTTATCTGACGTTACCTATGAAGTTCAAGATTTTGATCCTAAGTCAAAAAGATGAAAAACACGAGATGTTGTGCATGTGTTACGCATGAAACCCTACTATGATCCGGATGTGCAAGAAACAGCCTTACAGGAAGATCCAACTACTCTTCAGGAGGAACCAGAGAGTGCTGATAATAAGCTTGGTGATGCTGACCAGAACGAGGAATATTCGGGTCCAGTAACGCGTTCCAGAAAAAAAAATAAGTCATCTAACAGCGAGACGCTGTTCTTTTAAAGGTGGGATAATGTCATATTTACAGCGACAGCGTGGCCGAACGGCTTAAGCACTGGGCTCCAATTCAGAACGTCGTTGGTTCGAGCCCCGAGACGGACTGTCGAAAGTATTTCATGTTCTTTTTAAGTTAATTTATGTTCGCTTTCTCGAAGCTTTGGGAAAGTACCAATTATGTTAATAATCTTAATTTAAATACTTTTTGAAAGTTCTTTAGTGTATAAAAAGGCTCCCCTCAAGCTGGTGGAAAGTCAGTTAGGTTCCAGCTAGGTGCATGTTAACTCACTTTCTGTGAATAAAAGTCTCGTATATCTAAATTGTGCTCTCTGTGTTAATCCCTCGATCCGTCTACGTGACAATATAACGCATTTATGGTGCGTTTAGCTCTAAGTGTAGTATTTCTGTTAATTTGTTTGACTATCATTGCATTCTACCTGTTTTTTTAATATATTTCTCTGTTGACTTATTTATATTTTACTAGTTATAATTGTCTGTTTTTTCAGCATGAGGATTTGTTGCAACAGCGTAATCTTTTATTGAAAAGTTCAAAATTATTCAACGCTAGTGCAGTTTTTCTGTTAATTTCGTTCGGCTGTCTATGCCTTCTTTAGTATTTTAATTTCTTATTTTGTGTTGAATTATTTACAATGTATAAGTTCTTAATACTAACTTATTCAATGACGATGCGGAAAAAAAAAATTGCACATTCCCAAGTCGATCTGTGTCTTCGATAATGTACAGATACTGTATAGAAGAATGAGTATAAATTATGAAATGATAACAATTATTTGTTACAAATCATTCATCATGCCAATTTCATTCGAATGAAACTTTGGAGTTTATTCGATTAAATCCATTTGTAATTTTACACCCCCTAAAGCAAATCTTACACAAACTTTTGAAGTGATTTATCTGATTTAAAATTCATATAGTTACCGATTTCCTTTACATTGCTAAACACTCCTAAAGATAACTAAAATTAACGTCCTTGTTTAATTCATAATGCATGAGACATCTGAAATGTAAAAAAATGTTTTTATTTAAAATCGCAGTTTCAGAATTATTTGATTCTTCTACATCACACTTTCTCTGGGTTCTTTAGAAATTTTCTGACTGTTTATACGAGTATTTTCCCGTTTGCTAAAATAAATGCCGCCACAGAATAAATTTGTCTTGTTTAAAATATTTGGAGTGTGAAAATCACTCAAGTATAAAGTATGTTTTTTTCCCTGGTAAAGGATTTTATGCTCATACATGAGAATATTATACTAAATGTATGACCATGAAAATACATCAGATATATTTGCTTTTTGTCAAGGCTGAAAAAATATTTTCCTCTAAAAGAGATTTATAGCGTGCTTATTTTAAATATATTTTTCTCTCACGCAGGATAACGTAATAATTTTAATGTCATTTACATGATAATTTTTTGTGATTTTTACCTCTAAATATCAATAGTTTTGCTACTTTTTTCTAAATCAAATATTAAGCTAAAATAAAATGTTCTTGAATTAATAATGGTAGTTTAATTACTGGAGCGAGGTGTCCCAGTTGGCAAGAACAGTGGGTCAGTGATCTGAGTGTCTCTAATTCGATGCTCATCACTACAAATCCACAGCTGTTTTCACTAATGGTGACTGGTGCACGAAATATTTGTCGTGGTTGCAATGTCCTCTAAGTTCTCAAATTACCTCTGGAGGTGCTGGGTCAAGTGCATCGGTCTCGTCACTTGCCCCGGCCCTTTAGCCAAGTCGGACTCAGACACTCGCGATTGTATTAACAACCGAAGCCGTACCACTCTGCCCAATAGCCTTAATTCGACTTGAACTGATAGATACTATCGGCCAACAGGCATCAGAAACAAGAACAGTTTAATTACTAATTGTGATTCAAATTTTAGTCTCTTACTCTTAGTCGCTTACACACACACACACACACACACATATATATATATATATATATATATATATATATATATATATATATATATATATATACAGGGTGGTCATAAAAAAACTTTGCCCATATATTGACCTCTAGCGGCCGGTCCGTTCAACCGAGCGAGATGAGATTTCAGATATAGGTATTCAGAAGTATGAGCTCAAGATTTTGAGAATGGCAAAAAAAATGGCGCTCACAATTACGGTTTAGGTATAGAAACTCGAAGTCTTCGAATGGCAACGCTCACTTTTTTCTGTCGCAAAATGTTCAGCTCATGAGAAAAACCTTAAGGACGTTAGAACGGTACGTGTATCACAAAAAACGGTATACACTCACAAAATCAGCTCTGCGAACGGCCTACAAAAGCACGATCGGAGCGCACGTAGGAAGTTTGCATATGGCATAGGCAAGACACCAATCACTGATGACAACACAGATTGGACAAAAGAAAACTTATTTGGATTACACATTTTCCACATGGGTACCATCGGCATGTTTTTGTTGGCCCTTCGCAGAGCTGTTTTTTGTGCGCGCATAACGCGTCCGTTTTTTGTGATACACGTACCGTTCCAATGCTCTTTAGGGTTCTCGCATGCACTGAGTATTTTGCGACGTTAAAAAGTGAGCGTTGCCATTCGAAAATTTCGAGTTTCTATACCTATAACCGTACCCGTCAGCGCCATTAAGATGCCGTTCACAAAATCCCGAGCCCATACCTCTGAATAACTATATCTGAATTCTCATCTCGATCGGTTGAATGGAACAGCCACTAGAGGTTCATATATCAGCAAAGTTATATATATATATATATATATATATATATATATATATATATATATATATATATATATATATATATATACAGTTGGCTCTCTGTTTAACGACGCTCTACTTTACGACGATCTCTATTTAAAGACGATATTTCCCAGTCCCGGCCCCTCTGACATTATGGGAAATGTTATATTTTCACAAATTCTGTTTAAGGGCGATCTCTACTTAAGGACGATTTTTCACGGTCCCTTGAAAGTCGTTAAATAGAGAGCCAACTGTAATAAACATAGTCCATGAAGTAAACATGCGAGAAACATTTAAAATGCACCGCTTTTCTACATACGGAAAATAACAAAACCTATTTATAACTATTTATACATTAAGGCTGGTATGTACTAACCCAATTGGATTCGCTCACCTCAATGTTAACCTATGGAGAAAATTTGTCCACGGATTGCTGACTTGTATTCAAAGATTTTTTTTTTAATTGTACTTCGTCATAGAGAAAGAAATTTTACATTTGTGTACATTTTTCGTTTTTTTTTTAAACGAAAAAACTATTCTGTTTTAACCAGAGATCCTACTCGCAGTTGCCTTCCGAAGCACACACCAGAACAGTGTGGTGATCTCTGCCTGACTCCTTTTCTGTCTCTGTGAGTCAGTCCTACTCTCTACGATTGCCATACTATTTTTAATAACTTTAATGATTTTTAAACAACAGGCAGTGGTTTTAATTTTACTGACTAATTTATTCGTTCTTTTTTGTATTGGGCTGCTCGTCGACTTATGACCCAGAGGTCGGAGAAGGGAATAGGATTAAAAAAAAACCCTTCCACGTAACCACGTGACTCGCCACTCTCCACGGTGAACTATGCATGGACAGTGTACAAAAGGTGTTGAAAGCTGGTGTAAATACCAGTCGGTGTCAACCATCAGGTAAAAAATTTAATGATAATTCAAAAGGTTTGTCACAATCCATAATAAGATCTGTGAAGCCTGTTTATATATAATTACTAGCTGAATACCCGCACTTCGCTACGGAGTACATTCAAATTAAATACAACAGTCAATGTATGCAATTAATGCCAAAATACCAAAGAAATAATTTATAAAAAAATCGTAACGGATAGTTTTATAGACAAAATAATGTAGAAGAAAATATTCAAATTAACTACAACGGTCAATGTGCGCAATTAATTTGTATGTTTAAAGTCAAGAAAATATTCAAATTAACTACAACGGTCAATGTGCGCAATTAATTTGTATGTTTAAAGTCAACAAAACATACTAATTTGACTTAAATTCTTTAAAAATTTCCATCTCAATTAGTCTAGTGGTTGAATTTTATTTTTTACAGTATATTAATATTTTTGTGTCAATTTATTTCGTTGTTATGCACGTGACGCAAAGTTAATTTAAAGTATCACAAAAAGCAAACAAACCACGTGATCAGCATTTAATAAATTGAATTCTAAAAATTAATCTTTAAAAATTCATCAAAATTCAGAAAATGGAGGTAAAGATTTGAAAAAGATTTCATTTTAAAGGAACTTTTATGATCTTTCTCGTGATATAAATTTTATAACCCTCAGATTATTATTTTAAATGCAAACTTAAAAAAAGTTACAAATATAGTTTAAAAATTTAATTTAAAAAAAATCTAAGAAGAAATTTTCAAAAAACGTTATTAGTGCACCCCGAGACTATTAGAAGAATCGCCATGCAAAATTGCAGCCCTTTTCAACGGTTTTGGTCTGTGCGTTATATCTCAGTCAGTCAGTCACGGAACTGCTTTATATAAATAGATATGATAACAGATTATTGAAGAAATGTGTGCATGAAAAAACTCAAAATGCTAATTAAAGCTTTAATAATCTGTTATGGACTATTGTTCGAAAATAAGTGTTTGTAGAACACACAAGATTGCACTTGGGATCCGGTATAGCTGTTATACAGTTTAATAATGTTTGCATGGGTTTCATAAAAGTGTTTGAACTTTCAGATTTGATTCCTGGTTGACATACACTTGAAAGGTACAAGAACATTGATGGTGAGCAAATTGCCGACAGAAAAAGGCAGTCTTTGCAAAGTGCAAATGTGGCCCGAAAAATATTAAGGGCTTCACGAAAGAGAAAAGACTCTAAAAATGAAATAAAGGAAGGCCCAACCTACAAAGCTGGAGATTTTTAAGTAATTTGAATAATAAACTTTTGAATAAACTTTTGGATAATAAACTTTTGAATGAAACTTTTAATTTGAATAATAAACAATTTTTTTCTTAATGAAATCTTTAGTTGCGTTTTTCAGTAAACTATATATATTTATGAAAAGTCCATGTACGCTTATGTATGTATGTTTATATTCTCAAATTATTTTTCATTGTCATATTATTGAAGTTTTTCTTTTCATTTTTTTCATTTATTGCCATAGTTAATTTTGAAATTGGTCAAATACCCCATTTTACTTAATTCATAAATTTTATTACTTTCAGTATTTTATTACTTTATAAATTAATTTGAAGATTATTTATTTATTTGTAATTTACATTGGTATGCTGTTTATATTTAAGCATTTTCTTCGTAACATTCTATTAGAAGTAAATAATGCATAATGATCCCACCCAATTTATTCTATAAAAATTTTTTTAATAGCGTTTCCATCAGTATCTCAAAGAAAAGCTACAGCGTGAGAAATCCATGAAATCCGAGAGCTAAAATAAATATAGTAATCGAATTTTCGCCCTAAGTAAATCTTTACACCTACAGAGGGCAGCACTATTTAAAAGAATTTCAATGATCGCCCGCCGTCCGGAGGTTAACATTTTGTCGTATATGAGGATTTTAATTTATCATTTTCTTAAAAATAACTTTATTAGTAAATTATATTTATTTCTAAACTTATGTCTAATTCACGAGAATCTTACAGAAACTGCAATAAATAACTTGAAGTTAATAATACAACTTAATCGAAACCAGAAACCAATTGAAAACTGTAATGTCATCTTATTGCAAATTAGAAATTAAATAATTTTGAATGTAGACGATGATTAGAATAGTAGAGCCTTCAGATAGTTTGTATGGTTCGAGAACTACTACAAATTATCTATAATGAGTCAATTCATAGTGGTTAACAGTATCTTTAAGTACCTAGAGCGGTGTTTATCCCCTGGGGAGACGCGAGTAGGGATGACAGAACCGGAGTAAAAATTCAGAACCGGGATTCGATTCTCAAATTTTTTCAAAACCGTGTACCTGAGTATCACCTGAGCTTGAATAATACATGAGCCACAAAACATTTTTCCTAAATATTAATAAAATAAACTCTGTTTATTTACAATGTAAAGCAGCAATTCTCAACCTGTGGTTCGCGAAATATTGGCTCTTCGGCATAATAATAATAATAATAAATGTAGTAGAACTAGGTATATACAGGTTTTCATTTATTTTAGTATATGTGATCCACGATTGATTTGGTAAGGTATTGGTACTTAGCTTAGGTATGAATAGTTTGAGAATCACTGATGTAAAGAATTTTAGTTTATAGCGTAAGTGAAAAATATATTTATTTTTCATTTATTTTAATTTTAAATAATTCACGGAAATGGATTCTGAAGCACCCGAAATGAGCGAATTCTCTGAGAATATTGTATGTTTCCGTTTTCAATCTGCCACTCGATTAGAAATTCGTCAAAGACTAGATTCCATTATATCGTTGAAAATTACGCAATCCATGTTTACAGGATAGTTTGCAAAAAATATAATGGGTGTAGAAAGTGTTTTACCAGCGTTGCTTACGTTTTTTAAGCCTGTGGGTTGTTGTAGGGTCGGAAAGTTATCAAAACCGGATGGGGGGGGGGGGGGGAGCCAAACATAAAACGGTTGAGAATCACTGATCTAGATTGAGCAGTATGTCTCCCTCTTCACTCTTATGATGAGACACAATGCGTTAGAAATCACCTTCAGTTAACTTTTTTTCATGTAGACTAATTCAACCTCTCGTTCATAAGGAATAATTATTTAATATTATCGAGGTATTTTCAGTAATTTAATTTTATTCACACTTAATCACACTTAATTTCAGCATACATAATCAAATAATTTTAGTCAAATAAAGCCCTATCATAATAATGCTTTAGTTTTGTACGCATTGGAAAGCTTTATAGTGTTAATACTTTTTATCTGAAAGATCTACTTAATATATTGATGTTTATAAAAGGAATCATTTGAAAAGTTCTCTTTTACAAAATATAATTAAAAAAAAGAAGAAAAATTATATTTTTTAACGATTTAAAGCAGATATTAAAGTTATAATAAACTATTTTTTACGTGAACTGCTTTTAATAAAATTGCTAAAACATTTTAATTTTTTAATTGTATTCAAAAACATTTTAGATTTATCAATTATAGTTTCAATGTAACAATTTCAAATACACAAATAAAAATTATACAAAAGTTTTACTATTATTTTTATTTCAAAGTCAGACATATAATTTTTTAATGTTTCCAGGAATAAACATTTGCTTAGGTACCTCAATAATGATTTTAAAGGAAGAAATTAATTTTTTTGAGAATTTTATAAAAGGCTCTGTTAATTTATAGGTCGGTTTGATTAAGATTTAGGGCTCCTTTTTTAATAATGTATTATTATGCTTTAAGAAATAGTTATAATTTCGGTAATATTAGATGGAGTACAATGATTGTATTATCAGAAATAATAGAAGCGTTGAATAATAGAAACTTACAAGACAATGTAAAAATCAAAACAATGAAATATGATTTGGTGTGTATGTGTTGGGGGGGGGGGGCACTTCATTGCCTCTCAGGTTTAAGGTGAGGGTTATTTCAAAACTGCTAAAGATAATTCCATGTTGATCTTGGGTGATCACAAGTCTGATTTCCTTAAACGTTCTAGTGAAAATTTTTTGTCAGTTAAGAATTTCTGTTCATATCCTTAAGTTTAGATTAGTTGAAATGTGGTTGCCATTCGTTAGGGTGGAAAGAAGTGAGGGTTCTTTCAATTGCTAAAGATAATCCCATGCTGGTGCTGGTTGAACACTTGTTTGATTTCCTTAAACGATGTGCAATTAAAAATTTTTGTTACTTCAGAATTTCAGTTCATTTCAACGGATGAGGGTACAATAATCCAGCTAAACGTTTCAAAAATTAGTTTCTGTACCATCAAAAGAGAATCATAGGAGCTGTAATCGCAAGAAGCCATGCGTGTAGCCGAATTTCAGCATTTCACAGACAACTCGACTGATATTCATGATCCACTTAATAGGTATATATATATTTTCGAAGAATCGCAGTTACTTTAAACTGCAGCAGCAGACCCATACCGGTACATATAGGTTTTGGTATTAGATGAAAGGTGTTATTTGATTAAAAATATCATAAGCTCAAGCATGTAACGACATTCCGTTAAACAACCTCACTTTCTTGATTTCCATTTTTCCATAAATAGCAATCTCGCTTGCAAAGAAGTGGTTATTTATTAAAACTGCTGACCATCACCGCTGTCTGATAGAACATTTCTAGAATAATTTCCAGCCTCCGTAACAGAGTGTCGTAGGATCAGTTAAAGCATTCATTCATCTATAACTTAAGGAAGAGCCGGCTGCAAAATTACCACTTTTATTTTCTTGGCGTAAAACACGTAATATAAAGTTTTTTCAATTAACGCAAATCAAGTTTTTATACCTATTACCTACCTTAATACATCATACTTGATTCATCAAATGTTTTTTTTTTTTTTTTTCCAATGCCACTTGTCGTCAGACATTCGCCTATACTACGCCGCAATTTTACTGCCCATTTTATTGTGGGGGCACCATATAGGCGGACAGCATTACCCGCTATGAAGGGAAGACACGAACGGAGGCATATTTCGTGGCTCGACGCCAGGATTCGATCCGAACACCCTCAGCACCGAAAACCAGCGCGCTGTACCACTGGGCCGCCACAAGCCCTGATTCATCAAATGTAAAAGCTTATTTACCTGCGAATGGAAATTTTTACGATGATCCTTCTAAATCAGGGCATCGCAACCTCTGGTTCGCAACCCCCAGCGAAGTGTTTCCTGAGGGATCGCCATGGATTCAAATTTTATACCCGTTTAGCGAAATTTACCGAAAATTTTATCGACATTTATTGAACATCAAACTGTAAGGCAGTGAGGTTTTTTAACGGGAAATGTCTCTTTCAAAACGAAAACATAGTTTGTTAGAATTCTACTGCTTTCATTTGGTGGTAAATGAAATTCGTGGTCACTTTCTGAACGTCACTTCGTCTTGCATCAATCTCTGTTGTCACTTTTGGCATTACAATTGAACTTTCCCCAATATAAAAAGCAATTTTATTTAGGTAAGAGTTTTCCTATTTTTACTGTAGTATAATTCTGAATTTATGCGGCAGATACATTATTTTTCTTGAGGTTTTGTTCTGTTCTGACCTTTCTTTTGCATACCCTTGGCTAAGCGATGAATATTTCTTCATGTTCTCCATTTCTTGAAATTTCTTTTTTGTTAAATAAAACGTTTATTTGGAATTAACCATTTGAAGGTAACACTGATAGGAACCATTTGAAAAGTTTTTTTACAAAGTATAATTTTTTTTTAAATTAATCTTTTTAACATTTAAAGCATGTATGAAAGTTACAATAAAATCTTCTTTACGGGAACTTCTTTTAATAAAATTTCTAAAGAATTTTAATCTTTTAATTGTAGAATTTTAGATTACTCAATTATAGTTTCAATGTAACAATTTAAAATAAATAAAAACAAATACAAAGATTTACTATTATTTTTATTTGAAAATCAGACACATTATTTATTAATGTTTCCAGAAAGAAATCCTTTTTAATTAAAATTAGGGAAAATACATTTTAGTGTTTTTGCTTTATGTCTTAATAGACCATTTTAATAAAAATATGAAGTGGGAGAAGGAGAGTATGTGTGTAGGGGGGGGGGAGGGGCGCAGAATCCGTGGAAACCATTGACCCCCCGTCGATTCGAAAAAGATTGGGAAAGAATGATCTAAATGATACATCTAAAATTCCTTGGAAGGCATCTCCTTGAAATTTTATATTTTATTTTGGGGTTGTATTTTCACGAAAAAGTCCTCAAGATTTTTGATTTAGTGGAAAAGTTGTAATAACATTTTTTCCGCTGAAAAAAATACCTCAATTTTAATTCTTTACATTCTTAAAAAAAATATTGTAAATCAAATTCTTATAAATTCTAATAGAAAGTTACTTTGACAATTTTTCCTCACACTAAGGTAAAAGTAAATTTACAAATTGCGTTCCTCCTGTCTAATAATATTTCAAATTTCAATTTTTTTAAAACAATAATTCAAACTTTTCAAGTATTTTGCATATATCGCTCACTCCTTTCAACAACATCCTATTTCAAAAATCTGCGATTTTCAGTTATGCCTATTTTCAGAATGCCCTGAAAGAGTAGTATACTCCTGCAAGATTGTCATATCTCCCCGCTCAATATTTAGCCACTAGAGAGCAGAATTAATATTGATTTTTAATACATTTTATTCCACTTTAAACTTTGAAATCACCCTCTTGAAAAATTATGTTTTGAAAAATTATGTTTTTTGAGATATGACGTTGTTGAAAGAAGTGAGCGATATATATATATATATATATATACAGTCGAACCCCGTTATAACGAACTTCAAGGGGCCAAAAGTTATATTCGCTATATCAGGTTGTTCGCTATATCCGAACCGTTAAGTAAAATGTTAGAGTTCACAAAATGTATAACTCATTAGTTGGTATGTGTATTCAATATTGATGTATTGAAAAAAAATATCTATTAAAAATGATCATTAATGATTCACTGTGTTGATACAGAAATAATTGATAATCTTCTGATGACGTGGTGCCTATTTCAAAAACATTTTATGAATTTCTTTGTCCAATACATCAAATGACTCCAACACTCTTTCTTCCACTGTTTGTGTAGACAAAAACTTATTAAGGCGTCAGCCTACGTTCGGAGCACTTTTTTTTAGAAAAACAAAAAACTAATTAGATACCCAAATTTTTAGTTTAAATGTGATATAAAATTATAATAACAGGTATTATTTTTACCAAATTTTCATAAAATTTCAAGAAATAGGTCATTTTGAAGAAAAATTAAGCAAAATTCTTCAGTTACGTTAACAGCCATATTTTCAGTTTAACTGCATATACGTCAATTTTCTTGATACAGTATGTTTATATGATACTTATGAGTGAACAGAACTAAAAATATAATGGTATTCTTAACACTTACTGAAAAAAGGGAAATTGCATATTAAAGATGAGGTGCATATTAAACGATGAGGTACGCAAATTAACTAAAAATGAAGAGAAATAGAAATAAATTCATTTTACCTTTAATTGTTGTTCAATGTTTTGATACAGAAACAATAGGTAATCTTCTGCTGACGTGATGCCGATTTCAAAAACATTTTATGAATTTTTTTGTCCAATACATCAAATGACTTCAACGCTCTTTCTTCCACTGTTTGTGTAGACAATAACTTATTAATTGCACGCATCGCTGCTGTAGCATCTGAGAGGGTGGGGATTTCGTCATTTATGTGCTACTCTTCATCAGCATCAGAATCTTCGATTTCAGAATGATTCATTTTAATTTCTTTCACAATATCTTCATCAGTCGGATTTTCACATGTAATGATTTCATCATTACATGTTTCGAACAATTGCATGTCACAATCTGAGAATGATGAAATTTTGTGATTTGCTATCCACATCGCGATAGGTAAATCATCATCTTCTTCAACATTCTTAAAAAGTTTTAAAATAAAACAAAATTCCGTAGTCGACTGAAAAGAAGGTTCATTATAGCCGATCCTTAAGAATTCGAAGGTTCGCTATAAAAGGATAAATTAGCATTAAATACTATAGGAAAACGGCGGGAACATAATTTTCGTTCGTTATATCCGTGAGTTCATTATATACCGGGTTCGCTATAACGGGGTTCGACTGTATAGTGATATTTGTATGCAGATACATTTAATATCCTTAAAAAAAAATGTGCGTAAAATAAAAATAAAAATTCAGTACTCGTTTAAATTTCTCTCTTTTAGGTAAGTCTGTTTAGGAAAAAAAAATAGTATTTACTCATCTACTAAAATATTAATTAAAATTAAAAATAATATTATATTTTTCAAAACTGATAATGATAGATATCAATTCGAAAATTTTCTCATAAGGATTTACGAGACTTCTTTCATCCATTATTTTATTTAAAACTGTCAACATTCGCCTTAACTTTGCCTAACGAAAGTAGAGAGAGATAGAGGAGATTCGGAAGTATGAAAATGTCAACCTTTGAACTTTTTCCTCGGAAGTCCCATTAAATGTACTTCCCCTAGTCAGATTGTTCGAAGGAATCCCAATTAGTTGTGTTGTGTTGGAACTCTTGACAAATGGTCGCAAGGGGGTGGAGAAAGATAATGATCGGCTATCACGATCAATAAAATTACTGGCTTTGGACGGCTATTCATTACGGAACCTGTCTCGGGGCGAATTATTACTATGCTATTCCTAGCGCGAGTCTTAATTTGTAATCTTATGATTATCTGTTTTGTATTTCTCAACAAGGCTATCTGTCTCCGAAGTTAGAGAATATCTTGTGTACTAGTTACTTACTCAGCAGACGAAATAGAGTGGTGTAGACTTAAAAACATAAAACTTTTATATACCTGAATATGTTTATGTATGTTATTTATATTATGATCATATAAAGCAGTGGTAGTCAACCTGGTCCCTACCGCCCACTAGTGGGTGAATCAATCTTTCATGTTGGGCGGTGGGAATTTTTGCCCGTTGTTACAAATGTTGTTCTTCCTCCAAATATCGAATACACTGCTAACACAAACACGGGTTTCACTTTTTAAAACATGATTTTGCAATTTACTTTTGAATTTCATCTCTAAACTTGGATTACAGATACTAATTCCCCGGATACTTCTCGAAGTATACACGTGGAAGAGGGATCAACAAATTAGCTCCGTAGTTACCCTTAGCTATTTATGTATATATATATATATATATATATATATATATATATATAAAGTACAAATAAAAAGATAAATTTAAGTACATATTTTTTTCAAACCCTCTCCTCTAAAATTTACTTTGCACTTGTGCTAAATTGAGTCACTGCAGATATGCACCGGTGGGCGTTAAACAAACTTTGCCATCAACAAATATACAAAAGTGGGAGTTGGTATTAAAAGGTTGACAACCCCTGATATAAAGGCACATAAGAAAAAGAGAGTCATTACGCCACAAAGTTTTATGTCCTAGTCCTTTTAATTAACCCCTTGTAACGTCCTCGGTGGAAAAAGAAGACACACGAGAGACTATTAATTATTACACAGAGCTTGTATTAAATAAAAAACTGTACACTATGTACAAGACAGAGAGTCTATGCTCCTCTGCATATGAGAGGTTCTATAGGAACCTAAATATCGTTTACAATAGCAGATGTATCTCTCCACTTGTAAAAACGGGAGCCAAGAGAGGAATTTTCAGGCCTTCGGTCCGCACAGCGCCCTATCGGCCCTACTTGTCGACGGACAGATGCGAGGCTCAATATCAGCTACCTCTCTCCGTGCTTCCCCAAAAATCTCTGCGTCTCTTCTCAGCCAGCTGGCCGGCGGGAGGGGGTTTGCAGAAGCCACCCCCGATCGTTTCTTGGAAACGGGAAGAATTCGCAAAGGGATGGGCTTTTGCTTGGGTGGCCTTTTTCCCCCGAAAAGGGCCAAGACGTAACAGTCTTTCCTTCCCCCTTCAATAAGTTTTCTTGCAGGGCTGGAAGAAAACTCGCTCACAAACACAAGAAAACTGCCCATGAAGATATTCACGGTAAAAGCACTTAGCATTTAACATAAGGCAAGTGACCCACTAAAACATAATGGTACTAGTACTTTTACCATGCGAAACACATTATTAAGAAATTGAAAAATATATATTTATACACTCCACTTAACCTACAATTAACTTACTCCACTCTTTATATATATATTCAAGAACAATTTTTTTCTCTTTTAAACATAAAAAAAACACAGTACACATTATTACTACAATTAATTCCTAAATTAATTTGTACATTAATAGGCATAAATTTTAGCGCGTCGATTGACATTGACATGAATCTAATAAACTGCTGACCGGCTCAGACTGTCCGCGTTTTTGTTCAATCTACCAGGCCGATGTACAATTTCAAATGAATACGGTTGCATCGCGAGAGACCAACGCATCAATCTTGGATTATTTCCCGCGTTTGTTTTCAACCACGTCAATGGGTTGTGGTTACTACCGTAAATTTTTGCCCATCTAGATAATAATAATACAACCCTAATAATAAACACGGCTCCCGCTTTTCCCGTAATGCCATAAAGGTTACGAACATCGTTCAACCCTTGGTTCAGCCTGGAACACTCTACTGGCTCTAAAATTCCACTTGATAATTTTTGCCTTTTAAGTGCCTGATAATCCAAAATTCTATTCTTTTCAACCAGACCAAGCTGCCAAAATGCTTTCCATTTTATAGGAGTTAGCGAAAACTGCCCAAAATTTAAATTTCTCCTACTACCAGGACCCATTAATCGGTTTAGCAATTTTCCCGGTGGTACAAACCATTTCTTTTCTGGAACTTTACGTCGTGTCCGACTCCCTTTCAATATTCCCCTTTCTACAATGTACTTCCGTAATCCAACAGAATAATTTCGTGGTTTATCCCTTCCGCAGCTATTCTCCGCAAATTTTAAATTTCTGCCACTACAGGGGCTCACCATTCGGCTCCGTAACTTTCCCGGTGGTACAATCCACTTCTTAGTTATGTCCGTGAGTCGTTTCCGACTCCTCAGTAAAAATCCCTTTTTTCCAGAGTACATATTCGTAAAGGCACGAGTCGGGAATCCCTTCTCTTTAAGTACCCGTACTCTAGATTTCTCCATCGCAAGCGGACAATTCTGGGTCGTAAAAGACGTTACTTTCCCCACTTTTTTCGCTTCCGCTAAACTCCCTTTCGTTGACATTATTCTGAACCAACAAATGCTGAAGTTTAACTACACTCTGCTTTCTACACTGGTCCCTAATTGAGTGGGGAACCCGTTTGTCATCACTACTTTCGATTTTCCTGCGGAATTTGCACGAGACGACTCCTACAGATAAGAAAGCCTCATCTCCGGATTCAACATAATAGCTGTTGGTCTTTAATTGACTCGCGTCCCCTGTCTCCGCATAATATCCCGTGGTCATTATCTGACCCTCGTTTTCCCCCTTCTCTGGACACAACAATCCAGTTTTCACCTCTTGCATATTGAGCGAGCGAAAAACCCTCTATGCTCCGGGGCAAAGTGGATCCTGAACCATTAAGGCCTCCTGTTTCGGGGTTACTTTCAGGAAAACTAACCGCAAGGTCCCCCTTGTTGTTGTCGCAAACGGAAAAGTTCGCCCCTTCGACTAATGGAGATTCACTTTCCACAGGAATGATCAATTTAGCGTTTTCGCCTAACGAGGAATCATTTTCCTTTCCCTCCATAACTTTACAGGGTAACTCAATTTGTTCATCTACGATTTTGATTTTTTCGGGGGTGTCCGTAAAAGACAACTTATCGTTTCCGCCGCTAATACTAGCCGAAACAGTATCCAAGCAACTACTATTAATTGCCTGCTCCTCACTAGAAGAAGACTTCATATGTGTTTCCCGGAACTTTCGCAAGTGCATTCTTAAAAACATCAATTCTTCCGCTTTCTGCTTCCGAACCGAATCACAAACAGAGTATTTGGACTCATATTCCAGGTCATGCTCAACTCTTTTTAGCACCCACTTATAGCTTAATCTGAACGATCTGGGGTCCGATTCAAATTGCTCAAACATTTTAGAGATTACCTCTTTAAAACTAGGCTCCGAGGAATTTTCTACCCCTATCCTCAATTTTGCCAGTTCAAAATCTGTCCTCCTGACGTTGTTTTTCTAACAATTCCTCCTGACGATTTTGCTCTAATTGGTCCCGAAAAGCTTCCAGACGTCCCTGAATTATTTCTTCATCAAATTCGGGGCTTTTTTTTTATAAGAGCAATTATTTGAATGGATCTTTTATTTTCCGATTCAATCCCTAATTCTTGCGCGAGATGCGCCAATTCGTGGTGCCGTGCTTTATTTAAGAAAGCCATCTCAAATTTAAAAATACCCAGAAACCAAACAAAACTTGCTCTTTAACATTCACAAATTAATTTAAAAGACCGAACTGTGTTACACATCATACCCTCAAAATATACTTAATAGTAATTCGATAAAACAGAGTTTAGAAAAAACCACAAGAATAATTCAGTTAAAAATTAAAGCATAACTTTTAAACATAACTTTCAAAATAACTTTAAAACTCTTAAACTAGCAGTTAAAACACAATCAAATATCCTATTCTTAACATTTCACACAATAAAAAAAATAAAGAGAACTATCAGGTTTTAAATTTTCAAATGGCCTAAACCACTTAAACATAACTTTCAATTTTGAACTGCAATAAGTTTAGAACACAAACAAAACATAAAATTTCCTATCCAAAATTTAAAAAATGGTCACTGCCTTAATGATTAGCTAAGCACTTACCCCGTTTTGCAGAATACATCAGCAGGACAGGCACCACACTTCTACTGAACAAGGAGACAGTTCTTGTAAATTCAAATAACACCAAATTTTTTTTACACGTTCACGGCACGCACAGTTTTTTTTTTTGTTTGTTGTTGTTGAAGATACTTCGATGACACACAGGAACCAGGACTGGTTGCGTCCTCACACCTTTTCACGTAAGATGGAAGTCGAAGAGTCGAAGATAGCACGAGAGATAAGACTCTCAAACAGGACAGCGTCCTAAACACGTTCGAACTGAACACAAAATGAGATGCACGTATCTCGCCGTGCACTTGGCGTGATATGCACGTATCTCGCCGTGGCGCCTCCAATTATAACTCTGTAACGTCCTCGGTGGAAAAAGAAGACACACGAGAGACTATTAATTATTACACAGAGCTTGTATTAAATAAAAAACTGTACACTATGTACAAGACAGAGTCTATGCTCCTCTGCATATGAGAGGTTCTATAGGAACCTAAATATCGTTTACAATAGCAGATGTATCTCTCCACTTGTAAAAACGGGAGCCAAGAGAGGAATTTTCAGGCCTTCGGTCCGCACAGCGCCCTATCGGCCCTGCTTGTCGACGGACAGATGCGAGGCTCAATATCAGCTACCTCTCTCCGTGCTTCCCCAAAAATCTCTGCGTCTCTTCTCAGCCAGCTGGCCGGCGGGAGGGGGTTTGCAGAAGCCACCCCCGATCGTTTCTTGGAAACGGGAAGAATTCGCAAAGGGATGGGCTTTTGCTTGGGTGGCCTTTTTCCCCCGAAAAGGGCCAAGACGTAACACCCTTTTTTGGGGGGGATCTTTATTAGAATATCTGACGGTTACAATTTTTTTTAAAGTCAGAAGTTGTTTCCTCCGTCCCAAAGATGTGAATAGATGTTACTGACTTTCGGTCAGAATCCCCTGATTTGTTCAAGATACCTCATAACGACCAACGTGTCCCGAACAGTCCCATTTAGGAAATTTCCCTGCTTTTATAGCACAACTTGAAGTGTGATAATTGAATACGAACTTTTAAATTTTTCAGTTATAAGCGTAACGTAAATCTTAGCAATGATCTAAAAAAAGAGTTAAAGCTCAGGAGTGTATACATTATTTCGTATCTTACCCCTCATTTTAATGGAGGTTTTACATATCAGTATCAGCATTATTTACCGTTACTTCATGATGCGGCTACTCTTCGTTGAGTTTTTGTCGTGACACCCTATACTAAGTTATGTCTAAGAATACGGACGGGGGTTTATGACATATGGTTTAACGCAGTGATTGTCAACCACTGTGCCGGGGCATTTTAGTGTGCCGCCACTGCAAATACCCATACATAAGCGACGTCAGACAAGTATTTCAATCAGTTCTACCTCCCTAGGGGGGGGGGGACTGGCTGAACCAATGCCCATGACTATTACAGTTTGGTAATTTGGAGTGTTACAGTTCTGTACTTTTACATCTGGATCATGAAATGAGAGTAGTGTTATCATATTTACGCCCAAATATAAATGAAGTTATCAAAAACAACAAGCTCATATTTCGCATTAAATGTAATTTGTAGTTAAATAAACATTTTGTTTACTTTGTAATGCAGTTTCATTTTATATTTCAATGAAAATTATTTCGTATGATATGTTTACAAAATATATTATAAGTAAAGCAATTAATTATCCAAGTAAAATTCTTTTTAATTTATCTTATTGTTAGTGTGCCGCCAACTTTTAAAATTATTTAAAGTGTATCGTGACGAAAATAAGGTTGAGAATAACTGGTTTAACATATGGCTGTTATGACGTATGGCAGTGTGTTTTTACGAAATCAATAAATAATTTTATGAGTAACTCCTTCCTTTAAATAAGACTTGTTACTTGGTAATAGTACCTAAAACCTCATCTTTCAGACAGATGCGCTTATCTGAGCGCTAAGACTTGTCGTGATCTTGGTTTATGGAAATGCTTATAGATCGATGGATTATTGCGCACGTAACCCTCCTTTTAAAGGAAGTTTTGCGCAGCTAATATTAGCACTACTTATAAATTACTCCAAACCAATGATACGCCTTATTGATCTATGGTTAAGTCCATGCACTGATAATCACCGATTGGGGTTACAATACAACATTACAATACATTTTCGTGATATAAATCGACACTAGTAAAAAGTATTATTTTCTTCCTTGCTGAAGCGAAAATTCTATCCCCCATATATAATAGCACCCTTTACACGTACGCTCTTTCCCGCATGAAACCACGATCCCGCGCGATTGAGTGCACGTAAGAAGGTGTCGGAGAGGAAGGGAAAACTGCTTTGGAGATTACTGCAAGTTTTCCCGCGCGCAATACCATACGCTTCAAGAACTCCAAGAGCGTACGTCGCTCTTTTGCGAGTGCTTGGAGCGTGCGCGAAATCCCGTACGCTCCAAGCACTCGTGAAAGAACGTACGTGTAAAGGGCGCTATTGGTTTCGTATAGATGATGTACAAACATCATCTAGTATATAAAACAGTTCCGTGACTGACTGACTGACAGATAACGCACAGACGAAACCGCTGAACCTAAAGGGCTGAAATTTTGTACGGCAATTCTTCTTATGGTGTACGGGTGCACTAAGAAAGATTTTTGAAATACAAATTTTAGATTTTTTTTAAGTTAAATTTTTGAGCTGTTTTATAACTTTTTCTAAGTTTGCATTTAAAATAATAATCTGAGGGTTATAACATTTATATCACGAAACGTATCATAAAATTTCCTCTAAAATGAAATGATTTTAGAATCTTTACCTCCATTTTCTGATTTTTAGTGAATTTTTAAAGATTAACTTTTAGAATTTAATTTATTAAATGCTGATTGCGTGGTTTCTTTTCTTTTTGTGATACTTTAAATTAATTTTGCGTCACGTGCATAGCGACTAAATAAATTGGCAAAAAAAAATTTAAATAAGGTAAAAGATCAAATTTAACCTCTAGACTAATTGAGATGGAAGTTTTTTTAAGAATTTATTTCAAATTAGTATGTTTTATGGATATTAAACATACAAATGAATTGCATACATTGAGCGTTTTATTTAAATTGAATATTTTCTTCTACATTATTTTGTCTATAAAAATATCCGTTATGAATTTTGGCTTGGTCAGGATGTCCCGTCTAATAAAGATTCCTTGTGTCCAGCTAGCCGGCTGCCTCCTTTTATTACTATTAGGATATTTGCAACACAATAGTTAATTACCACTCTTAGATCACAATATTATGCCTATTAGCTGTTGACCCTTACAGGAACAAAATGCGCCTATTTTGTAGCTAATCATCATTGGGAATGACACACCTTTCTGGTCTCGAGGTGGCCCTGTTGTAGCGCTCTGGCTTTCGTCGCTGAGGTTGTTCGGATCGAATCCCGACGCGCGCCCTTAAATACCTCCGTGTCTAGGCCGGCTATAGTCACGTTAAATCCGCCACCCGGAAAGTCGTTCTACGAGGGCAGAAAAGGTGGGAGAGGGTGTGGTCCTCCCAGATGTTGTCTTCGGGGGAGCTCGGTGAAAATTGAGGTGGCAGCTAACTAAGACGGACTCCGACCGTTTTGGTGTTATAGAAACCGGAGCCGCATATTTCAACCCGTAGCCTGTTGTTATCTGGTCTGGAACTTCCAACCAGAGGACATTAGAAACAACAACAGCAAACTCGCCTTTCTTTCCATACCACAATTGAGGCGTTCCCGTTGAAAATCGGGTAATTGCCAAAATTTCCAAAAAGTATTTTTTCACTGATACAAGGGTTTGTTCCAAGGCTAATGGTGAGGAAAAAGAGGTAAGTGCCTAGCTCAGAACTAAACCAAACTAGCTAGGTACTTACCTTCTTATAAACGCCATTCGCTTTGGAACAAACTTTTGTATGAGTGAAAAAATATTCTTCGAAATTTTGGCACTTACCCGCTTTTCAACCGGAATGCCTCAATTTTTTTAACTTATTCCTCTCAGATTATTGAAGATACGAGATATACTTATTTTACTACATGTTCCTAAATACCTCGCTTTTCTCAGGCATAGGAATCTGAAATTAAAAATAACAAAGATTTCGATGAAAAAAAGCCTTAATACAGTCACAAAAAATACATTGATTTAACACCGACAGAATTGGGAAAAATATCTTTTGAGAAAATAAACGTGAAGTGGCTCATAATATCAAGGATACACTTTACTTATATTTATATCTTCATTAATTAAGTAGTACATCTCCCGTTTGATATTTACATTTTGTTCTCTGAAATCGGTTTCACTAACGAAATCCCCGAGAAGAAAAAATAAGTTCTCGCTTAACAATTCACCACTTGATGTACAATAAGAAGCAAATGATTTGAACTAAATTAAATAAATGGCATCTACATTTACCAATTAAACAATTATCGATTTTATCCCACTCCCCGATCTTCTGTAACTTATGAATCGATCACTTTTCCCATATTAAGTTAGAAAGCAACTTCTTTTTTTTTATCGTATGCAAATAAATATAAGCACAAAAGGGAACAATTTAATTAAGCTAATTTAAATGTTCCAACTACTGACAGTTGATTTGAATTTCGTATCGACCATTTACGATCGATATTCTATTTTAAATCCCAGCCTAAACAAATCTTTATTTCCACCTTTGTTCACGGAAACAAAGAGCAGTCAAACAGCTATTGATTCCAAAGTAGTTCTTTATTGATGACGTTTTGTCATTAAAAAAAATCACGGTTATTAAGAATGAAATAAAAATGGTATTTATTAGATTTAAAAAGGGAGGAAATAACTAACAATATATTCAAATACTGATGTCGTTTCAGGTTT
The DNA here is from genome assembly GCA_907164885.2 of Dolomedes plantarius. Taxonomy (NCBI): domain Eukaryota; kingdom Metazoa; phylum Arthropoda; class Arachnida; order Araneae; family Dolomedidae; genus Dolomedes; species Dolomedes plantarius. The sequence goes on along the minus strand of OU015498.1, from coordinate 166,945,705 downwards.
TATGAAAGACTTTTGCCCATAATTCTTATATATATTGCTTTTGACTCAATTGTATTATTTAGAAAGAAATCGTCTTAAAGGATTTTAATTTCTAGTTGTCAACGTCTGTAAGTAATCACATTTGTTTGAAGAAGAAATAAGAAAAGAACTGATTGAAGATAGACGAGAGTTTGTTTCATAGTCATACCTCTTACATGGAAATAAATGCATTTGATTTAAAATTTATCTCAATTTTTTTATGTCCATAAAAACTTCGTTTTAAAGAACATTCGTTAAATAGATATTAACAGTAGTTGTAAAAACGCAGTAGAATAAAATTTAAAAGGATATAAAAGTGATATATTTTTCTGAAAACTGATGAATCCATTGTTCAAATAAATTGATTTTGAATAGACGGAAATGAGTTTGCAACTTATCGGTAAAAAAACAAACTATGCACAAAATGATGTCCAATATAATTCATTGTATGTATTTTTTTTTCATATATACGAAATCAGAAGTAATAGTAATAGTTTACAAATAAATTACATCAAATAACCAGAAACTGAAAAATTAAAGCGTATTGAGAAATTTCATACATGTTAAACTAGTATACTTGTTCCCATGTGTTTTGCATATTTTTTACATTATAATGTTGGTATCTGTAGTAAAGAAGTACCCGTACTTCTGCTCTGACCAAGTTTCTTACAAAAAGAAATCGTTTCGAAAACACTCTCACATTTGTAAAAATCGTTACACTTTTATAAATATCGCTTGTTATTGATTAATGTCCCGTGGCCCAAAGTTTCGGACCAGGTCCATATAGGCCTTGCGAGCCTAAAATTGCGCCTTCAATTTATAATAGTACCATAAGAGCCCGAGTCCGACTTGACTTTTGACCGAGCATCCCTAGTGGTGACATCAGGGAGATCGTACCTTCCTCACTCACTTACCTGATAGAAGGACTTTCCGGATTGAACGTGCCCATGTGCGGCCTAGATACGAAGGTATTTCATTGTGACTGTCGGGATTCGATCTAGTGAGGTGCCTTAGAGCTGTATTTTAATATTACCTTTACCTGGCGAATAAAGGCACCAAATTTGGTATGAAAGTACCTTAGGATATACTAATAAATGTTAGCCTAGGAGCCCTCTGGAATTTGTAAAATTTTTTATGAAATGTTAGTAATACGTTGATTTTCTGGAAGCTCTATTACCTAGCTATACGCTTAAAAGTTCTCATCTGTACCAAAGGTCTAAAAACTTTGAATGAAAAATGAGTTACTAGTCATTTATTCTTCATAAGTTACACTCTTAATAGTTGTGTTATGAATCAGTAACTTATAATCTCCCGTTAGAGGGCACGATTTTGAAGAGAGGTTTTTTTTTTATGTGAAACGATGGAGACAGACGGAATGCCTATTCTCGCTGTATGATTATTCATCTCTATGTTTAAGTTGCCAAGTCGAGTCTTTGGACAGTCCGTGAGAGAAAACTACTGCATGAATTTACTTAATTTTGATCTTAAACGAAAGAATTTAACCTATAGATATATCAAATTTGGTTTTTGTAACCGCAATTTCTATTAATTAGTGATAATTTACAATTAAAAATTGCTTTCTGCGCATGCTCAGTGAACATGCTTAAATCTTGCTGTAGCTACTTTCTAAACACGAGGCCGTAAATCTGGCAAATTTGCCTTTAGATAACCACTAAGCACGAGGCCTCATAATCACGTTAATATGTTTATTCCGAGGAATTTCTCTAGCTCTCTCTCTCTCTGTCATTTTAATATTTGATTATGTTTGTGAGATATAGTATGAAACCTGACGGAAATTGTTTATTTCGCGCTGTTGAGTAACCCCATTTCTTATTATTGAGTACAATAGTAATTTTTTAAAGTGTATTTCTCTCTTCTTAATGTTATGATTTTCAACATTTGGCAACGATGTGTTGAGTATAATTTGTGTATTAGTACGTTTATTTACTATCCAGCCGCCATGTTTTAACGGGTACCAACTAGTTCTAAATAAAGTTGCTATAGACGAAAAGTCTTCAGCCCCGGGTTTTATTCCTTCTACAAAACGCAGCCAATGTTCGCCAATTGCATTTGACTTTATTAAAAAAATGTCTGTCTGGCTAGCGCAAACAAACGTACACATATGAAAATTGCAGATTTTATTGTACGATAAGAAACGTAAAATGTGCATGGTGACAAATTGTTACGGGTAGGACTTTGACTTGTTCATTTGTATCTTAATCTTCGAATAAAAAGTAATTGTAAATAAATTGAATATTTAATTGCTTTATATGCATTTTGAAACAGCGTCCGTAGATATAAGTTATGATCTATCTCGTGTCAAAATAAATTCAGCTTCCCTAGATATTTGATTATGTTGTCAGCTTTAATAGATGAACCACAAAATATATTTCTTCTATTTATATTTTCAGCAATACTATAAACATCTGTCTTAGCCTTCACTCAACACATTCAGCAAATTGACTTCGTTTATTTCGTCCAATGGAGGCACCTAAGTATGGCAATAAACTATTCTTCGCGTTATAAATGAATCCAAACAGCTGAATAGATAATGACTGAGCGTCAAAAGGCAATAAAACAACAGAAGGAAAACATTCTGTCAGGGAAAGGAATTACCTGGACCGTTTGCTAGCAGCTCCACTTTAATTTGTTCACTGTCAGAAGATAACTGTTTGTTATTGGGCGAAAAACTGGCGATAATGTTAAGAAATTGAGGCAATAAAAGGGCGTTTTCGCTTTTGCTTCGGTTAAAAATCGAGGTTTTGCAGAAAATTTCCGAAATTTGGTTTGTTAAATTAATGTTAAAAGGAATTTAAAAAAACTCTTTGCCAATGTTGGCTTTCATTGCTTATTACCTTTAGGCATACTGTTAATATGTATTATTGAAAACATTGAATTACATACTTTTAATAAGCAGTTTTTTAAATGAATCACGCAATCGTATTGAACTACTTATGAAGAATAAAATACATGAAATAAAATAAGCAAATATATTGTAAATTAATACAAGTGCTGAAAAAAATGGGCAGATCGTTTCGAGAACTGTAATATTTTCCCCCACAAAATCTAAAAACAACCCGAGGTTTTAGAGAGAATTGCGAAAACCACCAAAAGATCTTCTGGAATGGGATGTTTATATAGAGTCACCAGTTTTATACGACTGAACGTTCATGTAGGCAAAACGTTTTTATGTAAACAATATCTTTCGTAAATATAAGCTATGTTTCATTTTGAAACTTACCAAAACTTGATAAAATCTCGTAAATTCTTACTTAACTTTGAATTTCTTCTATTCATTAAATAGAATTCTGTTTAGAATGTTATTATCTGTTTTAAATACCTGAGGGAAAAGATTTGTCAGATCGTAAAATTAAAAAAATAAGCTGGGGAAGAAAGAGTTGGGTTGAGATGTTCACGTTTTACCGTAGTCTACATTTTATGCAGGGTTCAAGATACTAATGATGTAAATTTCGGTCCAGACAGCTATAGAGGTTAGGACTTCTAGAAGGTTACAAAAAGATGGAATACAATTTTACGTATGAGGATTATAGGGTTCAAAGACACAAAATATTTATATAATTTATATAAATTTTTTAAAGGTTAGTTTCATAAGATATGTTTTTATGTTACGATAATAATCCTAACTACTCTTCAATGGTTTGGTTGAAAGCATTACGGTATTCATTTTGTGACTCGAAGGCTCGTTAGACCGGTACCTGCAGCTTAAATACCGAGACCTGATACGATATGCAGTTAACTAAGAAAACACAAGTAGCATTTAACGTAGGATTATGTTCCTCTATAACAGTCCTCCGGAAAGCAAAATATCAGACAGTAAAACCATCCGTCCGTACCTCGCGAGTTATAACTTTGGCAGCGAGCCAAACCCAGTCTGTATCGCTTCGACAAGCAGTGAACAGTTAAACAGAAAAATACCAAAATGCGTGAAAATTTTGACATACGTACATATATACAGATATATATATATATATATATATATATATATATATATATAACACATACATACATATATACACACAATAGAGGTAAGCAAAGATAAGTAATCCTATGTCAGTAACTCGCGGTAGTTTCGTTAGAAGAGACTACCTGAATTTTTTTTTTTCTCAGAAACTGTAAAAGTTTCTTACAGAAGATCAAAGCGTAATCAACAAGCGTATGAAAGCGTAATCAAGATTATTTATGTTACAAATTTAGGCAACAACAGCCGAAACTAGGTTTTCTCCGCAACACAAAGTGATTAACGGGCAAAATTCTTTTTTTTTCCTTTGTTAATCAGAAGGCAGAAAAAATATCACCGCGGAAAAAAAAAATCGGTGTGACTAAATAATGGATAAAAAAATGTATCCTAAAGAACGCACGGCTTCATTAGCCTCTAAAAGAAAGGGTGAAGGGGGGATATGTAAGGGAAAGTCATTGGAAATAACTGTTCCTGAAGCCCTAGTAGTTCTATGGATAGAACACCAGCAATTTTCGAATTTTGGAGACGCGTGTTCCAGCCTCGTCGCTGGCAGGTGTCGTTAGAGGATATTCAGCCAATTTTTTCGCTTAATTTCGCAGACATTTGATTTGCTTCGGCTCATGGCGTTTTGAATAATTCCAAAACGGAGAAACGAGAGGAAATGCAGCATAGCTGATAGCCATAAAACTTTGGCAGGATTAATTAATAGACGCAAATTAGCTTATTGCATTTTATGAATGACCAAACAAATTTCGTTAATCAAAATTATGTTGTTCTCCAATTGTTCAAGGAAAATTTAAATTCTTAAAATTTTGATGTACGCTCATTACTTAAATTTCTCTCTAAAATAAATGCCTCAATCTTAAAAATTATTGATCCCACTTTTTTAAAAGGTAGTGAATCAAAACCGTGTTGGTCTCAGATTGTTCATGGCTGACTGGCTACAGCGCTGGCATTAGATACGAAGTCTGTGGGTTCGAATCGCATGGCTGTTTGTAGCCGTTCTGTATCAGCTTTAAGCAGTAGGTCCATGTGTAATTAGCCCTCGTGTAGTAAAAAATTACCTTAGCGCTCTGCACCAACCAACTTAGATTATTCAAAGAAAATTTAAATTATCAAAATTCTGAAATTTGCTGATTACTTAATATTTCTCATCATACTACAAATGCGTGATTCTTAAAAATTATTGGTCCCACTTCTTAAAAGTTTCATGTCACTCAGGTGAAACAACATGTCGAAAGGGAAACAACGCGATTTGCTTTTCTTTCCCGTTGTGTTTGTAGAACCAAAATAATCATCAGCCACACCCGCGCACTTCCAATAGCCGCACCAGCTAGTGAAGCTGACTCTTGTTTTCTTCCCAACTCTGTCAACATTTGATTTTCTTCCACCTTCGTTTAATGCTCCCGAGAACTGCGGGAAGAAAGCTGCAGCCAGCACAATTGGTCGGGTGTCTTATTATAAATGATTCGGTGAGGGGGTGGCCGGATAATGACAGCTCATCATGATCAATAAAACGCGGAGGGAAAAAAGACAAATACCCGTCACTGACAGCGAGGGGAATAAACATGTCTTCGTTATTTGTCGTATTGCTTAAGAGTCGAAAGGTTGCCGATGATCATGTTGCCGGAGGGAATTGCGATTTTGTTTTTAGAGGAAAGGTAAGTTGGTCTCAAAGTAACGTTTTTCGTTCCCTAATAAGATATATGCAGGGAAATAGAGTTAGACATAAATATTAAAGAAATAGTTGATTTAACAAGTATTTTGTCAAATACGTTGGCGTGCAATATATTTTTACACACACACATGTATCTCTCTCTCTCTCTCTCTATATATATATATATATATATATATATATATATATATATATATATATATATATATATATATATATATATATATATATATATATATATATATATATATATATATATATATATATATATATATATATGAACGTCTATGGTTCGATACCCGTCCCTGCAAATCCATCGCCATACATACTAATGGCGGTTGGTGCTCGTAAAATCTGTCGTGGCAGCAATGTCCTCCAAGTTCTCAAATTTACCTCTGGAAGTGCAGGGTCAAATGTTCCGGTTTCGTCACTTAACTTGGTTCTAAATTACCGGAGTGGCTTGTAAGGGGTGGTGTTGGCCACCTATATGGTGTCCCCTTAAATGAATGGCCAGCTGTCTTGCGGTTTGAATTCGGGCGGCCGTGAGCGTTCGATGTTGAACTTTACTGGCCTGGTGTCTGCAAGGCGTTGTCTGCCCGTTAATTCACATTCGGGTGAATGTCTAGCAACAAATGCATAAGCATTTGGATATATATATATATATATATATATATATATATTATATATATATATATATATACACTGGTGTAAGAAATTAAGAGAATTTGCAGACTTGGTCGATATCTCTAGAACTACTGTACCGATTTTAATGAAATTTGATATGTACATACATTGATACAATACAAAACAAATAACCATTCAATAATTGTAATACATACGCATGATCGTGCGTAACACTCGTTGGAGTCGGAAGGTATGAAACAGCGGTTGCAGAATAAACAAACGAATGGGTTAATAGATGGTGTTATTTTGCAGCAATCAGTTAATTTCAAATTGTAACAGTAAAAATGAGTAACCGCCAACGTGTAGTTGATGGAATGGGGTGACGAATTGTGGGGAGGCTAGAAGCAGGCCAATCTCAAGTCTAAATTTGTAGAGAGTTCAATTTAACGCCTAGCGTCGTGTGTAACTTATGGAAACAGTTCCAAGATATCGGATCCATCGAGAGAGAGCCTGGGCAAGGTCGTCCAAGAGCCACGACGGCCAGAGAAGATCGCCATTTGTCGATTTTAGCGAGGCGTAACAGGAGTGCTACAGCTTCTCAGCTCTCTCGTGACTTCTATGCACCCAGAGGAACCCGTGTATCAAGGTCACTGTTTCCAAAAGACTTCATAAGAGAGGGTTGTTTCCAAGAAGACCTGCTGTTTGCGTCCCGCTCACTTCTACGAACAGGAGAATCCGTTTATCATGGTCCAGAGAGCATAGAGATTGGAGTATGGATCAATGGGCGACCGTTCTCTTCACTGATGACTCACGGTTCAGCCTAAACACCTATTCTGGCTGTACGTTCATATGGAGAGAACCAGGGATCCGCTACCTACCCTCCAATGTCCGCGAAATCGACCATTATGACGGAGGAGGTTTAATGGTCTGGGAAGGCATCATGTTGGATGGTCGCACACCTCTCCATGTCTTTGAAAGAGGCACTGTGACTGGTGTGAGGTATAGGGATGAGGTCTTGGATCCCTATGTTCGCCTTTTTAGGGGTGCAGTTGGCCCTCAGTTCATTTTAATGGACGATAACGCGAGGCCACATAGAGCTCTTCTGGTCGACGAATTTCTAGAGAGTGAGGATATTCACCGGATGTATTGGCCAACCAGATCTCCAGACCTTAACCCTATAGAGCATGTCTGGAACGCTCTGGGGAGGGCTATTGCAACTCGCAAATCCCCTTCGAGAACCATACAGGGAATGAAAACAGCGTTGTTGAACGAGTGGGACCAATTGACACAGAAAATGATAAATTGCCTTATTTCAAGTATGAAATCACGCTGCGAGACCTGTATATCTGTAAGAGGGGACCATACCCCCTATTAACCCATTTTTTGTTTATTCTGCAACCGCTGTTTCATACCTTCCGACTCCAACGAGTGTTACGCACGATCATGCGTTTGTATTACAATTATTGAATGGTTATTTGTTTTGTATTGTATCAATGTATGTACATATCAAATTTCCTTAAAATCGGTACAGTAGTTATAGATACATACATACATACATACATACATACATACATACAGACAAACAGACAGAGTGGCCAACGACCTGAGTATTATTCCACCTAACAATTTTATGTAAAACATCTATGAAGTCAGGCTGTTGTTTCTAAATGATGTAGTGGTATAAAGGGATATCTGGATGATCGTACAGTAAGCTGAAGAGGAGTGCTTCTGAAGAATGGGCAAAAAACGCGACTAAAGGAAATTAGAAAGTGGAAGGATTGCGGATGCTAGATGCCGTGGAACTAATAAAAGCGAAATTGCTTAGATTGGGAAGTGTTCGAGAGCAGTTGGTACTAATGCTTATAAATGTGGTCTACCAAACATGAAACAAGTCTCAACGTAAGACGTGTTGTCTGATCGGCTACTAGGTGCTCGATCTGAAAGTTTCATCCAGGTTTGTCCAGTCAAACAGAGGGGCAACAGTACGTCACATTTCAGCAAATGTTAATTAGGGATCTATTCAAAGAATCTCTCAATGTACTGTTCCCCGAACATTACACCCTGTCGGGTATTGAAGCCGAAGGCCTTTTTGAAAGCCCTTGTTTTCAGCAGCTAACAAGATCTCCAGTCTGCTCGGTGTCACAAGTATTGGACAGTAAACGACTGGAAGAGAGATAAGTGATCTGATGAACCATGTTTCCAACTCCACCAAGCAGGTGGTAGATTACGAATATTGAGAAAACAGATCGAAAATATGGATCCTAAGTGCCCAGAACACCTCAAGCTGGTTAAGGCAAGCTCATGATGTATAAGATGTTGTCTGTTTGACTCATTTAATTCGTGTGGAACAATATCTGAATGCCAAATGGTATTTAAGTATTATCGCTACCAAGTACTTCCAGTAATGTTAATTGTTCATCTCCCTGGAGATGGATACTTTCAGCAGGACAATGCTACTATCTGTAACGGTCACATTGTCCACAGATGGTTCGAAGAAAATCACGAATACTTAGCCTTCTTTAATTGTCCACCACAATTACCAGATCTCATTTCAATTGAGCTTTTGTGAGATGTGTCGGAAATGCCATCAGGCAGCTGTATCCGGAACTATCAAATTTTAGAGAACTTGAGAGTACAGTTCACTGGATATGATCTGGGTGTCCTCAAACTACTTACCAACATGTCATAAGACTGTGCCAAACAGAATCACAGTGGTGGTGAGAGCTTTGATTAGCCTTCATGTTTTCTTTTTCTATTTAACTAGCACACACACACACACACACACACATACATACATAGCTAGATTTGAGGCGGAACGTGCCGAAACGGCGTTGCGGTACCTCTATTTTTCAATAATTTGGAATACTCCCCCACACACCTCGGAAGGTTACCGTTCCGGCACCTCTATTTCTAGAAATCTAGCACTGTATATATATATATATATATATATATATATATATATATATATATATATATATATGTGTGTGTGTGTGTGTGTGTGTATGTATATACACACAAGGTGAAGAAAACAACAAATAGCTTTCGTGGCCATGCGCTAAAGCAGCCATTAACCACAAAGCACGAATATATCGTTTATCTAAAGTTTGCAAATACTATAGCCATATGCATGGCGAAGCCTAGCAGCTAACACAAAAAGAACAAAAACATAGGTGCATTAGCATTCAAAGATAGAAATATAGAAATATAGGTGAATGAAAACCCAAAAGACAAAAACAAACATGTAATTAGACTGTAAAAAGCCAAAAATATCAAGAAAATCACCAGTCTTTGCTTGGCTCATCAGCCGTGGGTAAAGCAAAGAAACATAATCAAACACAAGTGGTTTCGCCATGGTGTCATATTCAAAAACTTTTATAATTAATATGGATAAATTAGAAGACAAAAAAACTAAAAGAAATTATTACGACACGACCGTCGTAGGTAGGTGCTACAAAATAACCTTTTATAAAGGAAATATGAGCACCACCCCACGGGACCACTTGTAGCCCTGCAAATAAACGAAAAAGTCATACCAGAATAAACTGCATTAAAATAGAATTCTTCATATCCAGGCATCAGAGCTCGTACAAAAGAACAGGCGATTTAGAAACGATGAACATATCCGTCTATACCTTATATGCGTAAGCCAGTACACGTGCGGTCGTTCCATCACATACGTCAGCAGCCATCCTGCCCCGGGTGTCCAATGGCTTTAACCCGGGCCATTCATATACTTTACGTGTGCAGTGGAATATTCAAATTAGTAGCGGCCGACCCAATATAGCATTCTAAAAAGTCCAACGGTATGCTATTATCATAATATTGTTTCGCCTTAAAAATAAAAAATTGTTTACTAATAGCTTCCTTAGAATTACAAATTCTGCAAAATCTTAGTTTCTGGCATAAGATAATGTTGATAAAGATTCTCTTCGCAATGTTTGATGACCAGTGTGTTAATGATATTACTTTAAAAGGGAACGTTATTCTTTTATCGTATACTGACATATATAAAAAACTGTTTTTTATTTCGAAAGCAATATCTAGGAAGTCCGCGCTAAAAGAGCCGTCGTTTGTATTTTTTAATGTAAGGAACTCTGGATATATATTCTCTAGTCTGAAATTGTCTGGCGTATTAAAAATAATAAGATCATCAATATAACGAAAAATCTTTAAATCCAAACTAACAGAATCCGAAATATTGTATGCATGCTCATAATAAAATAAAAATAGGTTGGCTGCAGTACTGGAGTAACTAGTTCCCATACCTATTCCATTTGGTTGCAAAAAAATATCCTTTCCGACCTTAACAAAGTTATTAAATAAACAGAAATTGCAGAGATCGTAAAATAAAGTAGATCAAACATTGTATACTGTCTGTATACTGTTGTATATATATATATATATATATATATATATATATATATATATATATATATATATATATATATATATATATATATGTGTGTGTGTGTGTGTGTGTGTGTGTGTGTAAGTAAGTAAGTAAGTAAAAAGTAGTTTTCTACAATTTTAGCTCAGCGCAATAGCTATAAAGTTCGAATAAATAAGTTACCCCATAAAACATATTTTATGAGAAAATAGTTCTGGAAGTGTTTAAAGAGATATTTAATTTTTAAAAGGACTTCAAAGGCCTCCTGTGGTGAATTCTAAGCCTCTTTTTTAAATATTAAAAGTTTTCTTTATCTACTTTGTGTTGTTACCACTGAATATTTAATGTACACAAGAAAAGGGAACTTTAAGTTGTGGTAAATAGTGACAGTATACAATGTATTTTAGGGTCCACAAGGACATACGCAACTGCTGAAAATTTCACAGGAATTACAGTTATACCTCGATTATTAATATGGTTTCTTATGAAAATCTGTTTTCAAGTTACGCCGATAAAAATTCCATTTTCTTCGAACACTCTCTGCGTGTATTAATACGTAAAATATAGCTAAAATAAATCTTCTGATTACTGAATAATGCTAATGGGTTTAAAATGGCTGGTTCTGGTTCTATATACTTTTCTTAAGAGGCATGTTCGAGACAGATACTAAATCAGCTCTATTATTTTTTAAACCTGAAATTCATTATGAAGAGAATGATGCACCTAGTTATAAAGGGAAATCAATAAAATAGTTCTGAGATCCAGCAAATCTTTTTTTCCTCAAACCTTAACAATTAGGGCTGAGCATAAATTTACATGACAGATATTCGATCCCAAAATTAAAATGTGGGGATATTTTTTCTGTAATTTTCTGATCACAGGTTACAAAAATGCATAATTTTAGATTCTGTTGTCTGCATTTGAAATCCATTTTTAATGCATTGCGAGTGTTATTCACGAATCATTTTATTAAAATATTCTTTAAAAACTGTTTGTAATCTTTTAGGAAAATACATCGACATTTTTATTCACCGTTTAATTAAATATTGAAAAATTCAGAACTTGAAATTCTAAGCATTCTTTATCGATCTACTGATGATAAGATATACCTATTACTTATACAGAGCTCGAGGTGGCCTTGTTGTAGCACGCTGGCATTCGGTGCTGAGGATGCTCGAATCGAATCCCGACTCGCGCCATGAAATACCTCCGTGTCTAGGTCGGATAAGGGTATGTAATTTTCGGTAGATAGGAAAGTCCTTGCTGAGTACTTTTTTAATCCTCCACGGGGCACGCCCGTGTATAAAGTGCAACATTTTAATAATTTTGAAAGGTTTGTTTTTGCATGTGAGGTTTGGATGTTCTAAGCAGTTTCTATTTATAGCTACACCTTTCTAACGCAGGACTGATTTTCTGACCTTTGTATTTCTTTCCATTCATTTTTAATCATGATTCGAACAGAGGATACTTCTATTTGTTGCACTCTGTGCACAGTGCGCCTGGTCATGTAAGAAAATATTCCTTATTTTATTTTTGGTTATTTCGCTAAATTAATTATAAGTATTTACAAAGTTGCTTTTCTATGATTAAAAATTTAAAAAGGCTAATCAAATAAATGTCTTGATGAAGTTTTAAATACTAAATAATTATTAATAATTTTGTTCCCGAAGTTAAAAGTAATTTTACTTTTCGTAGCATAGGAACACAATGCTCCAATGCTACGAAAAAGAAATAAGGGAGTCATACATTTGTTGACAATGCATGATGTTGCAACACTGGATGACGATTCTGGTAAACCAGCGATTATACTGGATTACAATACGACTAAAGCAGGACTTGATGTAGTGGATCAAATGTGCAGCTATTACACGGTATCCCACATATCCCGAAGATGGACTCTCTCGTTGTTTTAGGGTTTTGGGACATAATAGTAATTAATTCGCAAGTTGACCTTAGATCCAATAAACCGGACAGTTTTGAAAGAAGGCGATTGTATCTGCATTCTTTGGCTTTAGAACTTCTCGAAAGCCACTTGAAGACCTGGGCAAATATTCTATCTCTTCCTCCAGACATAACTGGATTCTTACTACAATATAAAGTGGAAACTTCCAGAGAAGCAGAACCAGAGGTGTCGGCAAAAGAAAGAGGAAAGTGTAATATATGCGGACGGCTAAATAATGTAACTACCACGATAAAGTGTGATAAATGTAATAGATTTTCGTGCAAGATGCATTACGAAATCCGTACTATATGTTTGCGATGTGAAGAAATTGAAGAAAACTGAAGAGAATTGAACAAATTATTTGTGTTTTAAAAATAAATATTAATTTTTTATGAAAATTTCTTATTCATTTTTGGCCTTTATTTATAAATAATCTCAATATTATCAACATTTTTATATCTTGTCATAAACCGCAGAATTGTTATTTCCATTTTGAAAAAAAAAGTTAATTACAAAAGGAATAATCAAGGTTTAAAGAGACGTTGCACTTTATGCAACGCGCGCCTGGTAGTGTTACAAAACTTGGCGCGCCCGCTGAAGGGTTAAAGGGACGGCCGGGTGATGCAGTGGTTTGGCCCATGGGTGTTCTCTCACAGTGCCTTCTCAGCCTAGTTGTGGGTTCTATTCCCGCTTGTTCAAGGATAAGGCTTGTATTAGGGAGTTATGTGGGTGCACCTATATGGTGCTCCCGTACTGAAGAAGCTAACAAATTCGCAGTGTGGAAGGGCGAATATACAAACGAATAGACATAGTGCCTGTTGTGTCGGGAACAACACCGTACTCACGGTTGAGCTTCGACATTGATAGCGTTCAATAAGAGCAAATACTACCCAACTTTCAAGGCACTTTCAATAATAACTATAGAACCCAAGTCAAAACCCAAAAAGCAGTACCATACCGTGTGATCGTTTCCCTAAATTTCGTTGCTTCAGAGGTAAAACTAACAGAAACGAATAAACAGGAAATCCAACGTAAATAAAGCACAAATAGCAGTAAGGTGCAATTTTGCATACGGCCGTTTCGAAGCTGCAAAGGAGCTTCTTCATCAGTGCAAATTTTTTGCACTGATTTTTTGCACTCATATTTTGCACTGATGAAGAAGTTTCTTTGCAGCTTCGAAACGGCCGTATGCAAAATTGCACCTTACTGCTATTTGTGCTTTATTTACGTTGGGTTTCCTGTTTATTCCTCGAGCACAAAGGTTTTGTCTTATCTTTTCATAACAGAAACGATTCTTCTATCACTCTGGCACTTTTTTATTCCATAAGTTTCAATGCATTACCACCAGGTTTTGATCATGGGTACTTGAGCGTACTACTTATTCTCCGCCATCTTAAATTGAAAATAATGAAATTATCATAACCAAAAATATTTTCATACATTAACATCCCATTGCAATCACGGGTGTTGAAGCTCATTAAAAGTATTATCACCAGGTTTTAATAAAATCAATTATAAATCTGACAAAGAATAAAATAGAAAATCCATTGTCGACTTAAAAAGACGCGAATTTAAATCTAAACACAAGGCGATTTCAGTTCCCGCACCTTCCTGTACAAAGAAAGATAAAGATTTAGCATAAATCATTAAAAAAGAAGAAGAAAAATTATACTTCTTATTGTGAACTCTATGAGAACTCTTTTAACCGAACCTTTAATTCCGTTTCAAATTCATGGCGGCGAACAAGTGACGTTCGCAGAACAAAATCCTCATTTGTAATAATGAATAACTGAAATGCGTAAAAAAGCAGTATAATTGCACTCAAATTTACAATCCATAATTAATTCCCTCTTGACTTGGAATCTCTGCTCCAGGGCTGAAATTTGATTCTTTCTTTTCGATAGTCTCCGAGGAATTAATTAATACGAAATAAATTCTTTTTCATCTTCGAATAGAATGGAGAATTCCGAGAGATGTTCGAACATTACGAGACAGGAGGGGCGATTTCGGAATGAAATCAGGGGTGTTGAAGATAGAATATTTATTGTCAGTTAATTAAATATTAATATTATATAAAAATGTTTAATCCTTCTAAAAAATATAAGATTTTCAAAATGAGAATAGCTGGGTTTCCTTGGGGTACTTTAGTTAAAAGGAGAAATACCCTATTAGGAGAAATTTTGAACGGGATGTTGTATACGGGATGTTGTAACGGATAAATGTATGATACATAATGATAAATATATTGACTGTTAATATATACACTAACACACACACATACGCGTAATTACAATGCCTATGATCCCAATTGTATTTACAAGTATGACACGGAGGAAACATTTGTTTCTAAGAGTATAAAATTCTGAGGAATTTTCTTAATTTTTGGTGAATAATAATAGCTTTTATATTTACTTTTATATTTGTATCTGTGAGAAGAATGGAGTGGCCAATGTTGCCTACAGCATTGATCGGTACCGACATGATTATATATTGTGCTCTTGTCTCCAACGTACTACAAAAGGAGAAAATTTCGGGGAAATTTGGTATTGAAAAACGAATATTTAATCACTCTATGAAGGTATAGAAAAATTGATAATTAAACAAAAGCGTTGTTTTTAGGTAATTTGAATGTTTCTTCCCATTTACTTACTTACTACATATATATATATATATATATATATATATATATATATATATATATATATGTGTGTGTGTGTGTGTGTGTGTGTATGTGTAAGTAAGTAAATAAGTAAAGAGAGAGGGAGATTATATTTTGCCCATAAGAGAAAATTTATCGAGTTTAAAACAACACATATTTTTTCCACATTTTACCAAATTATTTTACCAAAATTTTAACCCATTTTTTACCTAATAAATTAAATTTAAAAATATTATTCTTGTCTCTTTATAAAAAGGAATATTATAGATATGTTAAATGCAAATTGACCAATTTTTATCACATTTTTTACCATTATGTTGCTGTTCAATACTGATCACGGCAATTTTCGGCGATTGTAGCGCCACCTTTTGTTTGTAGGAAAAAACGCTCTAGTGTGAAACTAGTTCTAAGTGAGTAATTTTCCTCGCTTTCAGAGGCCATTTTTAAAGCCCATGTTGCGGCACCGCTTTCCATAAAATTGTTGTTTTTTACAGTCCACTTTGCTTTCCCTCCGTTCCATTTTGGTCCCAGAGACCCGGAGATGGAACATTTAGCGTAACTACGGAAAAATTTACCGCTATAATGAGACAAAAATCAAGTTTGAAAGGAAAAGTAACGCAGATCTAAAACTTCGTGCAAAACTTTAAAAGCAGTGATAAAGCGAGCATTGAGCTCAAATTGAAACTAACGAATGTTAAAAGGCTTCAAGATAAAACCGAAGATTTACGCAGTGAATATTGATTTACCTGAGGATACGGATTTAGCAGAAATAGAAGAACTTCAAGATTTAGATTCCAGACTGGAAGAATTAGAGGTAAGCCTAAATTGCCTCAATAGTAAACTGTATGCAAGTAATAAATTTGAAAATGATCATATTAAAATAAATAATGCCGATCTGCCAACTTCATCGCCAAATGTTAAGCTCCCAGAAATCCCGTTTCCACAGTTTTTAGGAAAATACGAGGACTGGAGTCAGTTTAAACTCCAATTTTCTAATTTAATTGATAAAAATGTTGTCTTATCAGAAACGCAAAAACTAAATTATTTACGTGCAGCACTAAAGGGTGAAGCAAAACAATTAGAAACTCTAGATGATACTTATAAGTCTTTGCTTAATGCATTAGATGAACGCTATCAGAACACAAGTCAATGCACATATCCAAGCTCTAATGAATTTCGAGAAAATCACGCATGAATCGCCAAAAGAATTACCCAATTTGTTAGATTGTATAAATCGAAACTTACCAGCCTTGAGCGTTTTAGAATATAAAAGAAACAATCTTTCAGATATTATGTTGATAAATGTTATTACAAGTAAATTGGTCAGAGAAACTAGAAAACAATATGAGTTATCCCCGAATTCTAAAGAAGTTCCATCATTAGACGAATTTTTAAATTTCTTAGAAAAGCGAAGTTTGATGTTAGAAGGTTTAAACAGAAATTTTTCGGTTAAGTCCAGCCCTAAAAACGTTTCAAATATCTCAAATCGTTCCAAAACTTTCATGATTAATTATAAAGAGCATTTAAACTTTGTGTTTTATGTAAAAACCCGCACCCTTTACATAAATGGTCACAATTTCAAAATATGAAGGTCTCAAGCAGATATGAATTCATTAAAAATCAAAAGTTATGCTATAACTGTTTAAATTTCCATACTATATCTCAATGTAAATCGAAATATTTTTGTAGTATTTGTAAAAAGAAACACCATACATTATTGCATTTATTCGATGAAATGAAAGAAATACATGGAAATCAAAACACATTTCCTCAGAACATTAAAAGCGATGATTCAGATAAACAAAATTGCGCTGTTCATCTTGGTGCTGAAATGAGGAGTGTTTTGCTTAGTTCCAAGCTTTCAAAAAATTAAAAAGCAAATGCTGCACTTCCGCAGAATGAAAGTGTTTTATTAAATACTGTGGTTATTTATGTTAAAAACAAATACGGTCAAAGGTGCAAATTTAAAGGCTTGTTGGACAATGGAAGCGAAATAAATCTCATTATTAAGCGTTGTGAAGAAATTTTGGGGTTACGAAGAGAGAATATTAAAACTTCAATTTCAGGAATAAACAACTCAATTCATTCAGTTAAGCCCAAAGTAAATGCTAATATTTCTAACGAAAGAGCGACATTTTCTGTGAATATAGATTGCATATTGGTCCCTAGAATAACTGAAATTTTCCCAGTAGCAAAACTAGATATATCAAGTGTTAAATTTCCTAATTATGTGGAACTAGCAGATCCAAGTTTTTATCTACCCAACCAGATTGAATTCTTGATCGGAAATGAACTACTTTTTGAAATTTTGAAAGGTGAAAGAATTTATACGGAAGATGGAAATTTAATGTTACAGAACACTAAGTTTCGTTATATAATAATCGGATCTTTACAACACGAAAAATATAATAATTCTAGTTACTGTTGATTACTTGAAACTAATTTAGATAAATCACTTAAGAATTTTTTCGAAGCAGAACTGATACCGGAAGATAACGTTGAAATGATTAAAAATGCTGATGAAAAACTATGTGAACAATATTTTTTGAATACACACAGAAGGGACAATTCAGGCCGATACATTGTTCAAATGCCGTTTTCGAAGAATCCTGATTGTTTAGGTGATTCCAAACAAAATGCCTTACGAAAACTTGATTATTTATGGAAAAGATCAAATTAAAATCCCAAATTCCTAGAGATGCATAAAGAATTTATTCATGAATATTTAACCTTAGGCCATATGGAGAAAGTTTTAGAAAATGAAGAACTAGAAATTATATATTATCTCCCTCACCACGTTGTCTACAGACCTGATAAGGAGACAACGCTTTTAACCCTTTCGCGACGGGACTCCTCTGCCTTAGGGCCTATTCACATAGGAGTCCGTTGCGTAGCGTTAAGGGAAAGAAGACGTTGAGACGAAAATAAACCAATCATAGGCGTTAAAAATTTCATTGCTAAACTTTTTAAAGTCTATGATTGGTTTATTTTCATCTCAACGTCATCTTTCCCTTAACGCAACGCAACGGACTCCTATGTGAACAGGCCCTAAGACGGTCGCTGGGTATGGAGTGTTGGCGAAAGGAATCATTCCACAAGACGGAGGTTTTGCGTCGCTAAGCCTAACTTTAAGAAAAAAATTACCAAAAAAAAGTTTAAGCCCTAGTGTCGTAATTTGTGGTACCGTTTTAGATTATTAGTTAATCTGTCATATACTTTAAAATTAGACTTTAATAATCTTTTTTCTTTAATTTACACTAAAAAATATAAAAAAAATTCGCTTACCTTAAGAAATAATTTTCGAAAGCGCTATTCAAATTTTTCCGAAGTATTAATTGACAAAATACATTAATGAATTTTAAAATTAATAAAAAAACACACACAGACTATTTACAACAAGAAGTAACAGTATTTAAAAGGAAGTCTGAGTGTGGTAAATCTCGAAGCACGGAGAAACGCAAAAGTCCTACATTGCATGATCTACTAGCAGAAAATGTTTGTTGATTTTTCCTTTGTTTTAGCACGGTTTGTGAACAAACTATGCACCTTCAGTATTATCAATGCAAAAGAACTATCTTATATCTGCAATACTTAAATTTGAATATTTGGCTGATTTAGAAGTTGATGGAGCACTTCTTTGAGCGCGTTGAGCAAAACTGTTTGTTACTTCAACAATTAAATTTAGTAGATCATCATCACAGAAAATAGTAACGAAATCAATTTTTTTCTGCATTTACTACAGAATTTGTCCCGATGTTCCAATAAATGTATGGGGATGCAATTCCTCCAGCGCTCGAGTCCAAGAGAAAGTATCTTGAGTCAAACTTCTATTGAAAGTGGAAGGCAGCCAGTGACCTCAGTGTCTGAGAAAATGTCCGTATCAGAATCACTAGAATTACCACTTTCTAACTCTTTAAACAATGAACATCACTCTCATCTATGTCACTAATTGGCTCATTTATCATGCGAGTATATTCTTCCTCTGATAAATAACGTTTTCTCGCCATAACTGGAGTCAAGGCTTTCCGAAATAAGAAGGAAAGTACGAAAAATATAACCGAAATCAATGCAAAATGTAACAGAACTGACGATAACAACCCAAAAGACCCCATATAGTAGCGAAAAAATAAAAATAAAAAAAGTATTCGGAGAGGCAGCAGAAGCGCGAATTTTTATATCAAGTGGAAAGTTGAAGAGCCGAGCTCTGTTTGTTTACATTATGCTTTCCCTTCTTCCCCGCAACAGCTGATGCGCAAAATACCAAATTCAGGCAGAATGTGAACAACTGAAGGTCAGAATACTAAAACTATGTTCAGTTCAAAAGTAACGGACACCAGGCGCCATCTAGGGGTCTTTAAAAATTGTTGCAACTTGCATCACCCGTCCACCGGGTTAATTCTTCAGCGATTGCATGGGTGGGACGCCCGGCTGTGAGCGACATTCGTAGATAATGCGTATATGGGACACCCGTCCTGAAAGGGTTAAGAGTAGTTATTACTACTCTTAAAAGCGTTGTCTCCTTATCAGGTGCTTAGTCTGTTACGTCTTCAGGAGAATATCTAAATTCATTACAGTTGAAGGGAGGTATAATCCAGGATGATCTTTTCGCTTTTCTACTTAGATTTCGAAAACACGAATATGCACTTACTGCCGATATAAGAAAAATATTCCGGCGAATTTTGATAGACGGTTCTCAACGCAATCTATTGGGCATATTTTGAAAGGAAGGGATGAACGAACCTGCAAGGACTTACAGACTTTTTACATATGGCACGGCAAATGCTCCAATTTTAGCAACGCGATCGCTTAAACGATTCGCCATTAATGATGGAGATCAATACCCACTAGCAGCTTCAGTTCTTCTATCAGATATATATATGGATGATATCTTAAGCGGAGAATCTGATCTTTCCAAACTTAAGGAACTACAGTCTCGGTTAATAAAGTTGTTGAAGTATGGAGGTATGGATTTACACAAATGGTGCACAAACCACCCTAGTTTATTAACAGATCCATCTCAATTTAATCAAGAATATGCTATTAAATCAGACTCTGATTAGATGTGGTAAAAACATTGGGTATGCTGTGGAAACCTAAAACTGATATGTTTACATACACGACCAAGGTTAATCCTAAATTGAATTTCACTAAATCAGAAGTGCTTTCACAAATAGCCAGAATATTTGATCCTCTTGGTTTAATTGTTTCGGTCATTGCAAAAGCTAAAATCTTCTTGCAGCAACTGTGGTTACTGAAAATTGTATGTCACGAACAACTTCCAGAATCTTTAGCTAAGGAGTGGCAAGATTTTTCCTTATCACTTTGGAATCTGAATGAATTAAAGATACCTAGATATTGCCTATCCAAGACACATGTACGAATATTTCTACATGGATTCGCAGACGCCTCAGAAAATACGTATGGTGCAGTTATCTTCATACAGTCTGTAGCGTATGGCAACACTGTAAAAAGTCAATTACTCTGCAGTAAATCAAGAGTAGCACCAATTCGAAAGGTAACAATCCCGAGGTTAGAATTAAATGCTCGTCTACTTGTATCTCAACTTATGACAAAATGTTTAATATCATTACATCTACAAGTTGAATCAGTGTTCTTATGGTCAGAATCAACTATCGCTCTTTCTTGGATAAAAACATCGACTTATCAACTAAATTCCTTCTTCGGGAATAGAGTTAGTAACATTCAACAACTGACTGAAAATTTCCACTGGGGTCACGTCTCCTCCAAGAAGAATCCGGCAGACATTATTTCACGGGGACTAGATGCTAAAGACCTTTCATCAAGTGTTTTGTGGTGGAAAGGGCCTACATTCCTAGATGCGGATATTATTGTTCCAAGGGATATTCCTGGCTATCCTTCTACTGAAAATGAACAATATTTAAATGAACTCAAAGAGCACTCCGATAAAACTCTAATTCTTACAAGGGACAATTGTTTTGATGCATTTTTAAGTTTAACTAATAACTACTTGAAGTTAATTCGTATTTTGTCATATATTTTTAGATTTTTTAGTAGTTGTAAGACAGGCCACAAATTAAAAGGACCGCTCACCACCAAGGAATTGAGGTGGTCGGAGGTATCTATAATTAAAGCCGTCCAGGTAAGATATTTTGAAAAGGAGATTATAAATCTTTTAAAGGGAGAACCTGTTCCCAAAGGTAGTGGATTGCAAAATTTAAATCCATTTTTAGACGAAAACAACATTTTAAGAGTTGGAGGTCCCTTAGGCAATTCTGACTTAAAGTTTGATCAGAAACACCCCATTATTATTCCCAAGAGTGATAAATTTTGGCCCATTAATGGCAGATTGACAGCAAGAAAGGTAGTTAACGATTGCATAAATTGCTTTAAGCAAAACCCTAAACCTGCTGTACAGATTATGGGTAATTTACCCTCTGATAGAGTAACTCCTAACGCACGGTTTAACGTTACCGGCGTGGATCTCTGTGGACCCTTTTCTATAAAAATTCCTTACCAATGGAAATTTGAAAAAGATAATGTAGAGGTGGGTGATTTAATTTTAATCAAGGAGGACAATATTCCCCCCTCAAAATGGTCCATAGGTAGAATTAAAGAAATCATTACAGGCACAGACGGTAAGGATCGAGTAATGATAATACAAACTCCCACAGCTGTACTAAAAGGATCTATATCAAAGATGTGTATTTTGCCAATGCAAAATTGATCTTTCTTATGTTTACTTCTTTTCTTTATTATTGTATTGTTGTATCTTATATTAGTATAGTTATAATGAGTATATGTTTACTTCTTTTGTGTATTGAAATGCTATTTCAAGGCCGGCGGAATGTTCCGTACTGATCACGGCAATTTCCGGCGATTGTAGTGCCACCTTATGATTGTATGAAAAAACGCTCTAGTGTGAAACTAGTTCTAAGTGAGTAAGTCGCGTCGCTTTCAGCGTCCATTTTTCGAGCCCATGTTGCGGCACCTCTTTCAATAAAATTGTTATTTTTTACAGTCCACTTTGATTTCCCTCCGTTCCATTTGCCTTATTTTTTCCAAAATAAAGTTAATCTAAAAATATTATTTTTATCTATCTATAAAAAGGAACATTATAAACATGTTAAATGCAAGTTGTATCCTAATTAGCAAGTAACTTTTCGGGATAGTTTAACATTTGAATTGAGCAAAACTAATAGAGGGACTACCGAAAACCCTTAAGAAAATATAATATAAATATTTTGAACAGTATCGTGAATACACATTTCAATATGTTTATAAAATGTCACGTTTAGAGTAATTTAAAAGTTTCTAGAGTAATATCGCTTACGTCATTTAAACAATGTATATTCGATTAATTTCCCATCGAGATGTACATAACTACTGCGTAAAATTGATAATACAATTGTTAAAATACCATAAATATTTTTTAATGTACAGAAAAATCTCGTCTTTCCGGATTAACTGGGACCACGGACAATCCGGATAATTCTGGCAATGTGGGTAATAAGCAAACGAAATCCTTAACGAAGGAAAATTACCATTTAGTCCGATAAAAAAAAACTATGTTTTGTAACATAATTACATAGTGTAGTTTACAAGACATTAAAAACATTATATATATATATATATATATATATATATATATATATATATATATACAGTGCTATCTCGATCGATCGTTATCCGAATCATTGTTTTCCCGTATATTGTCGTTTATTTCACCCAGTCCCAATGAACCTATTGCTTTGTTATGTTCCCGCATTTATCGTTTAGTTCAGTTGGCCCTATGAAATACAATATATCGAGATTCCACTATATATATATATATATATATATATATATATATATATATATATATATATATATATATATATATATATATACAGGGTGTCCTAAAACGACCGCATAAACTCTGCACAGCTAGATTCCTCGCTGGGAGTACATAAAAACTGCCCAAAGAAGCGTTCCTGTACGATCCATAGTTTAAGAGAAAAATACGAAAAACAAAGTATGACGTCACTGCCAGTGCATGAAAAAACACTTTATTGAACATATCAACAGCATGCACAATTTAAAGCAGATGTTCAAATTGTCCGCCGTGCATGTCGAGGCATGCTTGAGCACGCTTTGGAATGGCTGTCATCACACGTTGCAGCATCGCGGGGTCCATAGAAGTACAAGCAGCATGCAGACGAGCAACTAAGTTCATTTGTGTTGTCACTTCGTCTCGATACACCAGTTCCTTGAGATGGGCCCATAGGAAAAAATCAAACGGTGTAAGATCTGGCGGACGTGGCGGCCATAGAACCGGACCCCCACGTCCGATCCAGCGGCCGGGGTATTCCATATCCAGCCAACCACGTACAGGAGCACAGAAATGCGCCGGAGCCCCATTAAGCTGGAACCAAAGTCCCTGTATTGCCGCTAATGGTATGTAATCGAGGAACTCGGTTAAGACCTCATTGAGAAATGTCCCGAGAGCCGTTCAGGCAACAGATATCGTCGAAGCAGGCGATCCCCGAGTATGCCTTCCCACACGTTAAGAGACCAACGTCCCTGATTTTTCTGCGGCCGGATTAAATGCGGATTGACCTGGGACCACATATGGCTGTTGTGATGGTTGAATACCCCATCACGAGTGAAACATGATTCATCAGTCCACAGGATATGTGCAATGAAACCATTATCTGTGTTCTGTTGCAGCAACAGCCATTCACAGAAGGCCACGCGTTTCTGAAAGTCATCTGGTTTCAGATCTTGCACGGTTGTGTACCGAAATGGGTGTAGCCTCTCAGACCGTAAAAGCCTGTGTACAGTACTTTTACTCGTAGTCATCTCACGGGCTAATGCGCGTGTCCTTACCTCGGGCGTCTCTTCTACCCGCTGCAGTATTGCATCCGCCTGTGCTACCGTCAGGCCGCTCCGCGGTCTTCCAGTATCGTGAAGAGTGGCTGTTCGCAAGACTCTTAACGTATTTCGCAGTCTGTCGTCCAGCCTATGGATGACGTTGACATCGGGAGGACGGCGGGACGGATATCGACGGGCATACTCCCTAGCAGTTCGTAAGGCATTTCCATTACATCGACCGTACATCAAGTACATGTCGCATGGGTCACGAACGGAGTACATGGCCACCATACGAAGACTACCGGTAGCTGCAAGATGCAGCTTTTTAAATACCAGTTCAACGGCGGCTTAACGTCATTCCATGGCGTGCGCGTATGCATGACGCGATATGCGCGGCGAACGTTTTAAACATTATCGTCTGGAAAGATTTGCAAATATTGTTGTTGATATGTCCAATAAAGTGTTTTTAATCTTGCACCGGCAGTGACGTCATACTTTGTTTTTCGTATTTTTCTCGTAAATTATGGATCGTACAGGAACGCTTCTTTGGGCAGTTTTTATGTACTCCCAACGAGGAATCTAGCTATGCAGAGTTTATGCGGTCATTTTGTGACACCCTGTATATATATATATATATATATATATATATATATATATATATATATATATACATATATACATATATACATATATATATATATATACATATATACATATATATATATATACATATATACATATATATATATATATATATATATATATATATATATATATATATATATATATATATATATATATATATATATATATATATATATATATATATATATATATATACAGAGGCTGTTCGCACATTTTTTAGACGATTTTGGTAAGCGGTAATAAAAAATCGTTTGCTGCAAAAGAAATAATTACAATTGAACTATGTTTTTAAAAGTCAAAATTATCGTCTGCGGCTTGAAAGTTTTGTTTTTATTCAAAATGGCGTTTTTAACAAAGCAGTGGTTCGAAGGCTACATTTAAGCTCTTTCCGAAGAAAAATATGCATACTCCGTTATCCAAAAACGATGTGAGAGTCATGGTTTTGTGATATCTAAAGCGTCGATAGGTAATATCGTCAACAAGAAAGGAAAGAAACGTCAAATTGGAGCCTCAAGTGGGACAAAAATTCCAAACAAGTATCCAAGGAAAAAACGGACATCTTCGACTATTGCACAGGTACGTTGTTTAATGTTAAAAGAAAATCCCCATAGTCAAAGGACAGTTGCAAAATCATTAAAATGCCCGGTGTCCACTGTAAACAAAATGATAAACGTTGATTTAAATCTTAGGAAAGCGAAAAAACGCAATGTGCATCGTCTTCTTCCAAATCATATCGCTGAACGCAGGACACGCTGCAGAATTCTATATGAGAAACACTTATCCAAAGAAAAATGGAAATCAATTGTCACAATAGATACATCATGGGTATATTTAAATGATTGCAACAAAAAAGAGCCATTTATTATCATAAAATGGGAGAAAAAATTTAAGTACATGGTTGAAAGAATCGAAAGAAAGTTTTTCTAAGGGAGTCATGATTGTTGCTAGTTTTTCTTATAATGGCAAGTTAAAAATAAAGAGAGTGGAAAAAAATGTCAAGATTAACTTCAAATACTATCAGGAACATATTTTATCGCCAATTTTTCTGAAAGAAATACCATCGCTTTACCCACAGTGCCATCAATCTGTGAGACTCCATCAGGACAAAGCTAGCAGTCACACATCAAAATCCACTGTAAATTTCCTAAAAGAAATGGAACAAAAAACTGGTATCAAGGCCATGCCCTTCACTGATATCTCTACTAAATCTCCCGATGTATCACCTATGGATTTTTGTGCTTTAGGACTTTTAAAATCTGCATTATCCAAACGTCGTCCCAAAACCCTTACAGGACTCTGGAAAGCTGTTCAGGAGGAATGGGAGAGAATACCTCTTCTGACACTTCAAAAGGCATTATTGTCCTGGAAATTGCGGTGTCGAAAGATAGTTCAGAATAAGGGATGTCAAATAGAACATTTAAAACACAAGAATTTTATGTAATTTAATTTTGTGAATACAATATACA
The DNA here is from genome assembly GCA_907164885.2 of Dolomedes plantarius. NCBI lineage: Eukaryota > Metazoa > Arthropoda > Arachnida > Araneae > Dolomedidae > Dolomedes > Dolomedes plantarius. The sequence continues at coordinate 166,919,478 of OU015498.1, read as the reverse complement.
TCGTCTAAAAATGTGTGAACAGCCTCTGCATATATATATATATATATATATATATATATGCAGATAGATGGATAGATATATTGATAGATATATAGATAGATATATATACTGTACATTGAATCAAACTAAAAAGCAAATATTTGTCATACTTATAGTTACGTTCTTACTATTATAGTTAAAAATTATTATCTAATGTGACCATTAAATTTTAAAAAAGTCTACAAATCTGATACGGATTATCCGGAGTTCCGGATCAACGACAACCGGATAAACGAGGTTTTACTGTATTGATATTTGTGCATGGTGTAGCGTCTGTTGCTGGTGAATTTTTGCTTAACCCAGTCTAGGGGACCTGTTTGTATACCGCATACCATTTCGCGGGCGGCTTAAGCAGATAATATGCTCAAATGCGCTAGAATGCGTTCAATACCTCTCAGCTCCATGAATTATTTATTTCAATACATGGTATCATTATTCTCAACTTTAATTAATTTCGTAGTTGAAGGACTGGTTAATCAGTGCTTTAAATTAGTTATCGATTGCGTGAAATCAATAATGAATTCCAATTACAACTGACGTATCACATTTCAAGAATGAATTAATTTAAATTCTAGGGTATACTATTATCTAAAATGAGTAAATAGATGCGGGGGCGGCTAGACTACTTGAATAATCGCTAGTTCTCCTTCAAACCCGTTGCAATAAGTCTTTACAAGGGGGAGTTAGAAGTGAGAGATACTATTAATTATGATATTTTCAAATCTCCTCTAATTATTCGTGTCTCAGAAGCCAGAGAAAGATTTTAAAGATCTGTTCCATGGTCAGGATGCGTAGAAGGTTCTTAAAAGATCGCAACATTTATTAATTATGAGTCACGATATGTATTAAAGATTTATAAGTTTCGTAAGAATTAAAATACACTAAAAATATACGTTATGAAGAACTTAACCCCACACTCCTAATTTTATACGTTTTAATTAATTATTTAAAATTAAATAATCAAAATCAAATAAATCAAATCATTCGTGTTGTTCATAATTCACAAATAGGAATTAACTATTCCTCAGTGTTTTGAAAAGTAAAGAGCTTTGATTGACATTTTTCCGTTTGACTCCATTTCAAAAGGTATTCCAACATTTATTTTTCATTTCCGAAAACTTAGAGTACCGTTACTCATTGCACGGTTTTTCTGAAAATAAAATTGTTTTACCCTTAATTAGAGATTCCGTTTTTAACGGACAGATGGCAGTAGTTCATTTTAAAATAATTTTGCGTTTCGTCGAAATTGTGAATGTAAGAAAAAGCTTTAATAATGAAGGCACTATGAAACATAATTAGAAAGGTCTGTAATTGCGATTTACTACCACTCATGTTTCTATTTTTCTGTGGAGCGGTTCCCCTCCAAATGTGGCAGCGTTGTATTTTGATCACAGGATGATCAAAAGACATGATCTTTATCATCATACGTTCGCCAATCGACGCCTTCATATATTCTCCAAAAATTACTGCACACCTAAAAATTTGCCATAAAGTGTCCAATTCGTTCTGCTTCCATAGATATACATATACAGTGGAATCTCGATATATCGTTTTCCAAGGGGCCACCTGAACTGACGATAATTGCGGGAAAACGATAGATCCGGGAAACATAGCAATATGATCGTCGGGGCTGGGTGAAATAAACAATACATACAGGAAAACGATGATTCGGAAAACGATCGATCAAGATTCTACTGTATTACTAATAATTCATGGCCGGTTATATCGAAACTATTTCTGTAATAGAATTGTATCGAAACTTGAAATTTGGTAGTTAAAATGAAGGTCTTATTTGAATAGTGGTCCAACTCCATTCTTGTTCATTTTGAGATACAGAGCCTTAAAGTAACATGAATGCTGAGAAATGAATGCTGAAGTCTGATTTGCAATGCCCTCTGTTGGCAGCAGAAATAAGCTGCAGTTGTACCAGTTTAAAAATAAGATAGAAATGACTTGTATGAACATGAAAGTGATTCTAACTCCATTTTTTTTAAAAAGTGGAGTTGGAGCACTATTCAAATAAGGCCTTCAAATAGCATCTCCTGGTTTCATTTTAAATACGGGTGAAATGTAGGTAAAAATAAATTCCCATATAATGTATGGATATAAAAATACATTCCCATACTGTTATTCATCCAACAGAAAGGAGTTGTAAATATTCTAAACATTCATTAGAGACAACGTTAACGTACAATAATGTTCTCTAAAGGATACTTGCTACATACAGATTACAACATCTAACCGCACATTTTCACTCGAAAGTAATTGGTGCCGGAAATGTCTATCAATACAAGACTAAACAAAAGAACCTTACACCAGTGCCATGCCTTACATAAAACTACGCCAGCATTTGAGTGAAGTGTGAAAGTTTTGTTTTTCTCCTTAGCATAAAATATTTAGGTCAATTCCGAAGTCTTAGGCTTTCTAGACAGTTTTTCCAGACACTTAAAGTTTGAAAAGATTGTGTCAGTTTTGACATAAAATTCTCCAAAGATATTTGCAGTATCTTGTTTTCAGAAGCATAAAAAATATTTCAACAGCATTTAAAATTATATTTGTGATAAAAAAAAGAGAAAAAAGTTACTGCAAAATGAATTTAAATTTATATATATATATATATATATATATATATATATATATATATATATATATATATATATATAGATAGATAGATAGATAGATAGATAGATAGATAGATAGATAGATATAACCGGACCTCCTCGTCTGAAAATGAACCTTCCTGTCGATATGATACTAAAACTAATTACATTCCAACGAATATTCCAACATCTGAATATTAGTAAACCAAATGATGGTTCAAGTGATTTGACTTAACTTGAGATTTCTAAAACCAATAATTTTTGTGAAATAGGCGTTTTACTTTCCGTACAACATAACACTTACTTTACTAGCCAGTGTAACAAGTACGGTTAATATTCTGTAACTTAAAATATTGTTATACTTGCTGAATACCCGTGCTTCGCTACGGAGTACATTCAAATTATATACGACGGTCAATGTATGCAATTAATGCCAAAAAAGAAACAAAAAAATATTTATTATAAATACAACGGTCAATGTATGCAATCAATGCCAAAAAAACCAAAATATAAATTTATAAAATATTCGTATAGACAAAATAATGTAGAAGAAAATGTTCAAATTAAATCTAATAGAACATACTAAAGAATATAGCTCAGTTAATATACTACAGTTTGAGGAACATTTCTTTTACTGTTTCTTTTAATATTTTTTGGGATAATGAAAATTCTTCTGCCGCATTAGAAAGAAAAAAAAAATTATCTCAATTTATTTCGTTGTTATGCACGTGATGAAACATTAATTTAAAGTACCACAAAAAGAAAAGAACCACGTGATCAGCATTTAATAAATTAAATTCAAAAAATTAATCTTTAAAAATTCACCAAAAATCAGAAAATGGAGGTAAAGATTCGAATAAACTTTTATTGTAACAGAATTTTTATGATCTTTCTCGTGTTATAAAGTTTATAACCCCCAGATTATTATTTTAAATGCAAACTTAAGAAAAGTTACAAAAACAGCTTAAAAATTTAATTAAAAAAAATCTAAGAAGTATTTTTCAAAAGTCTTTCTTAGTGCACCCCTACACTATAAGAAGAATCGCCATGCAAAATTTTAGCCCTTAAGGTCCAGCGGTTTGGTCTGCGCGTTGTATGTCAGTCAGTCAGTCAGTCACTGAATCGCGTCCGCGGCCATCCGCGTGCCGATTTTGGTACGATTCGGCCTCATAGTCTCGGTGTCAGCAAGGACAGCCGCGGAAGCTGTCCAAATAAGCCACTTTTAGGGGCAAAATCATTAAAACAATTAAAAATCTCCGGGGCCCGATTTTCAAAAAAAATATGCCTATGTTTTAATTTGAACTATCAACTATATCTATACAAAATTTCAGTTCAATTGAAGCAATACTTTTCCACTTATAAAGGAACAAACATAGGCCTATTCGAAATAATCAATAAATTTCACAGTTTCAATGAAACACACTGTATTTTGAATAAAGTTCAATAATTCAAGTTCGATTTACGCAAATTGTGTATAAAATTGTACATAAATTCAAAAATATAAAGTTTATAATTTAAATAATGTTCTGTAATATTATACCAATAAATTTCCAGTTGACAGCCAATAAATTGTAAATCTTTTTTTTTCCTTTTTTTTCCTTTTTTTCCTTAATGTCGAATAAAAAGCTCAGTTACAAATGTAATTTTATTCAATAAAACCTCAAAAGTTGCCAATTTCAAAAATCCTTTTTGTATTTATCAATACCTCCTCCACTTCAATCTTTAAAATATTAAATGTTTTAGTGATAATAAATGAAAATGTAGTTTGATGTGTTGATAAGGATATTTGACTATGGTTGACAAAGAAAATTCCAATGTTAAATGTTTTACGGATAATAAATGAAAATATCGTTCGATGTGTTGCTATGGTTACTTGACTATGGTTGACAAAGGGAAAGTTGTAACTGTTTAGCATTAGCTCAACAGTTAGGCCCCTAACTTTCTTTCTATTGATCAGATATACATAATATATAGCCTATGTTCATCTGGAATAATGTACCTTTCAAATAGTGAAAGAATTTTTCAAATAGGTGCAGGGGTTCCGGAGATTACCCTAAACATACAAAATCCGCTCTCTCTCTCTTTATATGTTAGTATAGATGTGTCCTTATGGTTACTTGACTATGGTTGACAAAGGGAAAGTTGTAAAGGTGACGCATCAGCTCGACATTTAGGCCCCTAACTTTCTTTCTACTGATCAAATATACATAATATATAGCCTATGTCCATCTGGAATAATGTACCTTTCAAATAGTGAAAGAATTTTTCAAATAGGTGCAGTTGTCCCGGAGATTACCCACCACATACAAAATCCGCTCTCTCTCTTTATATACACTGTTCAAAACAATTAGGGGAGCACATGGTTTTAACGAAATTACGCAAATACTTACACCGATAAGTAACATGAAATAAATCATCCACAATTTAAAGCCTAGCAGGAAACACAAGAAGAAAACTTCATATGCAAATCAAAGATCATGACGTCAAAATCCAGAAAAAGAACATAAGGGTGGAAATCGGGATGTTGCAGAAACGTTTGTTTCACTGCCTTAACTGGGAAATTCGATTGCTCAGTTATTCTTTTTGAGTAAAGGTGACTTGAAAATGTCTCAACAACGTGATTTACCGGAATCCATGGCATGACGTATTATAGGCAGACTTGAATCCGGGCAAACAGAATGTAGTGTCGCGGACGCTCTTGGAGTCGCCAGAAGTGTCGTTGCAAGGCTGTGGAATCGATTCCAAGAAACAGGGAATATTAGACGTCGACCAGGGCAAGGTCGGCCACGCGCCACTGCAGCAACTGATGACCGGTATATACGTACTATTAACAGCTCGTCGAAACAGAACAGACAATGCTACTCAGCTGCAAAGACAGTTGCTCTTGGCAACAGGACGAAGGGTGTCCAGCCAAACAGAACGTAATAGGCTTCATCAGGGAGGTCTCTATGCACGTAGGCCAATGCTCTGCATTCCGTTGACCTCACGCCACCGTGCGGCCCGAAGAAGATGGGCTGCTGAACAGCGAGATTGGGAGCAACATGATTGGAGCCAAGTGCTGTTTACAGACGAGTCCCGATTTAGTCTGGAGTGTGACGCCCGACGTGTTTTGGTATGGAGGGAAAGGGGCACTCGAAATAACCCCACATTCGTTCGTGAAAAGTCACAATACAGACGAGCTGGTTTTATGGTATGGGGTGGAATCAGCATAGGTGGACGTAGGGACCTGCATATCATTCGGAATGGTACTTTGACGGCCTGAAGGTATGCAGACGAGATACTGAGACCTCATGTCATACCTTACGCTGCAGCCATTGGAGATTCCTTTGTTTTCCAGCATGATAATGCCAGACCGCATACATCTCGTCTTGTGGAGAACATGCTTGAAGCTGAAACAATACAGCGTATGGAATGTTCAGCGTGCTCTCCTGACCTGAATCCAATCGAGCATGTTTGGGACATGCTCGGAAGACGCATTTCTGCCAGGCCAAGGCCTCCTTTTACTCTCCGAGACTTGGAGATTGCACTTCTTGAGGAGTGGAACAGTATTCCCCAAAGTCTTACCGATAACATCATCGCATCCATGGAAAACAGTTGTGCAACAGTCTTAGCTGTTCGAGGAGACCACACGCCATATTAAAAATATTGCATCATTTCTAAACAATACTTGTTTTTATCGTTTACATGTAACCAAATTGTTGCCCTAAATCATCTTTACATGTTTTTTCCATATTTTCAAAGAATTAAAGCTTAATTACAAATTTTTTTACGTCTTTTTTTCTGTATTGCGCATTTGTACGCGTGTACTATCCATTTTATGTCAATACGTGGCTGTATCGCACGATTTACTTAACTGCTTTGCTAGCTCCCCTAAATTTTTTAGCATTGTATTAGTATAGACTAGTAGAGACATACCAGGGGATTCAAAAGTCAGTAAGCATTTTAAAAAGCCCTATCAAGTTAATAATTAGCGTATGGTCAAACACGCATGATATAACGTTGGGATTTATATACGAGTATGGTGATCCCCTCCCCCCCCCCAAAAAAAAAAGAATATATATATAATAAATAAATAAAATTAATTGATTAATTAAAGCAAATAAATACATATTAAATTGCAAATATGTTCACCATATGGGGTAGAACCCGCATTGGCGTACTTAAACGTGGCCGTTATAAACAGGAACTGCAACGACAATAACAACTAGTAACGGCAAGAAGCTTGCCATGTTGACCATGCCAATTAAGTGACTGTTTGTGAAGCTATATTGCCTTTATTCTGAATCAGCAACTGCAGCTCTGCGATTTCTCCACCGTTTTAAAGAGAGTACATCCTTATGTTACCCATCGAAATGCTGTTTAATGCTGTTCGTAATATCATACCTAGTTTTCAGGTATTGCTCGTGAAGAATGGTTGGCATATTGAACGTTTGTAATGAGGAACATCGACTTTTGTTACAGAGGGAGCACCCTCTAGGGGGCATATTTCTAATTAATTTTGTGATTTTCCTTTCGAATTTAAAATAAAAACTCGACATTATGTTATGAGAGTCTGTTTATTGCGTTACTTTAGGTTAATTAGTTACCATAATCAGGCTTTTTAAAATGTTAACATCAATTTATGGACGACGTGACAGGCCAAACCAATTTCTGATCACGCCAACAAATTTACTCAACGAAACGCTTCGAAAGCAATGTTAACAACATGAAGCTATAAGAAGGAGAATAAGCTTGAATGGGGAATACCTCGAAAAATGGACCGATTATAGTTACTCACCAGCAGATGGCGCGACATCTAACAGAGGCGCGGATTTTTCATTGATTTGTATGGACGCATGCTTTTGAAAATTGTTTAACACTTTTTTTAATTTATTCTGTGCCCAGATATGTCAGCATGTTTTGCACCTGGTTGTACTAGTGGCTATCTATCAGACTTAAAACGAAACAAAGAAACTAGACAGAGAAATCCTTGTTTGTTTACTGTTCCTAAGGTAGGAACATTATTATTGTTTTGTTTTAATATAAGATGTATAATAGAGATAAATACAGCTGCTGTGTTTTGAGCGAACACAAAGTTAAAACAGCTAAAATTCTGCCGGAAAGAAGCATGTTTTATTTTTCAGTCATCCCTATATCCCATTAAAAAAAGGTGTTCACAAAGCTCTAATGTATGTAAACAAATGTAAATAATTACTGAAATTATTGTTCTAAATGAAATCGCTTAATCAACAAAAGATATGCGATACTTACATGTATAACGAAATATTAGTTTTTTTTTATGTTTTTAATATTTCTAGTTAAAAATTTACCTTCATTGACGATAGTAATCCATTTGATATTTTTGCGGAATGTAACATGTTAAGTGAGACTGAATTTTATACCTAGCATACAATTTCCATTTTATAAATATATATTAATTTTGGTTGTTGTTCATTTCAACTCCATCCCAGATAAGACAACGTTTTCAGTGTTGGTGACAAGGTCTGCGAGTTGCATCTTGAAGAAGAGTGTGTGGAAAGGTCATATACAACTACACTCACTGATGGAACAATATTTACTCTTGAAAGAGGAAAACCACATTTAAAAGCAGGTCCTATACCAACATTATTCCCTAACTTACCATGGTGGTTCATAATTTACCGTGATGATTTATGGTGGACAGCAGAGTATCTAATATGTGCAAAATGGAATTCTGAATATTCTTGTGAGCGATGAGTTGTAATTTCTCAGGATTCACCTGTAAAAGTATGTACAGAATAATATTGTTTAAAACAGTTTAAATTGCAAAATGGTTAATGGTTAATTTTAAAATGTTTATAGAGATTCTCTGCTCACTTCTACCCAGACTTGGGTGTATATAATTTGAAGTGGCACTCTATTTGAATTATATACAAACACAGTTTATACATGAAACAATGTTTATTGAATTCGTTGCACATATAATTGGCTTTTACAGCAATAAGCATACGTACTACTTGTACGGAATGTATAAACACAGCTTTCAAGAACAATATATTTTTATACTCACGAACAGTAAGTCAAACCAGCATTACTGCCATGTAAACTTCTGGCCCGCTAAGCACTAGCGCAGGATAACACCTTTTCAACCTTAACAACCTCTCTCTTTTTCATTAATGACGCTGCGTGGTATTTATACTAAGCGCGTATGCCGAAATTAGCATATCTAAAGCAGCTTCTTTAATTCACTCAAAAGTTCGATTCTTGTGAATCGAATCTTGTGTATACCTTACATGTTAAATGGTGTAAAATAATGTACTAAGTAAAATAGTAAAGGTGTAAGTAATAGATATAAAAGTAATGAACACTTGTCTCCAGTTGTTGTACTGATAATGTAATAAGTACTTTTTAAACAGATTTCTTCACTTTAAGAATACATGACATAATGAATTAATGCATATCGATTTTACATATATTACTAACCTTTATTCACAACTATTTTTCCTAGTTTTACTAATATATTTTTAATTATCAGAAATACCAGTGTATAGAAAGTTTCTCTATTTTACTTTACTAATTATGTATTTCCAATTGTTGGTAATCGTTAAATATTATTTATAACAGAAACTGAAGTACACTGCTTTTTAAATTTCAGATATTTTTAGGAAATATAGAAACATCACTGAATGTTGATGTGCGTGATGTTGAAAGCCTTTCATTTTTACTACAGCGTATTAATGATTTAGTATTATTATTCAGTATGAGTTAGTATGATTATTTAATGATATCGTCATCAGATTTCATAATAAATTGTGTTGCTGGTTATATTCTTAGAATGGTTTATTTTTTAAGTAATGGTTTCTTATTATTCCCTTCGGATTTGTTTTTTAAGTCATTAAAATTCTAGAAATTGCATTAATCAAAACATTAAATTGTAATAAATTAAATAATGAATTAAATTTTTAAGTGATAAAACAAATTTTTACTGATCATCCTATGCCAATAATAGGTTGCAATGAGTAACATAACTTTAATTTGATTCAAAATGTTATTAACTTTGAGCATTTTATATGCAAACGCTAAAATAAAAATTCTCAACTCTGCACTAATGTTAAAAAATTAATAAAACAATGAAAATAAAAAATCTCCTTTATTATTAAATTTTAGCTTTCATTTTATATTACTTTTGAATTGAATTATTCTACTCATTTAATAATTGAACTGAATAATATCTTTTATTATGTCATTAAACAATGCTGTCACTATAAATGCTTATGCGAAATCTGTTGTGTATAATTGAAAAAAAATAAGAATATTTTCAGATCTTTTTACTGTGAGTACAATGAAACCCATACCTTGTGAAAATATAAAAATTTAGTTGATTTGTTCTTGTCAATGTAATTTGGGGGTTTTCTTCTTTTTAATTCGTTGAAAAATTTTGTATTCAGTTACCTCCTTTTTAAAAAGTGTAATTTGATGTGCTTTGATTGATTTTTTTTCCAAAGGAAGATAATTCAAAGTATTGTGTGATTAAATACTGAATTGACTTCCTATTTAATTAGTCCTGATTATAATTTTTTTGTGATTATTGATAGAAAATGTTGCTTTTCTTTATAAAGGCTGTTATATAGGATGTATTATTCATACTTATCTGTAAATAAAAATACTCTTATATTACTATGTGTTTGCTTTGGTTTATCAGTAGTATTTATTACAATATTTTTCCATAAGAGATTTTCTTCGCAATTCATTTCTGTAATTTCATTTCCTTAATCATTCATTTATTACAAAATTCTGAACTCATTTAATCTGATACTAATACACAATTATTCTGAAAAAGTTTATATAATGAAGTATGACTCTTCATGCGTCAGATGTTTGACATCTCATGTTTGAATATTACATACTCTGTAGCTGCAGCTAGTGTGTGCTTTTATAGTGCATGTAACTCATTAGTCTAGAAAATAATGTATCATTATTTACTCATTTCCTTTAAGAATCTTAATGAAGTTTAGCAAAAAAAGCCGTTCAAATAAACATTTTGAATGAAAATAAACAATTGTTAAGTTTAATAAATGAATTCATATTAAATACGCACTAAAAAAACTTGTTTTCTCTTGATAAATACGAAAAATCCATATTAAAGCGTATGGTTACCGTGTCAAAGCTCAGGCCCTATCGGCGCGCGAGCCACCTAGTGGCGGTGACCAAATATGAGACACCTTATTAACACGAAGATACTCTTACTTCTTTAGCTTTACGGTTAACAAGAAGGCCTTTACTCACATTGCGTACTGGTATATTTATCTTTATGTGATCTTAATATCTTTATTGGATCATAATTTAAATAAAGATACTTAAACATATTCTGGTAAACGCAACTTTGAATATTTAAGTCCAAACCAATCTATTTCCTCTGCTGAATAGAGTAAGCAACTAGTACAGAATATATTCTCTAACTTCAGAAAAATATAGCGTTGTGGACAAATACAAAAGAGATAACCATAAGATTACAAATTAAGACTCAAGCCAGAAATAGCAAAGTAATAATTCGCCTAGAGACAGGCTCCTTAATGAATAGCCATCCAAAGCTAGTAATTTTATTGATCGTGATAGCCGATCATTATCTTTCTCCACCCTTTTGCGACCATTTGTCAAGAATTCCAACACAACACATCTGATTGAGATTCCTTCGAACAGTCTGACTGGAGATGTCGGCCTAATGGTACATCCGATGAAAAAGTTCAAAGGTTGAGAGTTTGATACATGTAGATTCTGCTGTACCGTTAACTTTTCGTTTGGCAAAATTCAGTCGAGTACTGCAAATATTAAATAAAATAATGAATGAAAAAGGTTTCCGCAATTTTTACAATTGTTTGAATTGATATCTATCTGTTGATATCAATTTGGCATATTATGATATGATATTTACAAGGAAAAAAAGATAGTACTTTGAATAGACAAGAAGATATTTTTTTCCAATAAACTTAGAAAAAAGTGCTTAAAGCAAGGATTCCCAGTCATTACCAATTTTTATTAACTCGCTTTCTTGTTTGTGTGTTTGTCCAGTATAAATCTTGCAATCGATTTTTACCTAATTTCCCGACTAGCTAGACATTTGAAACTTATAGAATAGCCCAGAACACGATGACAATGCATTCTTTTAATACTTTTAGCTATCTTTAAGCAGTATTGAATTCATTTTCAATTAATTTTGTTTTGTATGGAAAGTTAATTCGGAAAAATCCGCAAGGTGGCGCTTCAATCGAATTTAATGCTTGCATTTTTGCGTAACGGCCTTTGACGATTTTGAAAACAGAATACATGTGAATTAAGTTTGTTTACAAAAATATTGTGCGAATAATTTTAAAAAATAATAAAAGTTAGCAGTTTATAAAGTCTGTGGATAGTGGAAACGACTGAAAAGTGATTAAAATTAAATAAAAGAAATTGAAAAACGTGGTATATAAAAAGTTCTTTTTATCTTATGAACCACCCCTTTTTATGAGACACCCCTCGGAATACAATTATGAACTGGGGGCACCGTTGTTAGAATTCTAGATTTCCAACTTTTAAAATAGTAAAACAAAGTGGAAAGTATTTCAGAATTATGTAAAATTTAAATTCATGTAAATACTGAATCCATTGCTGATTTTATTAATTTATCAAAAAATATATGTGAGTCGTCTAGTTTCAAAACGGTCTACATCACTTTGATATAACTTTTTCGGAAACACACAAAACTGTATAACTGACTGAGTTTATGAATAAAAATAAATATACGTAATATTTTAGTTTTGTCTGAAACATGTACACAATTCACTGAAGTAACTATGCCCTCACAATTTTATTTTTCATATTATTAGCAGTTTAAATCTTGATGTAGTTGGTTTCGATTTAAACCTGTTGGATGTAGTTGTTTTTGCAACCAACTTTAAGATTTTTCGGTGATGTAATCTGTTTTGAAAATAATCATCATGGACGTAGTTGGCTTTGAAAATAAAATTTCAATAAGATGTTATTTTGAAAGACTTTAATTAAAAAGATTAAAAAAATTAAACATAATAGGAAAAAACTAGTGTTATAAACTATTAGTTAAAACCGTAATTTTTATACCACCATATCAGAGCCAATTTTCAGTGGGATGTCTTTCCATCTTTATACACAGAAAACTCGCAAAACAATAACAGTTACACCACGTTTTACAATTATTAATTATACAAACACGCCAGGATTAATCACAACGATTTATAGCACGACAATGATAACATCAGAGCGATGTCAGCTGATGCGCAAGATGCAAGCGCAGTCGGCCTTCTCATATGTAGTGCGGTTTAAAACATATTCAATGACTTAATTCGTTTTTAACCCCTTACTTTACCATAAGGAAACTGTATGATGTCGTTGGTTTTGGATCTTATACATTTTCCCCTTTATAAAGGTCACTTTGGACTTACAAAATCCATTGAAAACTAAAAATGACCAAAATAGTGATGTAGTTGATTTTGATTCCTCAAGTAACAAATACCAGAATAACATTGATAAATACAGTCTCAAATATAGCCATGGGATTCTGTATGGTAATTCACCAGAGGACTACAATGCAAATCGCTAAAATTGTTTCCTTTTATTAATGTGAGACTAGCGATGGATGATTATAGTACAAACAGAGTTAGTCAATATTGTCGGAATCTAAACATACTTTAAATTTGGTAATTTAAATTTTTAAAAACCATATTTCATATGTGCTCAAGGATTATTTATAATAAACTCTTATAAATAATCTTTGTTTATATAAGCGTATCGCCTAGGTGAAAAAGTACTAAGTTTCTTGTTAATGAAAATTAAAAACTTCGTGTCGCGAAGCCCTTAGATCGAAAGATTTATAGCACGATAATATTCCTATTTAATCCTGCCTTATTATCTGGATCTATGTTTTCCTTACTGGTAACTGTTATTAAGGGTTTACTTTGTTCCGTAAAAGTTCTCCTAAATTAAGCTATTGCCATCTGCGATATAAATAAACCTTAATCAGCTTACTTGTCGTCTTCTTAGGGTGGGGTTCATCGCTTCTGATTGGATCTCCAGCTCGAAAAACTGCTCTCCACAACACTTTCTGACCCTCTAAAGGGGGCATTCTTTGACGCTTCGCTCCAAATGAGCCAAAACTGAGGATTAGGGTAAAGAAGAAGGATTTAGGATCCCCTCGCTCTGCGTTGAACAAATATGAAAATAGCCGAAGCAGGGGTGGAGTATATGTAGCTGTTAAATGGATGGATGGAAACGTCTCTCGTATATACTATGGGATATGGGAGACGTCAAACATATTTCTGCACACTTTAGTAATATATCCAGCTATGTATCCATGAATAGTATTTTGTAAAATAAAAATTTTACAAATTAGTGAAGTCATTAAATGGGTGAACCGTATTATCTACTAATGCTATAGATTCTTTTTTAACTTTATGGCATGTGAATATTGCAAGTATATTTTGTATTGGCCCGATGGGTGTGCAGAATTGTAAGAATATTGTTTATTGGTATAAAAACTTAGTTCATTCAATTCAAGTATGAATGCTTTAGAAATGAGAAGTACACAATTTTGACGCAAGTATATGTCAATTAATAACCACCCACATGGTATAGTGATTAGCGTACTGAGCTACCCCGCAGTGGGCTTGGGTTCAAATCCCGAATAAGGCTTGGTCATTACCGTGTTGTCCTCTCATAAGGAGCAATGCTGGCTCACCTATATGGCGCTCCCATAATAACGTAGCTAGTTAATATCAATGAATAACAAAAGGTGAATGTCTAACGACAAGTACCTCCGCATTCGACTTAAAAAAAATATTTCAATTAATATGAAAATAAAACGCGAAGACATTATATAAATAATTGAAAAAAATATTCTATTTATATTTTTTAATTTAGCAGTCATCGTCTTTAGGGGTAAGGTTTGAACCTGTGCCTCCAGTACTCGTGACTGATATCTAACCTATTAGACAATAACTGGATGTCAGGAAATGCTATATTCCATACTTTTCACCACACAATCCTCCTCTTTTCTTTTCTACTTGGTTGATTGGTCAGAAGATATATGGCCAACAGATCTTTGGCTACACCATTACTAACCGATACCAAATTCGTAACACCCATTCCGAAGGCTACAAACAATCATACCAATCTTAGCATTCGAACCCACTATCTCCGGTTCCAAAGGTAAGTACTTTAAAGTTTTGGCCTATGCGAACTGTCCATTGAGGCAATCGCGACCCATGTGCTCTTGTCTGGTGAAGAACTACACTAGTTATCAAAAATTAAGGATAAATCACAAAAAGAGGGATAACACGTTCAAAACTAGGCCAATCTGTTAAAATTTGAATATGTTGTTCAGTAAAAGGTGCTGAACAATACTACATTATGCAAAATAATGCCGCTGCAGTCGGAATACGTCATTTGCGAGAAGCATAAAAGTGCATGTCTCAGAGCAAGGCGGAAATTGCATCTGCGAGGCTGAGATTAGACATCTGGCATAGCCAAATTGTAACAATGACCTCCAGGTATCATTTGACCGAAAAACTGAGACGGTGAGCTATTGGGAGACTAAGTCAGACAGAAGTGGCCTGATGGCTAAATGTGAGTCCGTCTGTAGTTCATAGAGTTTGGCAACAATTTCAACCACAGATTCGGTATCCAGGAGGTTCAGCCAAGGACGACCATGTGCTACGACGAGTGCCGATGACCGATATTTGTCATTATGCACACGACGGAATAGAACTAGAACTCCGTCTGCAGATCCTCCCTCGCTGTAAGCTCTGGAAGGTTGGTATCAACGTCAACCGTACGTAGAAGGCTTCACGAAGGTGGTCTTTTTGCGAGGCGACCAGTAATTTACGTCCCGCTCCCGTCACGCCATAGGCGGGAACGTTTGCAGTGGGCACGACAACATGTCCACTGGACGCGTGATCAATGGAGAGCTGTTCTCTTTACGGATGAGTCTAGGTTTAGCCTCCAAAGCGATAGTAGACGTATTTTGATTTGGAGAAAACTTGGAACTCGTTTTCATCCATCACACATCCGTGAAAGAGATGTATACGGATCAGGCAGTGTTTCTGTTTGGGATGGTATCTCTTTGGGTGGACGCACAGACCTTCATGCCTTTCCCCATGGAAATGTGAATGCTCACACCTATAGAGATGATATCCTTGATGCTTATGTGTGCCCTTATGCTGGGGCAATAGTTGATGCTTTCGTGCTACAGGACAATAACGCGAGACCGCACATGGATCGCATCGTGGAGGCTTATCTTGAGCAGGAAACAATTCAGCGCATGGAGTGGCCAGCTCGATCACCGGACCTAAATCCCATCGAGCATGTTTGGGACGCTTAAGGACAACGTATAGCTGCTCTCAGTCCTCCTCCTAGGACCCTAGCCACGCTTTCAACTGCTTTGCAGGAGCAATGGCTCTCACTTCCTACTGAACTCATAGACCGCATAATTGACAGCATCACACATCGCTGTATGAGTTGTATTGCTTCTCGGGGGGATCATACGCCATATTAAAAGAACTTTTCCTATACCAAACTGACACATCGGATTTGTTCATTGTATACATATGCTAGTTTCTATAACACCGTAATTGTCTGGCGATTTCTTTTTATGCTATTTTATACCTGCCTATGTGATGTATAATTTGTATAAGTTTCATTAAATTCTACGAGTAACTTTTTGAGTAATAGCTATTTTTGTGAGTTTTCCTTATTTTTTGATAACCAGTTTATTTTAATAAATTCAAAAATAGCTGAGAATGTTATTTTTTACCATTCATTTTAAAGCGTTGTTCGTTATTGTTAACTGCATCTGCATTATTCGACTAAAAGTACAATTTAAAAAAAATGATTTTATTAATTTTTACATATATTCATTCATTTTTTATTTAAAAATAATTCAATGATTCAGATTTGTTTACAAAAAGTTAATATTTCACGCATGCTTCCTAACTGTATATTATTCCTCACACCTGAAGTGGTTACCGCTTTATTGACCGTCTACCAGAGGTAGGATTTGAACTCACAGATCCTAACCTTTGGGTAGTTATTCTACCGACAGAAATATCCCTGCGATGTGACCAGAGGTTATTTTAACCGACTGTTCTCTCAAATTAATGGGGACATATCACTGTAAAGTTCAGCAATGTTGATTTCATATTTCATTCGGTCTCATGCAAAAGAATTTGATTTGAAAATTTGAAGTTTCCTATAAAGAAGTTATTAGCATCGATTATTTTGTTATTACATTGCACTTAGTGAATATGAAAACAATGCCTATACGTTTAATTATTTTCAGTTTATATTAAATTGAACTTAGGCTGCGGATTTCAAATCTGAGCAGCAATTAATACAGCTATAAGATTTTAAAATAAATATTGAAAATTAAACTCAAGCGGAAGGTATGTTTAAGTTCCTATAAATGACTCAAGATTATAAATTTACGATTATCAATAACTTTACAAAGTCTTAGAAACAAATTTCAGCATATTTAATAAATATTGATTTTATATGTAGATTTATGTTGATTAATATCAGTTTGAAAAGAGGAATCTTCAAAGTAATTGAATTAGATAGTTCAGTCAATAGTTGTAATCTTTTGAACTTATATTATTGACACTTGAACACGAAGTGTTTCTGATAGTTATAGTCATAGTTATGTTCTAAATAAATATCTATCTTTTCATACGTTTTTTAAGCCGCATATTATTTAAATTGGATTGAGATTTTATTTGATAACGCATGCATATATACTACAAGAGTATGCATCAATATGCAAATTTAATTCGATAAGAAATACATTGTTAATTTTACTTACATAATATTTTGGAGGACGTTATATGAGGAGCCCGTTAAAATCCCCAATAACAAAATCAGTCATTTATGAACATTCGATAGAGGCACTTTTTTGACAGTAATTTTAAGTTTGAACTATTGTTAACAAATGCCAATTACATTAAGCTATTATCTAACCCTCCCCAATAGTTTTGTACAAAAGGGCTTAAACCATAGAGCGCAGAGCTCTTGTCAAGAGGAGAAGCATCTGTTCAGGTCCACCCGAAGAATAAAGAATTATTTAAAACTCGAGAATGGAACAGATACGGTAAAGGGCAGACATGTGTTACAAACAACCAAAAACGTGCAACCGATACACTTCTAGGGAAGTGAGGGGCAGACAAAGTTACACTAAGGTTATACAAAAGGCCTCTGATTTTATTTTGCAAATGGACCTTCATTTCGTCAATATTTTTTAAAGGTGAAATGACGAAGACATAAAACGCTCTGTAGATCCCAAAAGTACTTCTTTGTTAGAAAATCTTCAGTTTCATTTCAAATAATTCCACAGTGAATAGGGATCCATTGCAAAGTCCCATTTGATTTCAAGACAGACCTGCACTCACGAAAGTGAATATATGAGTCAGGTGGTTGCTGGTCAAAGCCTGAAGGGTGGATCTAGAATCGGAAAGGATTATTACCATAAAATAGAAAGATAAACGGATAGAAAACAGCTCAAGGGGTACATATAAAGCTTTCAACTCACCATCATATTGACTATTTTACCAACAGAGAAGTAAAAAGAGTGCAGCTCACATAGAACAGCACCAGTTCAACTCTACCCACGAAATAGGGAGACATCGATTTTCGGTATCCAAGTTAGTTCGAACTATATATACGAGTTCGAATTTAAAAGGGTGGTCCATATGAAATTAAGTCTTTTCTATTAACGGTAGTGGTTAAATACACAGAGCTTTGCATTTGCACAAGTGTATGATATTGTTTGCAGCGAAGCAAAGCTGTTATCGTCGGAAATATTCAGTGTGTTATTTGAACGTTTTTAATCAAGATGACTACGTACGATCGGAACATGGATTCGTACAAATAGACCCGTCGTGCGATTATTAAATTTTTTACCACAGATGATGTTAGTTAAGCCGAAATTTATTGTCGTATGAAGGATTTGTACGGTTATGAGTGCCTGTCGCAGTGCACGGTGTTAAGATTGTTTAGTGAATTTTGTAAAAGACGTGTGATCGAGAGACATGCCGAGACCTACTAAAGCACACTTCGTCATTACCATGGAATCGATTGCTGTGTGGACATGATTTGCTGAAGCACTTCTGATGGGAGGTCCTCGACCATCACCCCCTCACCCATAGCACCGACCTTTCGCTTTGCGATTACCACATCTTTGGCTCACTGAAAAGAGCTCTCAAGGGCTGCCTGCTTGCTAATGATGCAGTGGTCCGAAATGCAGTTCGAGACTAGTTTCGCAGATAAATACGAACATTATTTTCCCAGTGTCTCAAAAAATCTAGTGAAGTGCTGGGACACATACTTGAACTGACAAAGTGACTATGTGCAGTGGATATGTAGTTCATGTATCTCTATTACTTCTTGTGTGTTCACATATTCCAGAGATTTAACCATTACAGAAAAAACAAAAAGGCTTCCTTTCATTTGGACCACTCTTATAGCTGAAAATTTGTATTTAATTCGTGTATTATTAGAAACTGACTGCATTTCTTACATGCACTGCTAAGCCTGATACAAAGAGGAAACAAAGAATCTTCCACTCATCCAAACATTTATTTATTTCGTTTGTCAGTTGAGGACTACTAGTAAAAATTTGAATGCAAATTTTTATCAATATTTTTTGTAATAAAGGTAAATGTTTTTGGATCTTTTGCGAGGTTGAATTCTCTCTATTCCTTTTTTTTAAATTAAATTTTTAAGCGTTGAAAGCTTTCTTTTAAGGACATGCCCCTGAACATAAATACTTGCACATATAATCTTTTTTACTTTATCTCTATTCAAGTTGAGTCTTTGTTACATTTATCACACGTTAAGCATAATCTTCAAATCTACCATACATATCTGACATTCGACATTACACAAGGCACTTCAAAACATATGTTTCCAACAGCTGAAATCATTATTAATTTTGATGTCTGCACTTCGCCTCTTCTGTCCCAAGTGAAGTCATTTATAATGGGGGTCAAATTCAGAACATTTCATGAGTATTCTTTTGAACTCTCTAAACGTTGAAACTAAATATGGGAGAAATCTGGATGATTCAAATTAATGAGGGCTAAGAAAGGGGGGGGGTGTCGTTTAAAGCTGTACATCTTGAATAATTTAATTTAAAAAAAGTGGCATATTTAAGAAAAATTAAAGATGTTGAAAGAATGACGTCTGGTCTTTTCGAAATGAATGAGTAAGGAAATGGTCAATGTTTAACGTCTCAGACAGGCTGTTTTTCTTATTACCGAACGTTTTGAATAGATGTATATTTGCTATATTTAGATAGCATTATTATATAAGATCTATTATATAATGTAAGAGATTGATATACATCTATTGAAACACCTACTTCAATATCTAGAGCTAAAGGACCCTAAGAAATGCACTTATCTAGAAAGAAAATAACATACACATATAGCAAGTCCCTATTAAAAAAATGGCGGCGCATTTTACTGTTCAAATTATTGCTATATATTTAATCAAATACATGAAATCCAGCAACATGTCAACATAATTTAAATTCTTGTTTTATATATTTAAATCAACCATAACATAAATTTAATCCTATATTTATAATCTTGATCTACCATAGATTAAATTTCTAAGAAGAATTTTATTGAAGATATTTTTTCCGTTTTCCTGGGTTCGTTAGGATTGAATAAGAATCTCTTCAGCAAGTTCACGCAAAATAAATTTATTATTTTGTAAATTCTTTAGGTTTATACACAAATTCAAACATAAAAGACATAACAACATTCCTCTATACAGCAGAAAATTCTAAAAACACAAGTCAGATACCAGAATTTTCAATACAATACACGCCAATTAGCGCAGTTACAACACATTCAGTTCTCCCTAGGAAATTGAATTGAGTTCCAGTGCCATTGTCAGATATATTTATAGATTTCCAAAGCGCCCTCTATAAGTCAGTCACAGCTAGATATTTCTAGAAGCTCCCAGAAAGGTTTAGTCGGCAAGTTGGCGAAATATCGCCAAATCTGGTGACCAAAATAAGTCACAAAATCTATCGCGAATTTAGCGATAACTCTCATATTCGGCGAGATTCCCATAGACTCCATTGTTAATTACATAGCTATAAGAGCTCTTCCATAGAAGCGATTTTAACGAAACAAAATGCAATATTTACAAAATTCGTAACAATATACATAATTATATTCATATCTTAAAATATCCATTCAAATAGACATAATACTTCAGTAACGTATTTCCTGTATATATTTTCTGCACAAAGTATTCTATCTTTGCTGCTTGAGCACCTTTTATCCATTCATATTATTCATAATCGATAACTCAATTCGAATTTTATAAATGGAATATCGATAAGGTAGTATTCACTGATATGTGTCAGGCTCTTTATACCATCTAAATTGATAGTTTTGGGATAAAGCTAATTGTTTAATTTATGAGAATATTTCCAATTCTAAATCAATATCCGATAGTCATGTAAAAATGCCTTTATTTAACTTATTTTAATTTTCAGAGAGTTAGCTTTAGACTTAAGTACGATACATTTCAGTGGCGGATGAAGCATTTAGAAACCCGTAAGTTCAGTTCAGTTTTGAGGCTCCCTTGTTCTGAGCACTATTAATAAATATTATTTATTACTTACGAAAATGTCTCACGTCGAAAAGAAAATTTTATTTGTCAGTTTATCGGAAGTCAATATTTGTACCTAGCCATTTGTCATTTTACATACCGCAAATTTACCAGATACAGATGTTTTCTTTGCCCGAAATCCTCAGAGAGAATCTCTTTTTAACCCTTTGAAGGGCGCCGTTTGCACAGTGTAAACGCCTAAATCTATTCTTTTTTTTCACTTGTATTCAATGTATTCCAGTAAAATGAGCAGAAAAAGTGGTTAGTATTGCCATCTGTCGGAAACACTTGGAAACCTTTAATTGGAAAATGTTTCAAGATTCTTTACATAAAAAAAGATCGGGAAAAAAATCTGCACCATGCAAACGGTGGAGGTTGCTGTCCCTGAAAAGATTAAAGCTGCTAACTTTTTAGCGACCCAAGACCGTACTTCTTGCAGCTGTATGATGATCCGCCACGGATGCATTTACCTTTACAAATCTTGCAAATTCGAGAATACTTGCAATTCTACGACACCCGATACGTGAGGGGCACGTGGGATCGTCCCAAAAAATCTGTTTCTTCGGTCGGAAGCGAGGAAAGTCGGAAATTTCGATAATCTCACTTTACCGCTTTCACGATTAATACGGCACCGGCGCCGACGACCATGAATAAGCTTGTACAGTGGTTTTGTTGATGTCATCGCTTTCCCGAGCTACTTGAAACCTGCCCCGTATTGGTTTTGGGGATGTATTTGGCAGAGCATAGACCTCTAGGACTAAAAAAAAATTTAGGAATGAATTGCATGTACAGTGGAACCTCGCTTAACGAGCACCTCGCATAACGAGTATTTCGCATAACAAGCAAAATAAATCGTTTAAAAATTGCTCGCTTAACGAGCAACACTTCGCATAACGAGAGATGTGGAAGGAAGTCCCCTCCTCACGTCACTCGGATCTTAACGTCACCAGGATCGTCAACGGCTGAAAAATAAGTATTTAAGGGTAGTCATTGATGATTTGAGAAGCAAATATCATGGGACTGGAGGATAACAATGATATTTAGGAGCTTGTGGAAGAGCACAACCAAGAGCTGACCACCGAACAGCCAATAGAATTGCAGTGTCTTTCACATTAAGCAGTTGAAGAGGAGAGTTTGTCAGTGGAGAAAGATGAATAAAGAGAAAGAAAATCTTCTGGCGCAATAAAAGAAATGATGAAAGCATGGGAAACTGTTGCATCGTAAGTTACAAAGCATCACCCTGATAAGACGGTGGATATGCGCGCTATAAATTTATTCAATGACAATGCGGTGACACGTTTTTAGCAAATTTTGAAGCGCTGAGAAAATCAAATGTCGCTAGATAGATTTCTAGTAAAAAAATTAGATATGTGTCATAAATTCGTAAATAATAAACTACATATGTATGACTTTGCTCGTTAAGAATTTATGTATAAGTAATTATCTTTAAATAATAAATGTTAAATCTAAAAAATTTTGAGTATTTTTTGACATGGAACGCATTATCGTATTTTTCACTGGAGAAATAAATTAAGAGAATTTGCATATTTTAACGAATTTCATGAAAACAACTGAACTGAATGTAAAACCACTGCTTCTAGACAAAAATGCAAATCTTGTACGTCAAAGACGTAAGCGTACATGTGTGTGTAGGCGGAGCCAGTAGAGAAACAGGCATTATAAACGCGCGTAAGTTGAGACGCATTTCGTTCGCTAGCACACCTCGGCGAATTTCTTGGTGTTATTTTGCAGAAATTGGTTAATTTCAAATTGTAACAGTAAAAATGAGTAACCACCAACATTTAGACGATGGAATGAGGTGGCGAAGTGTGGGGAGGATACAAAACAAATAACCATTCAATAATTGTAATACACACGCATGATCGTGCGTAACACTCGTTGGAGTCGGAAGGTATGAAACAGCGGTTGCAGAATAAACAAACAAATGGTTAATAGATGGTGTTATTTTGCAGCAATCAGTTAATTTCAAATTGTAACAGTAAAAATGAGTAACCGCCAACGTATACTTGATGGAATGGGGTGGCGAATTGTGGGGAGGCTAGAAGCAGGCCAATCTCAAGTCCAAATTTGTAGAGAGTTCAATTTAACGCCCAGCGTCGTGTGTAACTTATGAAAACAGTTCCAGGATACCGGATCCATTGAGAGAAAGCCTGGGCAAGGTCCTCCAAGAGCCTGACGGCCAGAGAGGATCGTCATTTGTCGATTATAGCAAGGCGTAACAGAAGTGATACAGCTTCTCAGCTCTGTCGTGACTTGTATGCAGCCACAGGAACCCGTGTATCAAGGGTGACTGTTTCCAGAAGACTTCATCAGAGAGGAATGTTTGCAAGAAGACATGCTGTTTGCGTCCCGCTCACTTCTACGAACAGGAGAATCAGTTTATCATGGTCCAGAGAGCATAGAGATTGGAGTATGGATCAATGGGCGACCGTTATCTTCACTGATGAGTCCCGGTTCAGCCTAAACACCGCTTCTCGCCGTACGTTCATATGGAGAGAACCAGGGACCCGCTACCTACCCTCTAATGTCCGCGAAATCGACCATTATGGCGGAGAGGGTTTAATGGTCTGGGCAGGCATCATGTTGGATGGCCGCACACCTCTCCATGTCTTTGAAAGAGGCACTGTGACTGGTGTGAGGTATAGGGATGAAGTCTTGGAGTCCTATGTTCGCCTTTTCAGGGGTATAGTTGGCCCTGAGTTTATTTTAATGGACGATAACGTGAGGCCACATAGAGCTCTTCTGGTCGACGAATTTCTAGAGAGTGAGGATATTCGCCGGATGGATTGGCCAGCCAGATCTACAGACCTTAACCCTATAGATAATGTCTGGGACGCTCTGGGGAGGGCCATTTCAATTCGCAACCCCCCCCCCTCCGAGAACAATCCAGGGAATGAAAACAGCGCTGCTGAACGAGTGGGAACAATTGCCACAGGAAATGATAAACTGCCTTATTTCAAGTATGAAATCACGCTGCGAGACCTGTATATCTGTAAGAGGGGACCATACCCCATATTAACCCACCTATTAACCCATTTCTTTGTTTATTCTGCAACCGCTGTTTCATACCTTCCGACTACAACGAGTGTTGAGCACGATCGTAAGTGTGTATTACAATTGTTGAATGGTTATTTGTTTTGTATTGTATCAATGTATGTACACATCAAATGTCATTAAAATAGGTACAGTAGTTCTAGAGATAATCGACCAAGTCTGCAAATTCTCTTAATTTCTTACACCAGTGTACATTAATTTGTATGGGAAAAATTGTTTCGCTAAACGAGTGTTTCGGATTACCAGTAAGAGTCTAGAACGAATTATTCTCGTTATGCGAGGTTCCGCTGTAGTTGAGTGGTGTGACGTCATACGTCGACATAGGCACAATTTTACAAAATGCAGTGGATTGTATTCCTCTTTTGGCTCCAGCTGCTGTGTGAGATATCAAATAATTGCAACAAGATTTATATTAGCTTGTATACTATCTTTAGTTTGGCAATATGTACATGTCAGATATTTTTTGAAAATCTATTATTATTCTTAGTCCTTTTCTTTAAATTGTCAAAATCGGTAATTGAAAATTTTTATTTGGTATGAAGATGAAAGCTACAATGGAAATTTAGCATCATAAGCCAAATCAACAGTTAAAATATAAATCTTGAGCAGGGTACGCACACACAATAAATTAAGAGAATTTTAATTTTCTGACCCTAAAATTATCTTTTGATTGAGTGTGGTTTTTTAAGATCAAAATCCAGTTGTTTGGAGCTAAACTTTTCGCAAAAATCTGCGTCAAAAGAAATAAGTATTTTGTCATCTCTTGTTGTAATAGTTCAATTTACGTAGGATTACGTTCCTCCATAACGGTCCTCTGGAAAGCAAATTTTCAGACGCTAAAACCGTTCGTCGTCGTGAGTTATAATTTTGGTATCGCGCCAAACTCAGTCCGTATCGCTTGGGCAAGCAGTAGACAGTTAAACATAAAAGGACCAAAATGCGTCAAAATTTTGACATATATATATATATATATATATATATATATATATATATATTATATACAGTGGGTGATCGGTTTACGAACATAATCCGTTCCATGACTATGTTCATAAACCGAAATGTTCGTTAACCGATCATCCATTTACCATAGATTTTTATGGGACTTCGATTAATTCGTCCTGAAGGCCCTAAAAATTAAATTAAAAGATATATATATATTTGTAATTTCTTAGTAAGTTTATTATTTACCAAAATAATATAGTCTTGCACATTAATCAATCATTTTTTTTGGTTAAAGGGTCGTTAAAGAACATGTCCAATGTCGATTGCTTTTTCCTCTTCTTCAGAATTTCGTGGAAGTGATTAATAGCATTGTCGTTGCAGAGATCCCCAACCCTATTGACATCGCCTTGGTTTGGGTGCCATTCTAAGACCGTTGCTCTGACATCCTCTCACTTCTATAGAAGATCTTTAATAGCAGATGCCGTCATTGTTCCTCTTCCGTCTTCTTCTTTTTCATAAGGAGATACATTTCGCTGGTGTTCTTCATTCAAGATTTCTTGGAGTTCTTCTGTTAGCTCATCTTCATATTCCATTATGAGCTCTTTAATGTCATCCTCGTTCACATCCAATTCCAGATCTTAAGCAATTATCCCAATTTCAGTCATAATTTCAGGGGCATTATCTCCGTCTCCCTGAACAAAAGATGGACACAGTTTTCGCCCAGCAGAAATCAACTGTCGTTGAGTGAGTTCTGACCACGCCTTTTGAAGGAGTCGGATAGCTTCAAGAGTGTCAAATTTTTCTTTCCAAAATGTTTTTAATGTTATTGTTGAAGATAATTGGCATGCTGCGAAACACCGACGAAACAGCGCGCAAGTCTACAATTTCTTGAAACCCGCAATAACCTCCTGATCCATTTGCTGAATCAAAGTCGTATACGGAGGTAGAAACTGAACTGTCAGCCAGGGAAAGTCTATCAGCAAATTATCTTCAAGGTCCTTTGGGTGTCCCCGTGCATTGTCCAATAGCAGCAGTGCTTTCAATGGCAAGTGATTGGTGTCAAGGTAGTCCTTGATGCTAGGAGCAAAACTTCAAACAGCCATTCTTTGAAAAGAACCTGCGGGACCCATGCCCTCTGATTTGATCTGCACATCACTGGCAGTCTTTTCTTGATTATGGAATTTTTTTAATGCTCTAGGATTCTCAGAGTAATAAACGAGAATTGGTTTAAGCTTCATATCACCAATAGCGTTAGCTCCCAAAAGTAACGTCAATCGGTCTTTCATGGATTTATGCCCAGGAAAACTTTTCTCGTCTTTTGTGATGTAGGTACGGTTCGCCATGCGCTTCCAAAACAAACCTGTTTCATCACAATTGAAAATTTGTTGTGGACAATACCCTTCTTTTTCAATGAATTCTTGAAATTTGAGACAGAACTTCTCAGCTTCTTCTTTATCTGCAATAGCAGACTCACCACGCACTACCACATGTTTAATGCCAGATCTCCTTTTAAACTTTGCAAACCAGCCAGTGGTAGCCTTGAATTCTAACTTCTAGGATGACGAACCTGGAGTTTGTTCCTGCAACTTCTCAAAAATTTCTCTAGCCTTCTCTTGAATGATGGCCGTACTAGTTACATCTCTTTTCATTTTCCTTTCGTTTATCCAAACTAAAAGCAACCTCTCTATTTTTTTCATGGATGGCACTTATTTGCTTCTCAGATGTGATTTTCGCTACTCCTTTAGCTGCTTGAGTCTTCTTGATGATATATTTCTTAGCTAAGATTGTGCCTACTGTAGACTTGTTCAATCCATATTGCCTAGCAACATCAGATACATTCTACCCACTCTCTACATTGGCTATAATCTCTTGCTTGGTTTATATGGTGAGCACAGTTCTTGACACTCCACTTTTTTTAGGCCTCATAATATTGCGAGATTTTCTAATATTTTTATTTTTACTTTAATTTATTTTTTTATAAGGGGTTCAAAAATTCAGAAGGACAAAAACCAACTAGCGTACATAAAGGTTAAGTCTACAATTCACAAAGTCTCGACGTAAACTACGCAGTATGTGACCGTGTCGAGTGCTCCGAGCTCTGACGAGAGGTTGTGACGAAATGTATGATGTAGCGAGCAGCGCCCTACCGTTTTTAGAGTTCGACTAGATGGAACTTCGTCATGTAAGCATGGCTCTTAGATTAGTGGCAATTTGTAGACCCCCTTTAAGGGTTATACATACATGTAAAATAAATGTTTATAACTAAAATCGTGTCGTTTGTAGACCTCTTGATTAGAATTATTAGATAAACTCACTGAACCAACACTTGGTTGATTTTGGACTACTAGAAACTTTTTTCGACCTTTTGTCACAGAGGTGTTCAGTAGAATTCGTATTAGTTCGTTATCCGAATACAAAAATCTTTCATGAAAGTGTTCGTTATCCGAATTGTTCGCAGTCCGAACTGTTCGTTAACCGATCACCCACTGTATGTATATATATATATATATATATATATATATATATATATATATATATATATATATATATATATATATATATATATATATATATATATAAGTACAAAAGAGTTAAGCAAGGATAAGTAATCCTACGTTAATAACCCGCGGTAGTTTCGTTAGAAGAGACTACCTGAAATCTGTTTTAAACTGTCAAATCGGATAAAATTGAAAACTATCAGATCCTAAAAATTGTGGATGATTTTTTTTAATAAAAAGAATGTCGCATGAATTTCCTTTTTGTTGCACTGATTCCTCACTAAGCTGCAAGTTTTTATGGGTTTCATCTGGGATTCTCAATCTTTTTTTATGTCTGTGGCACCCTTGGGAATGAGATTAGAAACGTGGGGCACCCTTGCTAGAATTTTAGATTTTTTTCCACTTTTTAAAATATTAAATCGAAGTGGACTATATATCAGGAATGTTTTAAATTTAAGTTAAAAAAATACTTACTCCATTGCTAATTTAAGTCATTTATTAAAAGATATAAGTTTGTAACAAACAGAATAGGATATATTAATGCAGTTTCCAAATTAGCCATGGGATTCAGTATAGTATTTCATAGTGAGGAATACAGTGAAAATCTCTAAAAAGAGTTTTTTTTTACTAATGTGAGACTTGCGATGGATGCTTAGAGTCCAAATATTTCATTGGAGCATTTTGAAAATAGTTATCTCCATTTTTAAAAATTTTCATGAGAATCAAAAACTATAATTCGCCTTTATGCCTTATTAGTTCGACTAAATTTAGTATTTAGTATGTTTTAAGACATCAATTTCAGTGCAAAAATATAATTTGTTAATATATTTTGAAACTTGGGGGCGGGGCCCAGAAAAGGTGGAGAAAAGGGGAGATGATTCCTTTTCAAAATGACTGATTCATTTGATATCAAGCCTAAAAGTTGTGGGTGTTGTGATAGCTAATTCATTCTCAGGTACGTGTGCATTGATTTGTGCCATAATCTGTACGGCATGGGAGTAATTAATTCAACTTAATATTTATTATAAGTTAACATTACTTCTTTTTTTTTGTTTACCCAAAAAAATCTTGCGGCATCCCTGACCGATTTCCCGGCACTTTAAAATGCCATGTCACATCGGCTGGAAATCACTAAGTTACATGATATATACATATAATTCCCGTAAATAATGGGATAGTTCAATGAAATTTCCTCACATTTGGTTCACAACAACAGGCTTAACAATGGAGGGCTGCGCCTCTGAAATTTGATGTGAAAGAAATCCAGGAAACTATGCAGCTAGAGAGAAATAAGATGAGGTTTCTTTTCTATTACGATATGAGAGTTGCTCCGTTTTGATATCTTAGAATTCAATTCGATTTCAGATAATTAGGCATATTTACGATTTCATTATTAAGTCAACATTAAAGAAAATCATACCAAACTGGCTTTGGCAAAGCTCACATTAATACATATTAAATCACACAATATGTATAATATATTAATTTAATGAAGAGAAAATTATTATCAACACTTTATACGTCTTATACGTTGCTGGAAGTTCGACTTTATTATAAAACTAGAATATTAAATAAACGGTAAATAGAGCTTTGAGTTTATTCTGGAAGATAATTTTCATTTAAAATTGTTATCAATTTTTCAAATCTTACCATGCTAAAATCTTAATTAACTTGTAAATAGTTCATCAACAATGCCTTTAAATCTTCCATAATTAAACTCCTTTTTTCCTTTTATCTGTTTATCTAAAGTTTTCAGCATGTTGAACAAATTTTTACAACTTTCTGTGTCTCAGGATAGCAATTTCTATTTTCTGTAATTAATTGCAGCTTAACTATATTTTCTGTTTGATGAGAATGAGAATTCTATTTTAAATACAATAATTATTCTGGAAAGCATCGGTTAACTATACACTTATGATTTGTTTTCAATGTTTTATGTCACGTTTATTTGAAGTAATTATCTGTGGTAATTATCCAGTCTTATTTCCAATGAAATAGTTTAATTTTGTATACTATATTGTTTTAAGTAATCCTATATTAAAATCAAGAGCAGCTCAGAGTTGCGAACAGTTTTAAAGATATCTAAACTAGCGAAAATTTGTAAAGGATCCTATGGGATTTTAAATGCATGTGTACTTGTATATCATGCTGATAATTCAATAAAAATAGTATTTTCCGATAGCCGGAACTTTTCTGCATCTTGTAATAGAATTAATTTTATAAATTCCGTCCACTAAAGCAATTGAGTAGTGTTTGAATCAAACTATAACATATTTTCCCCCTAAAAATTTAAATTTTAAAATATTATTTGCGTTTTTTTAAAAAGGAAAATTGTCCTAAGGTGTCAAATTTCTTTCTCTATTACGGAGTACAACTTTAAAAAAAATCTTTCAATCCAAGTCGCTAATACATGTACACATTTTCTCCATAGATTAATACAGGTGAGCTAATCCAATAGGGTTAGTACAAAGCAGCCTTAACAGACAGACCAATAGAATTAGGTTCCGTATTTTCGTGATAGACATTAATTTATGAAGTCTACGATATTTGTAAACATTTCTGTATGATACTGATTCCCTTTTCCTCTGATACAGTCAAGAGATTTCTCACAGTATAATCAGGAACTTGATCGTTAATTAAGACCTCACGCCAGAGACAGCATACATCTCACTTTGAACTGGGGGAGAAAGGTTGGCCGTCAATACGTAGTGAAGTAAATATTGTGACAGTTAAACTTATCGATACACTTTCGCTGTCAAATATATCAGTTCTAATTGCACAGGCCTACAAAAAAAAAAAAAAAAAAAAAAAAAAAAAATGGTGCCTAGGATTATAGATCTGATTTTAACTATATTTGACTATAATAGGGGTGCTAAATCAGAATATGAAATCAGTTTTTCTCTATCAGCTCTTATTTTTTAGATACAGTAAAACCTCGTTTACATAAAGTGTAACTTATAGGATTTTACTTACATGTGTACCTGTTTAAAATGCAGTGAATGACCTCTTTATCTGATACATAAGTTCAGTACTACTTTGGGTCCCTATCAACTTTTAGCGTATGAATATAATCATGAGCCTGATGGATGATTGGAGCCTGATGCATCAAGTACAAATTATCAACCATTGGTAGCGATTGGGGTAAGAAAATTGGTATTAACTATGTCTCAACCGTAAATTTTGAAATTTACCCCTGTCAATACGTTTATAAACTATGTTCCTTAAGTTCCAGCTAGCATACACTTTTGAAAATACCCATATTCCAATTCACTTTAACTGTAAAAGACTTTTTCAATACGAAATATTTTAATCCTATATCTGAAATGCTAAAAACAACAGGATGATAACAAGCAAAAGAACTATATAAAAATTCAGTTTTGTTGAAGTTAAAAAAGGGAGAATGTGCAAAAACAAATATATTAGTAATAATCATCTATTAAACCTAATGGATAATATATGAAAATTTATATGTATCTGTATAGTATGCATTGAGTGACCTCTCCTCCACCTCCTTGAATGGACTGATTTGATTCGAAGCATTATTATACACTAGTATAATAATGCGCCGAGTTCCTATGAAATTGATTTCAAAGTATAAATTCTGCGTATTTAGTTAACATAGCTGCCAGATATCAATGCGCTGGTAGAGTGATGAAAAAGTCCGGAACAAAATCCAGTTCTTGTTGGTTAATTTGGACCTGAAATACGATTGACAGACGATCAACTGGGTTGAAATTATGGAAGGGGTTTGGTCTTGATAGCGTCCCAAAGTACAGGGTGCGGCAGAAGGACCGTTCCGAGGATATAAATAAATAAATAAAATAAATAATAATAATAAAATAATAATCAATAATAAATGAATTAATTAATTTTTCAAATTAGGTGAGTCTGCATTGCTCCCTATGAGGGAACAACACGATAACAACCGAGCCTTATTCGGGATTTGAATCCAAGCCTATTATATGGAGGCTCACGACGCAAAACACTATACCGTGTGGGCAGCACTTTTTCTGAAGTTGTGACATGGGGATGTGCCAAACCAAATAAATATCATTATTCGGTAGACCTAAAGAACTTTCTCGAATAAGTCACTCGAGCAATTGTAATCATTTTTTTACAATCAATAATACATAAATTTTTACATCTCGAAATTACATATTGTCATTTGTTTACTACTTATAAATGAAGTTTATTTCTTGGCTTGTTGTAGCGACCGCTTTGTATGCTTATGTCGTAAGTTTCAGAATAAAGTTAAATATAGAAATTTAAAATTTTCAGGATTACTATAATGATTCCAGTAGCGGATTACGTAGGCAGATAAAATAAAACAAATATTTCAGGTAGTCTCTTCTAACGAAACTACCGCGGGTTATTAGCGTAGGATTACTTATCGTTGCTTACCTCTTTTGTGTGTATATATAATGTATCTGTATGTATGTTTTGTATGTATATGTATGTACGTATATACACACACACACACACACACACACATATATATATATATATATATATATATATATATATATATATATATATATATATATATATATATATATATATACAGTTGGTTCCCTGTTTAACGACGCTCTACTTAACGACGATCTCTATTTAAAGACGATATTTCCCGGTCCCTGTCCCTCCGACGTAAAAAAATTCTATTTTAAGACGATTTTGTTTCTATTTAGAGACGATTTTTTCTTACATGATAAACTTTTTCTTCAACATTTTATCTACAGGATGGTTACTTTCTGTGGGGAAGTTTGGTTTCAAAAACAGGCCCGGAATTTCCTTTATGTTTGTTGCAATCATATGGTACATATACATTGGTGCAGAGTTCTCTGCATGTGCCTTGGGGAATCCAGTGATTGATGTTCACTCTGTACTCTGTATATGCGTGGATCGCCTCCTCTGGCGGTCCGGTTACATAGCATCAAAGAAGAACCCGGGGTCCCGGGGGTTAAATGGTGACAGTGGGGGCGGGGGACACTAGATCAAGAAACACGAGGGACCTTGAGGGCTTGAATAGTGGGGTTCTAAATGGGGGAATATCTCGAAGACACGTGTTCATTGACATCGCTTTGGACGGGTAGGGTTACCGTGACTAATGTGATGACAGGAGTATTCATGCAGAGAACTCTGCACCAATGTATATGCACCAATAGACTTGTTGCAGTGGAAAAAACCGGGGAAGGGGGGGATTACTGTTTCTCGGAAGATCGAACATTCTTCCCTGGTGGATCGAAGTGCGGGTGTGGAATCACTCTATTGTACCTACCATGTTGTCATGTGATTTACGAACTGTCCAAAAGCACCCCTCTATCACTCCTTCTGGGAAGCACGTGTTCATGTTTAGAGAATTCATGGTTGGGTGTAGGAGCTCGTTCCAGTACGAATACGAGGTGAGCAGAGCAAAATGGCATCAAAGCGAAAGCATCTTACGCTACACGAAAAAGGGAAAATTATTGAAAACTGGGAAGAAAGTGTTGGAATAACAAAAGTCCAATTCTCAAGACAATTGCAGCCACCCGAGTCTACTCTCAAAGGCATTTTAGCAAGCAAAGAGAAAATTCTTGAAGCAGCACAAAAATTTGGTTTGAGATCCAAATCCAAACGGCAGAAAATTTAATGTGGCCGATCAGAAGAGTTTGAGAAGGCAGTCCTGCAATGGTTTCATCAAGCAAGAGCATCTAACATTCCAATTTCCGGAGTGATATTTAAAGAAAATGCTATTATTCTGGCAGAAAAGTTTGGAATGCAAAATTTTCAGGCTTCGGCTGATTGGCTAACAAAGTTCAAAGAAAGATACGGGCTTGTATTTAAAAGCATATCTGGCGAAAGTGGCTCCGTAGATGAAAAAATAGTGGATGAATGAAAAATAGTGCTGAAGGGGAAATTAGATGGATATGATGAGGAGAACATATTCAATGCAGATGAGACGGGCCTATTCTACAATATGGTGCCTAATAAAACCTTAACGTATATGGGCGAAAAGTGTTTTTGTGGAAAACACAGTAAGGAACGATTACGATTGACTGTTTCACTGTGCACTAATTCGGATGGATCTGAGAAATTTCCACCACTAGTTATAGGCAAATCAAACCAACCAAGGTGTTTTAAGAATATCACCAGGAAACCTTGTGAGTACCGCAATAACAATAAAGCGTGGATGACATCACAAATTTTTATTGACTGGATTAGAAAATTTGATGCAAAATTGCATCGAGAAAAGTGAAAGGTTTTACTTTTAATCGACCGATGCACTGCACATACTCCAAATATCCCTGGACTTACAAATTTGACTATCCATTTCTTACCAGCTAATTGCACTAGCAAGTTGTAGCCATTAGACCTGGGTATCATTCGCAGTGTGAAAGCATACTACAGAAAGTCTTTAATTAGGAAATTAATAAACAATTCGGCTGACAGTATAAAAATTAGAAAATTTCAATCTAGGAAGCAATGCACATGATAACATCAGCATGGAAAGAAGTTTCTTCATCCACAATAAAAAACTGCTTTCGCGTTGCTGGAATTCACAAGAACTTGTAGTGGAACTGCAAAGTACGGATGTAGAAATCAACGAAGATGACATTACCCCTGAAGAATGGAGAAGTCTTGTTGAAGATGAGGATGTTTCAATTCAAGATTTCTACAATTGTGATAAATATGTTTTAACAACAGATTTCAGAAATGCAGAACAAATTTATGAAGATATTGTAAACGAAAACACAGTATCAGACGAAGAAGGTGAAGTTGAAGACACGGAAAACGAGACACTGCCACCGTCTTACACAGATGCAATTTCTGCTCTAGATGTTCTCCGACGCTATATTACATCGAAAATGGAAGGTGACTCATTTAACATTTTAGAAAATCTGGAAATGAAGCAATCAACACTTTTTGAATTTTTTAAAACGTAATTTATTGTATTGTTTGTACTATTTTTTTTCAATGTAATCTAAAATAACTTTTTGTGAATAAAATAATGATGATAATAAAAATAACATTTTTAAACACGCCAATATATTAAGAAATATATTGACAGTCCTAAACCTGTAAAGTGTGAAGGCAAATGTTATTTTTTCACAAATTCTGTTTAAGGACGATTTCTACTTAAGGACGATTTTTCACGGTTCTTTGAAAGTCGTTAAACAGAGAACAAACTATATATATATATATATATATATATATATATATATATATATATATATATATAAATATGTCAAAGTTTTGACGCATTTTGGTTGTTTTCTGTTTAACTGTTCACTGCTTGTCCGAGCGATACAGACTGGGATTGGTGAGCTGCCAAAATTAAAACTCGCGAAATACGGAAGGACAGTTTTAGCGTCTGAAATGTTCCGTTCCGTAGGATCGTTATGGAGGAATATAATCCTACTAGCCCAGTAGCTGGGTTCAAATAAATGACCTTACCACGCAAAAGATCGGGTATTAGATATTTTTTCCTACTTATATATGTTTAGTCCAGTAGTGAAAAACCGAGTTTTCCAATTCGAAACACCGCGGCGGAATTTTCTGTGTCGAGAGATTTTTCAGCGCTCATTTCACGACTGTACAATGCTAACAGAAATCTTTCTCCTGAATGGGGAAATTTGGTGTTATCCAATTGTTACCTTTTCAGAGCAAAACAACACTGAGTAGCATCATTATTGAGGACCTTGGTGAAATCATTTATGCAGTTGAAGTTTTGCCAAGCGATTTAATGTGGATTTATAAAAAAATGGCAATGCGATGGGACCCAGGTTTGAATGGCTTTATGGAAGACATTACATGTACAAACCAGTACTGTAAATTACAAACTATGTTTCTTCCTTGCATCAATTCTCCTCCCTCAAACTTTAACACCGTGTACATTGCTGTATTTGTTCATCCAATGAATGTAAGACATTAGAACAGACCCACTGTTTTGTGTCCTTCGATCAGCCCCTTTACTGGAAAGCTCGGGAAATCAGTTCCTCAAGTGCCGTAGAATCTGAGATTGGGTCCGTAACTGTTTGCTTGGGGTGCTTTCATCTACTAATGTCCTTCACACTTCATGGGAGCAGTAGGTTACATCATGGATGGCAGTGGGCTGCAGGACTTATGGAGCATTGCGTATGCTCAATATGGCATAAATTGAGGCATCAATTGAGAAACTGATGACGGTTCATGATTATTCGACAGCTGTCAGGGCCAGTGGCCCACCCAGGGGATTGGCCAAGGGGCCCTGACCCCCCCTAAAGAAATAGAAATTGCATTATGAATATTGAATTTGCATTATAAATATTTTATCCGTTCAACTCGCCCCCACCCCAAGATTAAATCCTGGGTGCGCTACTGGTCAGGGCTCATATGATGTGCCATTTGGCTATTGCAAAATTCGTTCTTTCGAAGATTGAGATTTCAGATAAAGAGCGAGATGCCACCAGTGACGTAGACTATTCTCTTTTTGAATCAGATATTGTTCTGCAAAGAATTGTGCAGAAGTTTACTCAGAAATTAGGAGAACTGGAAAATAATGGACCTACAGCAAAACTATGGGTGCAATATTTTCGAATGGTAACGTTGAAAAAGCAATTCATCCAAGCAGAGAGAAGTGAAGACTGAACGCGTCATCTACTTTGTGTGAAAAGAATTCTGCCTTACTTCCATGCAAGTGGCCATTTTTTGTATGCAAAGAATGTAACACTGTACTTCAAGGACATGCTTGTCTTTCAGAATAAGCTGACTCCTACAGAGTACAAGAATTTTGTAGAAAATGGCTTTTTTACCATTCGGCGTTCTGAAAAGTACTCATTGAACGCAGAATTAAATGCTCCACAACATTTAGTTAGATCTATTTTTTTCTTCAAACAGGTACTTTCCCCGAAAAACACAGTTATACCGAAAATCGCACTTACTAGCAAAAGTTGAAAAAAACGACGGCAACTGCGAGCCAAGCTAGTAACCTTATAACATAAGTAATTTGTATGTGTTGGTACTCATTTTACGCAGAATTTAATGTTCTAAAAATTTTATATTACAGTTTCTTTGATTAGATGAACCGGTTTTAATTTATTTTGAAAAAACTGAAAAAATACCTCTTTTTCACTCAATTTTTTTTACCTGACCACCAGCGCTCGCCTCGGCGGAGGGGGAAAACTCAGGATATTCATATTTGACCTAAAATAAAGTGATTTAAAAAGTTCTCACCTTTGTGTGAATTATTTCCGAGTCCGGGATATTTTTCCTCCTGCCTACTGGCCTAACCGGGGAGTTCAAAAATAGAATGCAATGCGCATCGGATAGGTCTATCACAAAAAGAATAAACGTGAGGAGTGTAGGAGCCTCGCTAGATAATTATATAAAAATGCACACTATTCAAGTATGTGCGAGTAAAAAAATATATATGTTGTAATACACATATTGTGCATTTCTCACATATGGATATATATATATATATATATATATATATATATATATATATATATATATATATATATATATATATATATATATATATACATATATATATATCAATTGTACGAGTTACTGTGTTAGAGAAATAAGTTTTGCGTCTTTCTCGACAAGTTGAATAAAATATCCCATTTTCCTGACGCTGTAGCTCGCTTGTTATTGGGTTTAGAAAAAGATGTAAATATAAAATTTGTTTAAAATTTTGCCTTCTTTAAAATTGTAACTACAATTGAAGTTCTAGAACCAACCATTGCCGAGATATTTGAAAAAAAAATCGTGGTTTTTTGGGCCACAGAAAATTCCGCCGAGGTCTTTAGAATTGGAAAACTCGGTTTTTCACTACTGGACTAAACATATACAAGTACAATTAGGGAAAAAATCTAATTCCCGATCTTTTGCGTAGTAAGATGTACATAGCTACTGGGCTATACGTTAAAAAGTTTAAATTATGTACCTCTCTCCCTGAATTACATTAAATGCAGCTTATGTGAGTAAGATTTAATTTTATTTTAACATGCGAGAAAGTAAAAAGAAAATCTGATAGTGAAATAATTAAAAAGAAAATCAGGCAATTTTCTCCTAAACAGCGTACACAACAGCATTCAACAGAGATTCCTTTAAGATAAATGAACCTTTAAGATAAATGCTGAATATATTTTCTTGAACAATAAAAAACACAACTGAAAGATATTTATTTTTAAGTTACATGGATTGAAGATTTCTTATGTACCATTTTATTTTTAGAGATACAAGAATTCTTTTACTTCGTTATGGGAAAACGCGTACCTTTTATTTTACAGAATTATTTAAAATCGATAAGCCATTATTGACGTCGATTTGGCAATAATTCATGCAGGGATGCTTCATGCTCAGCTTATTCAAGGCTTTGGGCCACATTTAGCCGCACAAACTTTGTACAATCCAATAAAATAGCAAAAAAAATCGGTTTGAATTGTGATTGATTTTTTGACGGAATAAAAACATAAGATTAGATTTCAAAGATGCATTTGAAATGGAAGGATATTTTATGCGCATGGAACTATTTATGTAATCTTAAATAAAATGATCTTGTCCTTTATGGTAACACAAAGCAAATTTTACCGCGAGTTTATACTCTGATATTCAATCAAAATTTTTCGTTTTTCTTCGTCTTTAGAAGATAAACACAAACGCTTATCTGATTTCTGATTTATGGAAATATCATTACTTTTCGAAGTATCCCGATGAGAAAGAAAAGTTATACCGATATGATTATGAATGGAATCCTGCCTTAATATAAAACTTTTCATGTGGATGGGCCATAAACCTTTAATATCAGTTGTAATTTCCTACAAAAAAGAGAATTATTGTATTCTATGTATTTTTCATTCAAGTTTTAGTTTATAATTGAGTATTTCATAAAAGCACTGAGTCGCAACCAGAAAATAATTGGGATTTTATATGAAATCCTCATAGTGTCGGAGGTGTTAAAAATTTACTGTTCCTCAGACAATCATAAATTTTAGCGAAAAAATATTTGCAAGTGAAAGCATATAAAGTTACGTTTCTCTCTATGTAGGATGCTACTTTTGACATAAAATCATGTCCTTTTTGAGAAGCTCTTATAAATGTAATTTTAGGGAAATTTAACAGTTGGTCATCAGATGTATTTTGCTTTGCTCATCTGCATTGCATGCATATAAAATACCCTTTTACTTACATCTAAATTTTATTAACTTCATAATCCCAGTGCTATGTCATCCGACATATCTTTGATATTCAACTTAAACTAGATATATTTTGCGTTCGATGATAGTCATGCAATGTAATAAGGCATTTGATGCAACTTCACAGATGTAAAACGAAGGGCAGAAAATGAATGCCATCCGTTTTCACATGTCAAGATTAGTTGTCTTCGATTCCCGATAGTACAATAATAGTTAAGGCATTTTCCCGTGATTTTTTAGTAATCTATGGGTGTGTTCACATACAATCCATCCGCGTTAGCGTTACTCCTATTGACATACTTTAAACCAATCCCTTAACAATTTCGTGGCTAATCGTTTGGAAGTTTGTAACTGGTTAAATATATTTCAATATGACTTCAGAATCCAGTATTTAGAGACAGATAATGTTAAAAACTAACAGCCCCTCTAGACTACCACACCACTCTAGTAATTATTTTTGCAATAATTATGCCTCCACGAAAATGTCCAGATGCAATAATGGATGTTAAAGTTCGAGAGATAATGAGTTCTTTAGACAGTTATCTTTCTTTGTGTCCAGTATTTAGTAAGAGATAACATAAAGTGCGAATGGAAGTTGTGGATTAATGCTGCAATATTCTTATTATCATTACCGTCAGTAAAATTCCCTGACGCTAGGCAAAATGTTGAAGATAAAGGCAATTACTTACGTAAGAAAAGATTAGTGTACAAGCAGCATAGAAAACGTAGATTAAGTGATAAAACTTCCTCCAATTTAACTATTTTCTTTTTGTTATCTGTTGAAGACATTAAGGTTCGTGGATTCTATATTTATAAGGATTGAACGAATTTTACTTTTCGCATGCAGATTTTAATTAAAATTTAAATTTCATAAATTTAAAGTGAAATATTAGGAGATATAACAGATACGAAACAGAAACATTTCCCGATGTTGAGAAGTATTAATATTATCGTGTAAATAATTGAAAATAGATGGCACAATACTAGAAAACCTGAAATTGGACAGTAAGAAACTAAAGAATCTAAATAAAAATATTTATAGCAGATTGTTAACATAATATTTTTAGAGAAACATTGGAGAGATATAAAGAGAAACAGTTTTTGCTTATCCAACACGGTAGGCACTTATCCGAGGAATTCGCCAATATGAGCACCGCGTTTTTGTCGGCTTCTTCATTATGGGAATGCGTAATTGGTGACCCAATACCACTTCTTATAAGATTAGAGCACAAGGACGTCCAGGCCTTAGACGATATTCTTACCCGAGTCCACACTATGGAAGGTCATGACGCCAACCACTATAAGATGTGGAAAGGCAGCGTCTCAAAATAAATACAGATATAATGTACATTAATTGACAACGAAAGTCTATGAAAGACAGGATTATCAATAAAGAATAAAATAACTAAACGGGTAAAATATAACTCATTCTGTTGTTCCAATTATAAATTGGACCATCACATCCAATTTAGAATGATTTTGAAAATTAGATTTTTTTTTGTCATTTTATTCAACCAATTAGATAAACTCTAATAACTTTGCTTGGGCTTAAATTTAGATTTATAATGCTCGTATGGAATTATGAAATAACTCGGAAAATTTGGTTAATTTAGTTAATGCATTAGTTAATTTACATCTTTCATACAAAGACAATGCATGTATTAGAAAAAATAACTCCAAATATTATCTCTTATCAAGTTATTTTTCCTCGATACTTTTTTGATAAATTTCAAATTTTTGTTGCTCTATGTAAAAATTAAATATTTTCTAAATCAACTACAGTTTTTTTTATAACTCCGAAAATAGTCAATTTTATTTATTCTTAGATAAAATATCATTATTTCCTGGGACACTTGAAATAACATTTTAATATTTGTTTATCATAAGAATACGTGCATCAATATATATTATCTTTCAACATAAATATACGGAATCACTTTCCTTGCAGAGTAATATGTAAATGTCAGAAACTCTAAGTTTTATTAAAAAATGGTACATTCCTTTGATAGATTGTGATAGATGTATATTGATGACTGCAGACTGCAATTTTTCCATCCTCTCTCTCACGATAACGTACTAGTTAAGTGAAACAACTTTGTAAGATTAATTTCCTAAAAGTTACTTCTTTTTTTTCCCCGAGAAAACTTTGTTATGTTTCTCGGTTTGATTTCTCTGATTTTTCTCCCTTTCAAGGATTTAACTTTTAATATCCGTAATAACCATGTTGCGTGCACTAAAACGTTATGTTCTGTCAGAAAATATTTTGAGTACATGCTAGAAGTCAAAATATTGAGGAATTATATTGATCGATGGTTTGTGAAAAAGTGAAAGTTTTCTTTTTCTTTTTTTCTTCTTCGCTTTCAGCAAAATAATAGAGGGAAGAACAAAAGAGCGAAATTCAAAGTTTTTGAAGAAAAAATTCATTGGAAGAAACTTAACAGTGTGTGATGCATTAAGTTATTGTAATGTATAAATAAGAGGTTTCAGTCTGGTATAAGTACATACTGAGAAGACTATCTAGAGTTTTCAATATAACATATGCCTTACAATAAAAAAATGGGGAAAGTTTGGTTTCGCATGATATAATTTTGTCATTTAAAGCTGAGCTGAATATGACTAGGCTTAAACAAAAAGGAATGCTGCTTAACGTTCTGAAATGAACCCAATTTTATTGTCTTTACTTAAAAGATACTGCGGAGCTTTTAGAGTCAATGAACACAAACTGCATGTTTCTACGATGATTGATTACATTCCCAGATACAACATATGAATACTGTACTGCCAGTGTATACATAACAGTGCATCTGTTGTTCAAATCTATTTATCTGGAAATTAAACTTTTCATGACTTGGCCGCTGTAAGAGAATATTGTGAAAAATTATCTTTGTTTCTTTGAGATTCTACCAAGGGTTTCTTTTTTTCTGTCTTAATAAAACTGTATTCAAGATTCCTGAGTAAAGTTTCTGTAAACGTTTTCTCAAAATAAAAAAATCGCCTAATAATTTATTTTTTCCCTATTAAGAAATTTTTGCCTAGGCATTGCAGATCCTGTTGATCCTATAAAACTTTTCTACGTACAACAATAAAAAAATAATGAAAAGAGAGATATTGGATCAGCAGAAATATTTTTAAAAAATGCTCTATGTACTGAACGTATAACTACATTTAATAGATTCCAAATCAGTCAAACAATTTTTGAAAGTATAAATAAGAAAATTAAAACTTATTCTCTCGGATCTGCTTAAGCATTAACTGAGTTATAATAAAAGTATAAACTACTGCTATGTTGGGCCTGAATACATATTACAAATCTGAATATTGGTCTGGCATTTGGTACCAGAGTCTGTGGGCTCGATTCCCACTCTTGACATGGTCGTTTGTAGCCGTTTGGAATTGGCTTGAAGCAGTAGGTCATGGTCCAGTGTGCTCTCGTATAGCAAAACAAATGACCATAGCGCTCTCAACCAAACCAAACCGAATGTTGGTCATAGTTTTATTGAAAAAGTTGTATAACATACCGGGTGACCATAATTAAAACACCCCTACACCGACCTATCTGTATATTGAACTACTTAGTGTATAAGCTTCAAATTTTGTACACATGCTATTCAAGACACGGGGAAACGGATTACGTGAAAAAAAGAATAGTCCTGGAAACTCCGATAGATGGCTCTGAATGATTGAAAAGACACAAAACTCATTTTAAACACATTGCGTTTGAAGGTATCAAACATTCATATGACATGTACCTTATTGAGGGAGGGAATGCTTCTCAATATAGCTCCCTTCTTGAACATGTAAAAACTGCAGTCTGTGGACAGCTTGTTCAACTGCGGATCGTAACAGGTCGACTGAAATGCTTCTCACACTCAGAGCGATACCTTCTTTCAAGTCTGCCACGGTTACCAGATGCCCTCGATAAACAAGATTTTTTAAGTGTCCCCATAACCAAAAATCACACGGATGAAGATCTGGTGAACATGATGGCCAGGTTTTCGGAAACGCACGACTGATTATTCTGTCATTTTCGAACGTTTCCGAATGGTAACGTTCCGAACGTTCATCATTCAATCGTTTCCGAAGAAACTGCAGTATACAGAGTCCAATGTGTGGAGGAGCTCCATTTTGCATACAAGTAATTCAGTCAAGACATTGCCGCTATTGCAAATGGGGTACAACAAAAGTTTCGAGCATCCTTTTGTACCTGTTGGCCGTCACGGTGCATGCCTCGGAGACATTGCGAGTAGCCTCTTAAAACATGAAAGCTCCAAGAATGAATGTGGTTGTGAATCCACACCAGACTGTAACTTCCAGTGAGTGGAGTAGAATCTCTTGGAAGGTACAGGGTTTTTCGTATCCCAAATTCGACAGTTATGGATATTCACTGTTCCACTCAGGTAGAAATGGGCCTCGTCGCTCCACAAAATCTGCTAAAAAATTCATTTCGCATAAGTTTAAAAAAAAATTATTATTATTTATTCACAGTTTTCTGTTGTAATGTGCCACCTATCGGAGTTTCTGGAACTAAAGTTTATTTTCTCGTTTTCCCATCTCTCCGTTTTCCCATGTCTTGAATAGTATGTGTACAAAATTGGAAGCTCATACACTGTGTAGTTCAATATATAGAGAGAACGGAGTAGGATGTTTTAATTGTGGTCACCCGGTACAAAAAAAAAGTCGTAATAGAAATCACTCGTCCTGAAGGAAATAGAATGAAACAGTATCTTTGAAGCTTGATAATCCGTTTCTTTATTAGTTTT
The DNA here is from genome assembly GCA_907164885.2 of Dolomedes plantarius. NCBI lineage: Eukaryota > Metazoa > Arthropoda > Arachnida > Araneae > Dolomedidae > Dolomedes > Dolomedes plantarius. The sequence goes on along the minus strand of OU015498.1, from coordinate 166,875,760 downwards.
TCAAACTTTTATATACCCAGAAAACATTTCATTGGAAACCTTTCCCATGCACAAAAGTGGAAAATTTAAGCAATCTCATCATATGGTTAAGAAAATATATTAAAACTAAACATGATTCTAATTTTCTATGTAAAATTTTTTAATACAAAAATGTTTTAAGTATTAATGCCTAACCTTCTCAAACGTACACATTTAAGGGAAAATTATTTCGAAATGCAAGAACAACAACAACTAAAAATAATAATAATACTTGATACCCGAACACGCTTCAATGAAAAATCTGTCATAATATGACCCTTTAATCGAAGCAAAAAGATTGTTAATTTGCTCCTGGGAATATACAGCGCAATGCATTAGCAGAGTGTTGAATGGATCATTATTTATTCGTGTGAGCTCAGCATTAGATAATAACTCACTTCACCAGAGTCGGCCCCGGTTTTACCCGCAGTGGCTTTTAATGAAATGAAAATTAATCAAAACCGTAATTCTTTCAGGAATCCTTATTATATCGATCGGCAGAGGAATCACTTTGAACCTTATCAAGTTTTGCTTTGCAGTCAGCGAGGCTAACTCGTGAGCTCATTAGAGGGAAAGGCAAGACTTCCTTTTCAAACTCCTTCGGCATGCGCTTGAATAGCAAATATGCCACGTAAAAGGGGGGTGGATTTCTTTCAAGGTGATTCTTTGCGGTGCCTTGCTGGAGATGCCTTTATTTCGAGGGAGAGATCAGAGCAGCTCTTGATGTCAAACTTCGTTATGAAGTAATCTCCTTTCAATTAGACATGTTACGTAATATGCTTACTCAGACATGTACGGAGGGAGATCAAAAGGCGCAAAAAGTTCTTTCATTGTATTTTCTTCAAAATGAAGTTGAGAATGTACCTGGGGGCAGACAACCTCTGCGTTAGGTGGCCATAATTGAATAAACAGAAATCAGATGCTTGCAACGTTATGGTTATGTATTAAATTATTACTGGGTTTGCCTGAGTTTTAGACTGTTAAAATATAAACACATGTAAAAAAAAATAAAACAACTTACCAGAACATGTTTATGTTTAGGCGAATAAAATATCTAAACGCTGCGTACGAATTGTTCGGATCAACATTTCGTTCCGGACTATGTGGTACAGCGTGCTGGCTTTGAGGTGCTGAGAGTGCTCGGATAAAATCCCGGCGTCGCGCCACTGAAAAAAGGCTTCCATTTGTATCGTTCCTTCATACGGGGTAATGCTGGGCCGCCTCTACGGTACCCCCATTATAAAATGGCCAGCAAACCATGGTGAATTATAGGCGAATGTCTACACGACAAGTGCCTCCGCTTAAAAAAAAAACGCTCCGTCTTTATTTTTTCTTACTTATGTTGTTCTTTTGATGATCGTTTTAAAATCCGTGTGATAACTTAGAAACTCGTGAAATTGGTTACGTGGCCCAGGAACTGCAGTTGACACCGAACTTCCTGTGGAATGAAATGCTTCTTAGGATTATACCCGACTGGCACAAAAATTATCTAGTGTTTACATTCAAGTGAATATAGCAAAAACAGAGATCATTCTTTAAGTTATCTGTAATAAATTTTTGTAAAAGAAGGAATATCTTCGATTTAATAAACTATACTGAATATTTCAAAGTTGTTTATAAATAATAACTATAAATAAATTTTCATGTAATTATCCCCAATCTATAAATTAAAATTAAATTTATACACGAACTTAAATTTTTAATAAACTAAAATTTCGCACTTGTGTATGTATTTACCCTATACTCAGAAATATATATTATGTCTATTTTGTACAAGAATTCTGACTGAAACATCATAGGCCTGCTTTGCGTTAAATTATTCATTGTCTGCTAGTATATTTCCCCATCAATATGACAGAGGGTATCGAATAAAGATACGTCACGTATCTTGTTTCATGTCTCGGTTTAACTTTTTTTTTATTTTATTCGTGAATGTTCAGGAAATTTTCTTATATAGTAGAACTGTTGTTTGTCGTTTTTTTGTTCACAAAACATAATGTTAAGCCAAATATATTCCTAGCACAATTTTTTGTTTCACAACTTTAAAATTTACTGTAGTTGTGGGAATTTCGCAAGCACGAAAATGTGTGTTCTTCTTGCGAGAATATTTATGCGAAAGAGCGACAATTTAAACTATAAAACAAACTTCCGGTCACAACAGAATAACATTTCAAAACTCATGGCATGTGTCATAAAAAAGTGTTTGTCATATAAGTTTCCCATAAACTGATTTTACTTCCATAATTTTTTGACTGAAATCCGATTGAGAATTTATACAAAATAAAAGTTTCGGAATTGAATTTTGTTGCTAAAAAAATTGGGGTGGGTGGGAAATGTCTCATGAAATCTAACAAAGATTAGTCAAAAGACAAGATGGCTACTGTCTAATCCAATGATTCTCAACCTTTTTTCGTCACGGTACGCTTTTAATGGGGTGCGGTGGTTCGCTTGGTAAGAGCAATGGACCAGTGATCTGAACGTCCCTGGTTCGATGCTCGTCGCTGCAAATCCATCGTCGTGTTAACTAATGGTGGCCGGGGTACGTAAAGTAGGTCGTGGCTACAATGTCCTCAAAATTCTCAAATTTATCTCTGGAGGTGCGGGGTCAGGTGTTCCGGTTTTGTCACTTGATTCGGTTCAAAATTACGGGAGCGATGTTCTTCGAGGTCAAGTCAGACTTCAGCCCTAGTGGTACCTCTCCTTAAAGTGCAGCTGCTTACTACCCTTCCCCAAGGCCTAGGTTTTGAGGACCTGGGTCCTTTGGACTTGGTGTAGGCTTTCCTACACCAAAGGGATTTGAAATAATAACAACAACACTTTAATAAATTAGAAATTTGGTGGTACACTAACAATAAGATAAATATAAAAGAATTTTACTCGAATAATTGATTGATGTACCTATAATATATTTTATAAACCTAGCATACGAAATTATTCGCAGTGACGCCTCACTTCAAGAATCTCACGGCGCAGTGGTTCAGAATCAGATATATAATAAACAAAAACTATATCTTTCGTTCTCATCTCGGATCTTTCTCTGATCGACGGCGTTAAAGGTAACGAATTTAACACTTTTGGATGAATATTCACAAAACTTTATTCACACGAGTCACGAAGAAACATAATACTCAAACTTATTCACAAAACTTATGTACAATATTTACATTCACTAATCTCTATCTCAGTCATCTGACTCTGACTGAGAGCAAACAAAAACTCAGCGCGCCTTCGGGGTCACACTCCCACCCACTGTTCACCCTAACTCCCCAATGCAAACTGACCACCGTGGATTTTTCCCTCACAGGAACCCTACGGTGTCGTCCCCTTCTGTCGCCAAACTCGACAGTATCTAAATAAAAGTACTAGCTGAATACCCGCGCTTCGCTATGGAGTACATTGAAATTAAATACAACGGTCAATGTGTGCAATTAATTTGCATGTTTAATATCCATAAAACATACTCATTTGAATTAAATTCTTAAAAAACTTCCATGTCAATTAGTCTAGTGGTTAAATTTTATCTTTTACCATATTTTAATATTTTTTTTGTCAATTTATTTCGTTATTATGCACGTGACGCAAAATTAATTTAAAGTATCACAAAAAGAAAAAAACCACGTTATCAGCATTTAATAAATTAAATTCTAAAAATTAATCTCTAAAAATTCACCAAAAATCAGAAAATGAAGGTAAAGATTAGAAAAAGATTTCATTTTAAAGGAATTTTTAGGATCTTTCTCGTGAAATAAATTTTTTAACCCTCAGATTATTATTTTAAATGTAAACTGAAAAAAAGATATAAAAACAACTTTAAAATTTAATTTTAAAAAAATCTAAGAAGAATTTTTCAAAAATCTTTCTTAGTGCACCCCTACACTATAAGAAGAATCGCCATGCATAATTTCTGCCCTTTAGGTCCAGCGGTTTGGTCTGTGCGTTATCTGTCAGTCAGTCAGTCAGTCAGTCAGTCAATCACGGAACTGTTTTTTATATATATAGATTACATGCTTTTGGAATATTTTAAATAATCTAATCAAAGTTAATGCTCAAACATTCTTTCTCAGACATTTTTATTTCTTGATATGTACATATTTTTTAATCACCAAACCAAACTTTTGTCTTACTGATTAAAAATAATTTTTTTTAATTGAAATTTGGTTCAAGGTTGGTCGCTATGGTCATTATTTGCTACACGGAAAAAATTTGGTTAAAATTTTTAATTCAAAATAAATATTTTGCAAATGAAAACGTGATCAAAGTTTTCTTGTATGTACAAAAATTTAATTTTTTTGCACTAACATATCGTTGCCACCCAGAGTCAAATGACAGGGTGTAATAGGTATTTCTCGCAAATTTTAGATCTCTCATTGGTTCTCATGAATATAGATATCAATACCGATATTGGTTATCCAGTAGTTTTCAATGTAACATCGAAATATGACTGTCGGGACAAGTAGTATTTTGAGTATAATCCAAAGAAAACGATTCCAGATATACTTTGCAACCCAACTTTCCGAAAAAGGGTTGAAATATCAAACCAAAATACATAAAAGTTTTCTACAATTAAATGCAGAAAAGATATTTAATGAAATGTATACGTCTGTAGTTAAAATATCGGTTGCAATAACAACAATTGTACCTTAAAAGATATTCAAATGAACGTTTCTTGAAGCTTTCACAAATGATGTGCTTTCACGAACTTTGAAAAAAAATACCACTTAATTCTAGCGTTGCCTATAACTTAGAGCGTGTTATGTTTGTTTGCCGTGAAACTCAGTCTGACAGATTGTTATCGCTAAGTCATTTTATCTTTAAAAAATCTTATAAGATAATAAAACAAATCAAAGCATTTGGTACTCTGTATACCGGGCTTTCTAAAATATATTTTCAATGTTGAAAGTATTTTGTCTCCAGGACTCCATCAGCGGCACGATTTTGTTGGCTACTTTATTACGCGCGCAACCTATAAGTAAACAGTCACTACTCCCTATGAACGAACACAGGACAGGAACGTGTATGTCTTAGCAAAGATTCAAACGGACTCTCTGTAACAAAGCCGTGACGCTAAGTGCTCTACAATGTCGTATGCACTATCTGAAAATTTTTAACAGCTGTTCACGCTATTTCCTAATTTGAGAAATAAAAAAGACTTTTTTATCATATTTTAAAGACATCGTTTATTTATTACCAATAAATGACATTTGTGTTCTGGGAATGCCCGCCCCTTCGAAATTCAATAACAATTCAGAATATCTATTCAAACCCCTGATCAAGCGAAAGCATGTTTGCCTGTCTAAAGCGATCACCTTGTATATGAGTACACTTGAAAGTAATCAGCCAAAAAATCTTTCAGGAAATATTCCATAACCATATTAACTAATCCCTGCCTTCAAGTCAAAAGGCTTTATAAATGAGACTATGAAATTTTTAAAAAATGTATCTATTTAAGAGAGTACGAGCTGAGATCTTACTTATTATTGTATTTGCAAACGAAAATACAAAACATCATTTCACTGACTGCGTAATAAGCCAGTGCCAAAGTTTTCAAACAATATTACTTAGCAATGTGGAAGTATGTGTGTTCGAGTCCCACTGTTTACATGGACATCTGTAGCCGTTCGGAATCGGCTTTAAGCAGTAGGTCCCGGTCTAATGACAGTTGTAGAAAAAAATGACCTTAGAGCTCTCAACCAAACCAAACCCAATATATGTCATAGTTTTATTGAAAAAGGTATATAATAATAACCAACCAAACCAAACATAATAATATATGTTCATACGCTTCAGTAGTCTTCAGCTTGCTGGTTAGTAGCTCTACTGATTTCGCTCATCTCAACCAATGGAGAAAAAAATTTTTAAAAAGATTGTCGGCTTATATTGAAAGATTTTTAAAAAAATTACTCCTAAATAGAAAAGAAATTTTTCGCTCTGCTTTCTTTTTCAGTTTAGAAACTTTGTCCACCAAAGGAAATAATACGTATATGTTTAAAACCCAATATACAGCATTTTCCCCCCCGAATAGCCCCAATTTAAAAATTCAGGGTTACTACAAATGAATGACCGGATTTTAACTATTTATGTTTTCGAAACTATTACACATATTACAATAAGTGATAAATAAAATTAAAGAAAACTATACCCAGTTTTATTTTCAGTTACAAATGTTCGATGTGTGACCGTTTTGCTACACGACAAACATCTAATCTGTAAAAAAGTTCGTTCCACACATTTTGTAGTATCACACTGTCAATGGTTCCTAATGCTGCACAAATGCGTTCTTTAAGTTCTTGTGGTGTTTTTGGCATCGGTGGTGCATAAGCAGTGTCTTTGACGCAACCCCATAAAAATAAATCACATGGCGTAAGGTCCAGGGATCTTGATGGCCATTTGATTGAGGGTAAATCACTGTCACCCGCACACCCCATCCATCGTTGTGGAAGCTCCTCGTTTAAGTAAGCACGTACATGCAAAGACCAATGGGCTGGGGCTCCATCCTGTTGAAAGACTGTCATTGTCGCCATTTTTGGTTTTCAATGCCGCCATGTTTGGTTCACAGCGTTCTATGGATGTACCGCCATCTATCGATCGACTATGGAAAAATAAAATCGGTATATTTGTCTTTAATTTCGTGTATCACTTATTGTAATAAGTGTAATAGTTTCGAAAATATAAATTTTTAAAAACCGGTCATTCATTTGTGCTAACCTGTACTATTTAAGTTTCTTGTAAAAATTGAAAAAGACAATCATTGGAAAAATGTTCTCCATAGGTTAACACTGAGGTGGTCGAATTCAATAGGGTTGCTACAGTCTCTCACATAAATAAACGAACAATGGTATCTTACCTGAACGAACGAAACTATTTTGTTTGATTCCTATGGACTATTTTGTTTTCCTTAAAAAAATACATAAAAAGGGAAATTCATAATATTTTCTTAAAAGAATAATCAATACAATTTTCGTACCTGGCGCTCTTAATTAGAGAGAAGGGGACGACGCAGTGGGGGGTCCTATGAGGGGGAAAACCCCCGATGGTCAGTCTGTGTTGGGGAGTTGGATAGAACAGTGTGTGGGAGAGTGTGACCCCACAGACGCACTGAGTTTTTGTTTGTTCTCAGTCAGAGGCAGATGACTGAAGTAGAGATAGTTAATGTATATATTGTAAATGAGTTTTGTGAATAGGTTTGAGTACTGTGTTTGTTCGTGAATCGTGTGAATAAAGCATTTTGAATATTCACTCGGTTAAATTCGTTACCTTTAAAGTTGTCGATGAGAGAAAGATCGAGGTGAGGACAACCACAATTAAAATTTATGATTTACAAAACCTCATCTTCAAAGTGTAAAATATAAGAATTAATGATGAGTTTTTGAAACCGGGTACTGTTTGCCAGTGTAGATCAATTGCATAAATGACTAAGCTTAAAAGAGACGGCATTATTATATAACTATACTGAGATGGAATTATTATTCTATGACTATACTGAGATGGATTAATATATAACTACATTGAGATGGTATTATTATATAACTATACTGAGATGGCATTATTATATAACTATACTGAGATAGCATTCCATAACTATACTGAGATGGCGACGAGCAATACGACAACTATACTGAGATGACATTATTATATAATATACTTAGATGGCATTATTCTATAACTATACTCAGATGGCATTATTGTATAACTATACTGAGGTGGCATTATTATATATCTATAATGAGATGCTATTATTCTATAACTATACTGAGATGGTATTATTCTATAACTATACTGAGATGGCATTATTATATAACTATACTGAGAAGGCATTATTATATAACTACACTGAGATGACATCATTATATAACTATACTGTGATAGTATTATTCTATAACTATATAAACTATTGCATACGTCATGCCAAAAGTAATAAACACGTCACTATAAAATAAAAATGTATCTCACTTAAGCATGTGTAAGAATAGCTGAAATATCATACATTTAAGCATTCGTACACATCTATAATACAATCCGCCGCGAGAGTGCGCCTCTATGTATTTATATTTTCTACCAGAACTCGAAGAAATCGCTTTCCTTATTGAATAATATGTAAATGTCAGAAAGATTCATACGAAAAAATATGTCCCTCGACAGAAGGTGATGGATGTGCGTTCATGACGGCAGGCTGCAGTTATTTCTTCCGGTTACACGATCATATCCTGATAACGTACTAGTTAAGTGAAACAACTTCCTAAGATTAATCTCTTAAAATGACTCCGACTTGCCTTTTATAACTTGCAAAATTTCATCGAGTTTCCGCTAGATTTTCTTTGATTTTTTTTCTGTCCTACATTGATTTCATTTTTAACCCTGCTGTTCTGTTCGGGTCAATATGACCCAAAATAAAATTTATACGTTCATAAAAAAATATAGTACAGGGATATTTTCATGAAACTTCTTGACATTGTTGGTAAATAATATAAATATGTACTCCTAGTGGGATTTATGTTTATTTGTACTTCGAAGGAATATTTTTCAATTTATACCTAATGTATCGTTCGGGTCAGTATGACCCAATGCAAAAAATCATTTATTTTTACTCAAACATGTTCCCTTTTGTTTGGAATAATTCAAAAGAAAATAATAACAATAGTTTCTCTAATTTATCCTATATTATTTCTCTATTTTATCTCTAAATTTATCTCTAATTTTCGAAAAGTACTTCATTGACGTATGTGTTTGGTCACATGACAAGAGAGCGTGTGCAAGGTCAAAAAGTTGATACGATTTGCAGGGGGCCAAAATATTTGCTGTTATTGCAGCGTTTCTTTTTTTCTGTTGTATTTCACTTTCTGATATACTGTAAAAGAGTTGTGCCTGTAAATGTGAAAAAAAATGGCGAATCAAATAAATTTGAGTCACGCTGTAATAGCTAAACTAATAGAAGCTTCTGACAGCGAAGAAGAAGTATCCGAGTATGAAAATCATACAAGTGATGAAATTGAGAGTGAAAGTTCTGACAACGATTTTGATACCGATATTCAACAAATGAACTATAAAAAGAGTATTCAGTCCAAGAATCGTGAAATAAAGTGGAAGTTTGATCCACTGCCACATTCTTCTCAATCAACAGCTTCTAATATTATAAAAACTTCTCCATGGGTCACAAGATATGCAACGGCAAGGATAACAGACGTAAAAAGTGCATTTGAGATAGTATTCAATTCTACGAAAACGAAATCATAAAAATGACTAATATTGAAGGAGAAAAAGTTTATGGAAAAATGTGGAAAAATATCGAAAGTAAAACTTTTCAAGCATATATTGAATTATTATTTTTAGCTGGTGTTTATAAATCATATGGAGAATCAACAAAAAGCTTATGGGATAAAGAAACTGGCAGAAATATATTTCGTGCGACAATGTCCCTTGAAACATTTTGCACCATATCGAGAGTTATTCGTTTTGATAATAAATCCACTCGTCAAGAAAGAAAAAATTTGGATAAATTAGCGTCAGTGCGAGATATCTGGGAAAAGTGGATAGAAATTCTACCAAAATTATATAATCCGAATGAAAATATTACTGTAGATGAACAATTAGTAGGATTTCGTGGCCGATGTCCTATCAAACAGTATATACCAAGTCAGCCATCTAAATATGGGATCAAAATATAGACTTTATGTGACAGTAAAACTTCGTATGTACTGAAAACACAAATTTGCACTGGAAAAGAACAAGGGTCAAAACCAGAGAAAAATCAGAGAATGCGAGTAGTGTGTGATCTTACTTATGGGTATTCGGGGCACAATATTACATGTGATAATTTTTTCACATCTTACAATTTAGGACAACTTCTTCTAAAGCCGAAAATGACTATGCTTGGCACCATTAGAAAAAATAAATCAGAAATTCCTGAAGAAATGCCAAACAAAGAAGTACACAACTCATTATTTTATTTTACAGAAGACGCAACAGTTGTAAACTACATCCCAAAAAAGAACAAGAATGTTATTCTTATGAGCACTTTGCATCATGACAAAGAAGTTAGCAACAGACCTGACAAAAAAACATTTATAATCTTTGATTATAATTCAACTAAAGGGGCTGTGGATACTCTTGATCAACTTTTAAACACGTACACTTGTAAATAAAAACAAATCGCTGGCCCATGATAGTATTCTATAACATGCTTGATACTTCTGCGTACAATGCATTTGTTCTATGGACTTCAATACATAGTGAATGGAACGAAAACAAATTGACCAAACGAAGGCTATTTTTAGAAGAACTAGGAAAATCACTCATTTTCCCACACATTGAAGAAAGGCCACACATACCAAGAAGTGAGGACTCAATAAAAATAGTGAAAGGAATACAGAGAAAAAGGGAAAACGTACCATTTGGATCTGCTGAGAATACTTCATTGTGTATCAAACGTGCAAGGTGCAAGCTCTGTCCATCAAGCAATAGCAACAAAACTAATATGTTATGCTGCAATTGTAAGAATCACGTTTGCAAATCTCATGTAAGATATTACTGCTCAAATTGCAAATAAAGGTATGTTTCAATTTCGAATATTTTTCTGTTATTTTTATAAATTATTATTATTGTAAGTTTCAATTTAAAATATTTTTCTGTTATTTTTATAGATGCTTTATATTATTATATCTATTTTTAAACTTACATTACTATTGTTTAAACCATTTCTTAAATGGCACCTGTCATTTCCTGCAAGAAAGGTTAGTTTTCTGAATTGGGTCATATTGACCCGAACGCTACATACGTGGAGTAAATACGAACAGAACAGCAGGTTTAATATCATGAGTCACCTCGGTACATGCTGTAAAAAAACGGTGCTATGTTTGAAAATATGTTCAGTACGTGCTGCCAATTAAAATATTTAGGCATAGTTTTTATGGATGATATTTTGGAAATAACTAGTAATAAAAGCTACTTTGGTATTATTTGATAACAGCAATCGTAGAGGCAAGAACAAGTGCGTGTGTAAGAAATTTTGTGAACTAAGTAAAACTGAACAAATAGTAAAACTGCAGCTAAACGTTAGAAAAATGTTCAATGAAGGAATTTTAATTCATGGTAAATTGTTTTATTATTTACCCCAGTACCAATTAATTTGACCCGTAGTTGTATCGAAGCATTGCCATTTATCTGTTTTATGAAGAACAAAGTATAATTTTTCTGTGTACAAGTTTTCGTAAATTCTTACGACTGGCGTGTGGCACCACGGAGGCTCAAAAATTTATGGTCTTGACCCTTTTAAAATGGTAAAGTTTTGCTTGTGGATGTGTGACCTATGGGTGTCTCGAAAGGTTGAAGATTCCAATGATAAAGTGTATTCATAACAGAACATTCAGTGAAACTTTACTATGGAAATGTGCAGTGCATAGTAGTCTGTTATAATGAAAAATATTCAATGGGTGACCGCTTTCAGCCGTGAAAATAAAGATCCTTCTTTTGTTCCCGAAAATACAACAAAAGACATTAACGTCGTGTTAAGTGTATTTATTCTTGGATGTTTAACTTTAGATAAATACCCACTTCATCACACTCAGCGCAGTTTTCACCACACATTTCTTCTCTAGCCTTGCATGAAATGAAAATTAATCAGAACCAGGACTCTTTCAAAGATCCTTATTATATTGATCTGGAAAAGAATCACTCTGAACCTTATAAAGTTTTGCGTTGCAGTCAGCGGAGTAACCCGCAAGCTCATTAGAAGGGAAAGGCAAGAGTTTCCATTCAAACTTCGTCGGCATGCGCTTGAATAGTAAATACGCTCTGAAAGGAGTTGTTTTCTTGTACAAATTAAATAATTCTTTCGCTAGTTTGCAGTTCACTCGTTCAGCTTTGCCGGAGCTCTCATACAATGTGAGAGAAATAAACAGAGTTCTAGGTGCCAAATTTCGTTACAGTTCGAATTTTTCATATAAGTTTAGTTTATACAATTAGTCAAAGATAAATGTAATAAATCAAGAGGTTTAGAAACTGAAAGGTACAGATCCAGGTTCTTAAACTACGTTTAATTCATAATGAAATAGAATACATTCGTTGTACCGGATAACCGTAGAAACGACCCGAGTTTCTGTCTTAGAAACAAATATCAGCATGTGTTCCGATATCGTAAAGAAATATTGATTTTTTAAAAACGATTATAACAATAAAATCTGAGAGAGTAAAGACAAACTACATCTTCTGTTAATTACATCCGGAAGACTGTTAGATGGCTAGCGGATCGGAACTCGAGTCTGTGGGTTAGAAGACAGAGGTAGAGATGTGTGTGTTTATAGCCATTTAGTTTTTAAAAACTTTTATAACGCTTAAATGTGAGGGGATAAAACAACTGCATTTTCTATTAGTCATAGCCGATTGACTATAGAATGGTTAGCAGATTGGAACCAGAGTCTGTGGGTTGGAAGACCGTGGTAGGTATGTGTCTTGTAGCCATTTAATTTTTGACAGCTACTATGTCACTAAAATGAGAGGGCAAAAAAAAAGAACAATGGCATTCTTTTATTAGTTATAAGCGAATGACTTGACTGTCAATGGCTAACAGATCGAAACCAGACTAGGTGGGTTGGAGGATCGAGAAAGATACGTGTGTTTGTAGCATTTTAACTGTCTTCGTTATTATTTACGACTGAAAGTCTGTCGAATGGTTAACGGATAGATATCAGAATTTGTGGGTTTGATGACCACGGTAAGGATGTGTGTTCAGTGCTAAGTAATTTTTGGAAACTTTTATGTCGCAAAAATATTAGTGAAAAAAAACTGTCTTCCTAATTAGTTATAATCAGATGATTGTCAAATGACTAACGGGTTGATATCAGAGTCTGTGAGTTGTAAAACCACGGTATGAACGTGTATTGATAACCATTTAATTTTTCATAACTTTTATATTACTGAAATGTGAGCAAAATAAATTACTACCTTCTATGTTAGTTTTAGCCAAACTAGTCAAATGACTAGCGGATTGAAATGGAAGACCGATCAATAGCCATTTAATTTTTAATACCTATCCATGTAACTGAAATGCGAGCGAAATGGAGAGCTGCGTACCATACTAGTTTTAACCGGATAGTTGCCAAAGGAATAGAAGATTGAAACCAGAGTCTGAGAGTTGGAAGACCGTGGTAGAAACATGTATCAATAATCATTTCCTTTCTGATATTGGCATGGACGCTTGTAGCCGTTCGGAATCAGCTTAAGCAGTAGGTCCCTGTCTAATTCGCCCTGGTGTAGTAAAAGTTGACCGTAGCGCTCCAAACCAAATCAAATCATTCCTCATAACTTTTAAATCGCTAAAATGGGAGAGAAAAAATTGCCTTCCTTGTTTCATACATCTGTTAAGTGGCTAGCGGATCCAACCAGAATCTCTGTGTTGGGAGACCGCGGTATGTATGTGTGGTTTCATCTGTTTGGAATCCTATTTAACACTGCGAGCACACATTCGCGAAACAGAGAGCGAAGTGTAGGGGAAAGCAGTGATTTATTGGTCCCGTCGCCGAGAGGAGGTTTTATGGCGCCCCTCGTGCCTTTGAAGATTCGTACTAGACCGCTCCGGAGAGCGGTTTTAAGAAGAATGATCAAAGTGACGAAATACTTCCCACGTTGAGGGGGGGGGACTAATCGACACCAAAATGTGTCAGGAGTCGATGGAGGGTAGCTGATTCGCTTGTGTGTAGATGCGCCTTAAGAGGTTGTGAAATTATTCGACGCTAATGTTCACTCCACACCAACGGCGTCGGAGACGAAAATCATGTATCTTCGTTGTTGCGCATGCGTATTACAAACACATTTTCACTCTCCCGGTTTGTCTCCGTCTCTGGTCTCTGCGGTTTCAAGTTGGAAAATGTTCAACTTTTGTCTCTGTCGCCAATCAGAAAAGAAAGAGAAGAATATGCTCATGCGCAAATATATAGCGCTATCCTCTTCTCCCCGTCTCCTAGCGATGTGAAGGCTTTTATGACAGCTACAGAGACAGGTGTCAAAATGTGTCTGTCTTTCGTTGCTGTCGAAATTGGTGTGGAGTAAGCATAACTGAAGTATTTCATTTAATTGTATAGAAAGAAAATGAGTATTATGTTAAAATATTTTTCTGTGTCTATTAATTTAAAATTTTGGAATATTTCTTATGCAATATAAATTATGCTAGTAATAGTCTCACACAATCAGATCCCTTATAGAAACTTTCGTAATCGAACACATCTGCACGTTATTTAGGTAATACTGATATTTTGAGGGTGAAACTCCATGTTTTTCGCTTAAGACTGATCCCACGACACTTACAGTAGATTACATAACTGAAGATCGCCTAGTCAGTAAGAAGCATGCACAAGTTCAATACGTAATGTATCAAGGTAAATGGTGACCATAGGACCATAGGACCATAGGAACATGTGATTAACTGTGTTACCTAGGCCAACGCCTTCTAACACAGATTTTTCATGAGATTGACAACGGAGAGCGAATTTTCCACCGATATTAGAAAAGGAATGTTCGCTTTTAAATATCTTCGGAAGTGTAAATTGCAACAGAAAAGTGAAGGAGAAAGTTTTTTGGTCAGAGCTTTGGAGGGTGAAATGAAGAGTTCTCAATGGACGTCTCCAGGATCTTCGTGATGCTTCACTTGTGGAGGCTGAGTCAATAGCTGTCTGAAAGCTGGTTTTCAGTTGGCAGGTAGAGAGAGGAGGAAGAGAAGAGTTTAGAGTTTTCATAGAGAGATAAGGTTCAGAATCCGTGAGTTCTAAAACTAGGAAATCGAGAAAATCCAAAAGGATTTACTCAGAGACAAATAATAAGTGCTAGAAGAAAGTTTAAGGATTGTAAAATGGATTTTCATTTTATTTTATAAACATTTAATAGTAATGGTGACCAGGTAAATACTTTAGAATTTCATATCTGCTTCTGACAAAATAAAACTGGTGTTAGCTTATGCAGCACATCGCAGCACAGTAAAGGACAAGAATGTCCTTCTTTGTAGAATATTTTTAGCCTCAGGTAAAATAATTTCAGAATTTTTATTTATTAATCTTATTCTAAGTAAAATATCGTAAAGTGAGTTAGTTCAATATCAATAGAGCAAAGGAGAGCTGTAAAAATATTTGTTAAATGACCTTCAAAGAATTTGAGGTACATCACCGTAGACAGCAAATCTTGAAAAAATCCATTTCAAGATTTAAAGCACAGGGTGTCCATAATTAAACTTCCCTACATTAAAGTCGTCTACAGTCGAAACTATTGTTCAGAAAGTTATGGAATTTTGTATAGGACATATTGAAGGGATGGGAATTTGTTTGAGCGAATACAAAAAATAGTTCAAAACTCCACCACCAGAGGGCGTTTTTTGATGAATTGCACATTTAGCCCACAATCACAACAGTTAAAAAAATTTATTACAACAAGACATGTTGAACCATGCCACCATTTTCAGCTACCATTAGATATCGTAAGATAGCATGTTTTACAGTTGACCGCAGTGTGCACTTTAGGAAAGTAGTGGCTAATGACACATTCTTCTGTAAAGAGATTTTTGAGAACGTTCTTAACACGAAGACTAATGTGTGGAGGAGCTCTATCTTGCATAAAAATTGTGCGTGAAAGGCACTGACGTGATTGCTTTAAAGATTGTAAAATTTAATGAGTTATTGTGTTAGGGGGACCTATGGATAAAAAGATGGTGAAATCTTAAGTAAAGAACCAGTTGTTAATGTGTAATTCATCAAAAAACGCTCTCTGGTGGTGGAATTTTGAACTAATTTTTTTATTCGTTCAAACAAATTTCATCCCTTCAATATGTCCTACATAAAATTTCATAACTTTTGAACAATAGTTTCGACTGTAGACAACTTTAAAGTAGGGAAGTTTAATTATGGACACCCTGTACTTATGGGCAGCGGGGTAAGTACAGATAGTAAAGAATGAAAATGTATCCGACAAGGAAACCAAAACTCGTTTTTTATTCCCAGTCATGTATTTAGTACCCCATCAAATATTCTTACATTTTCAAAAAAAAATTTTCAGTAAAAACACTCAAGATTATATTAACTGATATTGAGGGTAACAGATTGCCTAATGAAAAATGGGCTTACATAAGTAAGAATTTTTTCAATTACTTCCAATATCAATTTCCAAAACCACCCAAACGATATTTACCTAACCAAATAAGTGCTCGGAAGGCCGATATTAAATGACGGAGTGCGATGCTAATGAAATTATTAATCTGCACTTTCATTAGAAGTGCGTCTGAATGATTGAATGTAACTTGTACAGGCATAATTAAGCATATGACACGCCGGAAATTAATCATATAGTCCGTGTAAAATGGATGTTATATAAAACACTATGGCACACACATAAGTTATCGTAAATAGCATGAAAGAGAGTGTGTTTCTGTCAGTTTACATAAAATGCGCAGATTTATATGCCACTTCTGGTATATAAATCACAACTGTCCACTTCTGTTGGTTTAATAATGTCTCCGTTTAATTATGATGTGATGTTTTAAAAGCATGATTAGAGTTTCGAAATGAAACACACTCATTTGAATGAGCGCTGCATGTTGGCGGCAAGTTTAACCCGATATGACACTTTCCCCCTCTTCCACCAAATGAATACTGATCGTGTTTCGGCCGGCTCAGGAGCGTGGGATTTGGGGAGAATGGAAGGACGGGATTCCGGGATCTTTTCCCATTTATGCAGCATCACAAACTTACGAAGAGAAAAGGCATCGTGCGCTAACCAAAGGTTATTGATTTTAATTTCAAAAGGACCGGGACGTTGTTAAAATTCCCGCCTCGGTTTATGTGATAAGACGTTATAACATCACATCATTAGAGGCCAGATTGGAATAGCCCGCGGGGTAATAAGTAAAGATTTCTTTCATTTTATCTCGAATTTGTAAAGGCAAAATGCAAGAATGCTCAGTGGATTTCGTAGGTTAAGAATAACTTCGGTGCTGTTCAAATATTCCGTTATAAATCACTTGAAAGATGTGGAAAACTCATAGGAGGAACACAGCTGATTAATATCTACACTGCTGGCCACTGTAAATGCAACACCCTGAAGGAAACATGCAAATAACTTGAAATTTACAACATGCATTAGCGGAGGTGAGATATGCAAATGATTAGAATTTCAGCGCAGACGCACATCACGCGTGCCTGTGGCGCCACTTCAAAGCGCTATTTAAGGCTTGGAGATTTCGACGATTTCAAGTTCGGCAATTGTGTTTTTCTTGTGGTTTTTTCAAAGAAACGATCAATTATGCCTCGTCGAAAACAGCGATCATCTATTGATCAAGTATCCGAGTTCGACAGAGGAAGGATAATGGCCTACCGAGATTGTGGATTATCTTTCAGGGAAATCGGTAGTCGTGTTGGACGAAACCAAACAACTGTAATGCGGATATGTGATCGTTGGATGCAGGAGGGTACGACGGACCGGCGTGTTCGATCGCATCCACCTCAGTGCACCACTTCACGTGATGACAGGCAAATTGTGCGCATGGCAGTGACGGATCGCTCAGTCACATCACGAACCATAGCACAGCACATGCAGTCTGTAACGCATCATCCAGTGTTTGCGCATACCATTCGACGCCGTTTACAGCAGAGTGATCTGTCCGCAAGACGTCCATTGCTTTGTGTACCCTTGACACAGAATGACAGACGTCTCCGCCGCCAATGGTGCGATGACAAAAGGATGTGGACGGCAGAATGGAATGAAATTGTCTTTACTGACGAGTCACGCTTCTGTCTGCAACACCACGATGGTCGCATTCGAGTCTGGAGACACCGTGAAGAGAGGATGCTGAACAGCTGCGTTATGTATCGCCACACTGGTCCTGCACCGGGTATTATGGTATGCGGCGTTATTGGATATCACTCTCGCACACCTCTAGTACGCATTGCCGGTACTTTAAACAGCCAGCGCTACATCTCCGAGGTGTTGGAGCCAGTTGTCCTTCCTTACCTTCAGGGCTTGCCCACAGCCATAATTCAACAGGATAATGAGCGACCACACGTGGCACGCATTGTCCAACGGTTCTTCGTCAATCGCCAGATTGAATTGCTTCCCTGGCCGCCTCGCTCTCCGGATCTTTCGCCGATAGAAAACATGTGGTCCATGGTTGCTCTACGATTGACCCAGATTCCATCCCCAGCTGCCACAGCAGATCAACTTTGGCAACGTGTGGAAGCTGCTTGGTCTGCTGTACCCCAAGAACTTTTCCAAAGTCTCTTTGAATCATTGCCGAGGCGTGTGGCAGCGGTGATCTCCAACAATGGCGGCTACTCTGGCTACTGATTTTGGCAGGAACCACACTTCATAGAAGTCTATAAATTTAATCATTTGATACTTGGTCAACATGTTATCTACAAAATAAATTTTGTTGTGATATCTCTTGTCTTTCTTGGTGTTGCAATTTGGGTGGCCAGCAGTGTATAATAAAAAAAAGGTTTCGCACCTAGTCTTAGAACTTACAAATAGTTCATAATAATGCCATGGAGCGGTAGGTGTGATAGTCAAATTCGTTTGTGAATTATCCATACAGATAATCGAAACCAATGCTTCTAGACCTGATGAGGAACTCAAGTTAGTTAGAAACTAATTACCACGAATCTATTATTTTTCATTATCGATGTGAAGAAGCTGAGTGTCCATGTTAAAGATTACGTTGTTTTTTTACTCATTTCTCTTATTATTTCATTTTCTTGTCTTAAAAGTCTTTCACGGGTATTTGATTACCAGAAAAGCGATGAATGGTAAAAGAGAGAAGTCTTAAACCATAGGCGGTAGAAACTAAAAAAAAATGATAAATGTAAAAAATTCCTTATAAGGAAAAAGTATTCCTTACAGTCAGTTGATTTGGACGTTTGGAGCTCTATGGTCCACTTTTGCTACACGAGGGCTCTTTAGACAACTGCCTAAAGCCGATTCCGAACCGCTACAAACGCCCATGCCAAGAATGGAACTCGAAACCACAGACTCTGTTACCGACTTTCCAGCACCGTGCAGTTACAGCCAGACAGTCGTGAAATGTCTAGAGCAGGGATCGCCAACCTTATGCCTTAGGAGGGCATATTTCAGAAATGCAGGAGTTTTGAGGGCACCACTGGATGAAGAGGAGGAAAGGGGGGGGATTAATATTTACACATGAAAATATTAATGTGACATAAATTTTTAATACATAAATTCAAATTTTAATTTAAGGGACAAAGGAATTTGAACCCCATTTTTTCAAAAGTTTCTATATTTTACTATATATAACAAAATGAGAATACTTAATATTTTTTGAACTACAATAAATGAACTTAGAATTCCCAAATAAGTATTTTGTGGAAGAATAAGACCTACCAATCAAATAATTCTTCAATATAACCTGAATTTTTCAAAAAGCTCCATGCGCCTTAATTTCCTTCTGATTTTTTCCGAATTTCTCACGATTGTTTATTACACTGTTTGTCACAAAACTGTGTATTATCCTTTGAAAAAATATTTTTTCAAATTTAAAGACCATGAAATAAAGTAGAGACATGCAAAAACATAAAAAAATAACAGGCACATTTTGACTTTTGATTTACTCAAAAAAAATTCAATGCACAATTGTGTTTATATATATATGGTAAACCTATATTAAAAAATTGAAGGATTTTAAAATATATGGGATGCGCATGGAGCATTTTGAAAAGGAGACAGCATTTTTGATAGGTTGTTTGAAAAAAAAGGCATTTTTCTGCCAAAAACTCCTTATTTTGAATTATAAGGTCTTAATTTTAGAAAAAGATAATATTAATTATTCCCTTTCTGGTTATAGAGTTAAAAATTTTAAATTATAAAATTCGAGGTTGAAGGTCCCTTGTCCCCTTAAGCAAAATTATCTTAAATTTAATAATGCAATATTTGACATTGGGAATATGCGGCCAACTCGTTGTAATGTGGCACATAAGTTGAATTCCCAGTTCTCAGGCATTGGTCCAAGTATGTGTCAGTGGGGCTTAACTGGTACTTTGATATTAAGTATTTCATATCAGAAAGCAAAAATTCACAAGCATAAATTCTTGGTACTAAATTCTTTCAATAAGGAATCAAAATGTTTGATAACTAATAGGTGGTAGCATTTCCATCGCAATAATTTTCCAATTCTAAATTTGGGAAATGTGATAAATTATCTTTTAAATATACGATTTCCATTGCGGCAATTTATCTTTTAATGCATTTATCGTACTTATCATACAAGCAAGGGGAGAGCGACACTTTTGAGAGATCAGGCTTCCCAGTTTTGGATTTTTGCGGTTTTGCGATTTTTAATTTAATTTTACTAAAATTATCCATTACAAGTACGAGCGTTGGTTGTTCAAATATCTAAAAATTTTCGAAATTTGAACGGCGGGCACCTTAAAATCGTTTCGATTGCACATTGGTGCCAGCGGGCACCGCGTTGCCGACCCCTGGTCTAGAGCGCAGTCATCCAACCCCGGAGTCGGAGGTCCGAGTACCGCTGTTAAAATATATATTTGTAGCCGTTCCGAATCGGCTTCAGACTGTCGATCGAAGTTTGATGAACCCTGCTAAAGAAAACAGAAGGATTACGCTCCCAAAACAACACACGAACCATCTTACTCTTGGGCGACTATAGTTTGTGAATGGACGTCATTACTCAGTTTAGGTCAAGTGAACATTCGATGTCAGCGCCTCATCGAAATGGAATTTTACATAATCTAACAATGAGAAATTTAGCGTTTATTATTATTTATCGATCTAATTATCGACTCATCGAATATATCTAATTATCTAATTCGACTATCTAATATATCTACTAATTATCGAAGGTACGAACCCCCAGATGTCGCCCCTGGGGGTGCTCGGTCAAAATAGATTCGGCACCAGGAGAATGGTGTTGATTCCCTTGTACGGTGCCCCCAATGAAAGCCACCGACGATTCTTGCAGATTATGTCTTAAGGGAGGAGATCACCTTGGCACTCGCAAAAATACTCTGATTTTACTACCCAGCTTAATGTGTTGTCAAACAGTTCATTTATAATTAATTTATACGATTTTTAGGGTGAATTGTACAAAACTTTATCTATTAGAAAACACAAGAAGAATTGTTGGGAGATTATTAGAAATTATTTTGTGTAAAAATAATTATATTTTATAAATAATGAATCTTAGGTCAATGCATTGCACGCAGATACTTTTTAAAACTATAAGAAATATTATACATTAAATTATTTGTATATATTCTATCCATAGGTTATACTTTAATCTACACCTAAAATAATTACCATATTTCACATAAAAAAAATTTTTCAGGCAAATGAATAGTATTGTACAAGAAATATAAATTTTTTCACAAAAAAATTAATAATATGTATACTTACCTAAATTTAAGTAGAAATTGTATAAAAGTACTAGATATACATGAATAAAAAATTTTAGCAATTTGTGACCATTAATTTTGAAGAAATAATGCGCATAAGTTTGTGGACAAGTCCCGCGCACTGGGAAAAAATAAATTATCGGCCTTCACACTTGAATTATTTGCTACGATAATTATGTCTTGTTCTTGTGGGTCTAACGAATTGCTATTAATTTTTCTAAAGCTATAGCAGTAATAATAAAAAGAATTAAGCATTTTGTATTTAATATCTGATTAAAGTATTCGATGTTCTATTTTAAATTTACTATACAATTTCCGTACTACTTGGTTTTGAACGCTCTCAACACTGGGAATCTCATATAATTAATAAAACTTCACAAACGGTAACCAAATTCATGTCTTTCGTGCAACATCCTTTTTCTTTATCTGGAGTTCGCGGCTTCTTTGTGGGCGAGACAAGAAAAGCTGTCACAAAGGTGACGGGCGTGAAGACTGTCAGTAGTAAGGGGAAAAAGTTAAATGCAGAGCGTAAATTTGTTCTTAGAACCATTCGAAAGTTACCATGGTTGTAAAAACACCTACAAAGAGCTTTACTTGTCCTATAAATAGCTGGGTCGCTATTCGCAGTTTGTTTACGACAGTAATTAGAGACAAATTACAGTTATACTAATTAGAGTCGCAAATCGAGAATTTCTTAGTAGAAATATCTCAAAAACATTAAGGGAACACAGAACATCCCTACAACCAAAATGGAGCGATTTTAGTGAAATGTTTATGAGCATGTATTTAATTGCAGAATACATTGTAAAGAGTCGGAATGTGAAAACAACAGAAACCTAAATTGTTAAGGGGCCACCCAGCTTGCGTGGACAAGCAAATTTACAGTCCCGACATTTTTATAACGCCAGATTTACGGTACCATAAAAAACGGAGAAATTAAGTTGTCAACGGCCGTATATCTGAGGTCGGAGGTCGAGCAGGTGGGGCCGTCTGATGGGAAGTTTTACCAGACATAAGCGGCGCCAGAACTTATGTAATTGCGAAAGGCAAGAGGCAAGAATAACCTATGAGAGCTAATCGCATCCGCCCCCTCTATAAACAAGGGAGTGGCGAGCGAATAGGGACCGAGGAAGCGAGAACCAATGAGACGAGGATGGAGAAGAATATATACAAGATGATGAGACATTTGTAGGGAGAGCGCCATTAAAAAAAAGAGATGATAAGACAGTAAGCTGCCAACGGGCCGACGAGAGCCCTAACTTACGAAAATCAACAAAAAATAAGCTGCCACAGGGCTGAGAAGAGACCCACTGTATAATATTAGAAGAAAGACGCCGGTCCTACGCAACTACATAATACGTACGGATTGAACAGCGTTAGCTCCGGACGCAAAATAGAATAATCAGCGACGAGAAGTTGCAGAAGTAGCGATTGCCCATAGATGTCAACATAGTGCCGAGGGAGAAGAGACGACACTACCATTAAGTTTAAGCCGATACCAGAGAGATACGCACCGTCGCTTAGCGAGTTGGACACCCAGACGACCACCCATCAGTGCTGATCGACCCGCATATCGGAAGAGAAGGCACCTATGCTGAGCAACATTGACCGCCCACCAATGCTGACCGACCCGCATAGTGTAAGAAAAGCTACCCGTGCTGAGTAACGTACGAGGAGTCTTCAATAAGTGACCTTCGACATAAAAGGACCCCGAACTCTTCAGGCCCAATAGAGAGAACTGGATAAATAGGACGAGGATACACCGCGACGCTACAGTGAACAAACTGTACCCACGAACTCTGTGAACACTGTGTGAACTTTGTGTACTACTATGGACCAGCGTTATCGGTGAATTCGATGTAGACGGCTGCGACAAATGGGTGAGCATTTTGTATTATATCAACTAGCATACCGACTCTTTACATCATCGCCTCTAACCCGCCAGGGCCGGCGACATCGTATGATTTAAAATATAGTGATCGGATAAGATTATATATATATATATATATATATATGTAAATTCCTAGCATTACTAATGTTTCAGCGTTTGCTAAGTGTTACAAGTTTGAATGTATTTAAATATGTATAAATAAAGTGTATATATGTATATTCAGTATCATTCTTGAGAGTTGGGCCCATCTATTTAATTAATTAATTACCGCCCTATTGGCGAACTTACAACCAGTGTACGAGATACGATTTCAGCCGTAGTTAATAACAACAGGTCACGACCCTGTGTTATTACATACATATACAGTGGACGCTCGTTAATTCGAACTCAAAGGTTCTCAGAAAAAAGTTCGAACTATCCGAAGTTCGAATTATCCGATGTTAAGAGAAAATATATAACTTTAAATGTGTATCACTGAAGAATAAAATATCCTAGTACGTATAACCCTAGAAAATATATTATACTACGTTATCTAAAGTTAAACATATTAAAAAGCAATACAGACTTACCTTAATGATAAAATGACGCAGAAGATATGCAGTATAAAGTAAACTTTTATTAAAAATATGAATTACACTTTGGGGAAAAACTGTAAAATGGATGTTTGGTTCTGTTTATGATGCCTACATTGTTCAGCCAGCTTCTCGATTTGAAGTAAACATTTCAATTAATTTTCAGAGGAAGGTTCCATCTGAATAAATGCTTTCAGAGTTTTAATAGAGTCCATTATGGCTTTGTCCATTATGGCCGCATTAAAACTATCTTTCGGCAGTAAGTAGAGAAAAGCCCTGGCAGTTTCCTACAGAAATTAGTGCATTTGTCTTCGTTTACATCAGAGCTTTGGTCACATACAGTTTGATAAGAAATATTGTGAATTCACTTAAATCCAGAAAGCCATCCATCACTGTATTTAAAATCTTCAATACCCATTCGACTTGCCAATTCATCAGTCTTCGTAAGCACTAGGGGTCCATTTATCGGAAAATTTCGAGATCTAACATCGAGGAACCATAGCAGTAGAGCTTTTTCTAGAACTTCTTGGGACGGATTTCCCATGCATTTCCTTCCTCTAGCAAATTTTGATTTTTCCCAGAAATCTAAAACTGACTCCTTGTTTTTCAAATTTGTTCACAAGGCATTTTTTTAAATTCCATAGTCAGCTGCTAACTTTGCTTTACATTCGCCATGCGCTACTTTCTTTAAAATTTCTATCTTTGTCTCCAAAGTTGGGGTTTTGAACTTTCCACGTGTAGACATCCTGAATTTTTACACGTTCGCACCACACAATGAGGAAGAAAAACTAGAGCACATTAACTTGTCTGCACTGCAGTTATAACTGACGCAGCTGCCTGGAATCTGTAGTAAAGATTACTTTTTCTGAAATACTAAGAAAATCGATCCAAATAAGGGAAAATTGCTTTTTCCGTTTAGCACTAATAAGGACAATAGCTACTAACGTTTAGCGGACATGCAATAGTCTAGGAATGCAGGCATGTGCCTATTTACACAGAAAAGAAATTTTGACACACAAAATAATAAACACAGTGTGTATTTTCTCCATTAAATGAGGAAAAAGAATTTTTTTTGTCAAATTTTTAGTTCGAATTAACCGAAGTGATAAAAATTTAGTTCGAATTAATGAGATATTTTTAACATTAACTCCAATACAAGTTTTTGGGGGCCTTTGGATTAGTTCGAATTAACCGAAAGTTCGAATTACCCGGGTTCGAATTAAGAAGCGTCCACTGTATATGCACAATATTTATATACTATTAAATACATACATTATATTTTATATTTAAAGTGAAATGGAAGAATTATGTAAAAAAAATTCAGTGGAGGGCCCGGCCCATGTGCTATAGTAACCACTACTCTTCCTGAAGTTATGTAAAAAATTTAGTTTATTGTAGCAATTTAATTATTTTCAAAATTTATCAAATCTATCAAATTTATCTCTTTTACATTTGGTGTGGTCACAGAAAATACATTATTTGACAATAATACGAAGTACTTTACTTCTAGAATAGAAACAAATTAAATTAAAAATATGTTAGTTGAAGACTTCAAAAACATAAAAATTTTAATTACATATTTTTTGTTATTTTCAATTTCACTACAATTTCACCACACCTAGAAGCAAAATTCTTCGTATTATTGTCAACAAATGCAAGTTTTTGAAAATAATTAAATTGCTACTATAAACTAAACTTTTAACGAACTGCTTCCATTTCCCCTTAAATATAAAATACAATGTATGTATTTACTGGTATATAAATATTTTGCATAAATTTGTATTCTGCTTTTAAATACATACTAATAAACATTTTAGTAAAATCGCTCCATTTTTGTTGTCGAGATGTTCTGTGTTCCCTTAATGCTTAGTGGTACAGTAGACGAAATTACTTTAATTCTTCATATATAATACTTCTTTGTGGTATTTCTCAGAGTATATAGAAATTACTTCTAACATAACTACTTTTTTTTACATGGATGTACTTTGTTGAAGTTTTCGGTGAAACTATCTCAAAACGTAAAATTAAAACCAATATCGGTTCCTAATTCTTTTATTGACCTATTTTGGATGTCTGAATTACTGAACTTACCCACTTTCAACATTATTAACCCCTTAACGATAGCACACTTTTCAAGATAACAGTAAAAAAAGTTCGTAAATTTTTCGGAGTATTCCATTAATTTCTTGATCTGTCACATCTAGTTTAAAAACCCCATCCCCAATTACATTTTAAATTGACTGGTTCTGACATCTGGTATGTAAAATAAGAAATAAAAAATTTTCAGGGTAAATGAAATGGATTGTTTTTAATCTTTTTGGTGCATTACTTTTGAACACTCCAGCCCGTAAATATCACGGGCACGAGAAATAGAGGGCGGAACCTCACCTCGTAATTTTGACGGGAGCGAGAAGGAAGGGATTAAAATAAAAAATTATCTTAATAAATATATTTATTTGCATTGAAAGAGAATAAAAATATGTTAATATAATCTGTATAGGAAAAAAATAAAAGATTATATTTTTAAGTGTTATAACATAACGTAATTTTACATTTGGAAATTCCCAGATCTGAGAGTGAACTTCGAGATGCAAGCAAAATAAAATATTATGATTGAAATCATATACTTATGAAAACGTCTTTCCTCTGCTTTTTTATCCTCAATTTTATTCTGACGTACCAAGTGCATTCATCATCTTGCCATATTTTTCACCATTTAAAATTAATTGCAGGGCGATGAAGCAATATTTTCCCTTGAATATACTTTACTGATGCATTCTTTAACTCACGGTGATATCTATGATCTCAAAACGTCAAATTAAATCCGACATTGGTTTCGAATTTTTTACTGATATATTTTAAACTTTCAATAACAGAACTTCCAGCCATTTCGAGCCTTATTAATATCTATCATTACCTTAAGAAATATATTTGCTTCCATTAAAGCAGAATAACATTATACACTCAAGAGCCAAAACATTATGACCACCTGACAATAACGAGTTGGCCCACCATTGGCGCGCAACACAGCTTCAACCCGCCTTGGCATGGATGCCACAAGTCCTTGGTAGATGGCCGGAGACAGATTGTACCAGATGTTTAAAAAACGGTCAAGCAAATCCGAGATATTGCGAATTGGTGGTCTTTGAACTCTGAGCTGCCGTCCCATGATATCCCAAATGTGTTCTATCGGATTGAGATCCGGTGAGTTAGGCGGCCAGGACATTAACTGGAATTCAACATCATGTTCCCGGAACCACTCCAACACAATTTTAGCCTTGTGACAACTGGTCCGCAACTGGTCCGCAATGATGTTCAGATACCCTGTAGCATTCATGGTCTGCTCTACCACAACCACGGGTCCCAGAGACGCCCAAGAGAACGTCCCCCAAAGCATAATACCGCCACCACCGGCCTGTGTATGACCTACTGTACATTGAGGGAGCAACAGTTCCCCTGGAAGACGGCGTATCCTGACACGGCCATCGGCGTGATGAATGACAAACCGTGATTCATCTGACCAGGAAACTCTCTCCCACTGATTCATGGACCAGTCGCGATGTTCCCGGTCCCAGCGCCGGCACAGTTGGCGATGACGCTTGGTCAGCAAAGACACACGAGTGGGACGTTTGCTGCGTAGCCCCATATCCAACAGTGTCCGCCGAACTGTGTGCTGCTATACTATTCTACTTGGCCCTGCATTGTATTGGGCTGTCAGCTGAGCCACTGTCTGGCTCCGGTTTTGCTTCACCATGCGAGACAGTCTCCGACGACCTTTTTCTTTGATAGCGTGTGGACGTCCAACACCATGTCGTCTACTGCTGGATTCACCGTCATTCATCCACTTTGAATAAGTACTAACAACTGTAGGTCGTGAACAACCCACGAGTCGTGCAGTTTAGGAAATAATTGTTCCGAGCCTTCGAGCCATTACAATCTGCCCTCTATCAAAGCCGCTTAGATCCGCAGCCTTTCCCATCACACACAGAAGTAAGTGAAAGAATGATTCTTCAGATTCTCCAGCAGCAGTTATATACCACTTCCACCTGATCACGTGCCTTCCACGTCATCCAGGCGAATTCATTGCAAAATGTAGGGGTGGTCATAATGTTTTGGCTCTTGAGTGTATTAATATAATTTATAGAGGGCAAATTTTATTTTTTTTTCACAGTGTCAAAGCAGAACGTAATTTCACATTTAGAATTCTCAGTCCAGAATGTCAACTTCGAAATGAAAGCAAAATAATAGCTCAAAATATTATGATTGAAATCACATACTTACGAAAACTTCTTTTCGTTGCCTTTTCCCCCCCAATTTCATGCTGACGTACTAAGTGCATTCATCATCCTGGCATATTTTTGACCATTTAAAATTAATTGCACGGAGATGCAGCTACCAATTTTTTTTTCACTTTAATGTGCTCCATTAGTATTTCTCTCTCTATTCCAGATTCCAAAACTGTCATCTTTTTCATTCATTAATTATACTAATGAGTTTTTCCATGATACATTTTTTAATTAAGTAAGTTGTTTAGATTGAGTTTTTTTTCCAGCTTTCTCAATTTTCAGTTTATGTTTTTATCGTATTGTAGGCGTTTGCGTAATTTCCGCGTGGGGAAATCGCCGGTATGTATTTTAGCAGATATGAATTTCTTGTGGGTGCAAATGCGAAAGCGTCAAGAATGGAATTTCTTGTTTATGCTTGGCGTAGAATTGAAGATTTTTTTTGTCGTCGGGTAGTTAGAGATTGTTCCTTTTCGAGAAAAATATATAATTATCGCTGTGAAAGTGAATACATTTTGACGCCTACTGAAATATATAAAATCGAGAAAAATATGAAATATAAGATACTTTCTACTATTAGCTAAAATGAAGTACTAATTAGTTATTGCAATAGTATGTACTAATAGTTATAATTAGTTATTCCATTCTTAATTATTATGATAGTTATATAATTCATATTATGTATCTTCTTCAACTATTTATCATCTACAAGAACAGTTCATAGAATTTTAAGCAACAGTTGTAGTCATCTATATGCAAGAAATAACAGCGCTATCAAAAATTTTGAATAAATTTTCTTTTTAATCTGTCAGGCAATATTCACTTGACCTTTACACGTATCATTCTGAAGTACACAGAACTGTTTTTAGAATACTGTAAAACAGGGGTGGGCAAATAGCGGCCCGCCACAAATTTGTTTTGTTGCCCGCCAAAGACACCCAGAAAAATTCGGACAGCCAGACAAACTGTAAAACAGCCAAAAACTGCAAGACAGAGAGAAAAACTGACAATATTTTATTTAATTTATATTTATTAATTTTTATGATACAGTTTGTACCTTTTCTGAAATGCAAAGTTAACTAATTAAGACAATAATTTTAAAAGATGTGGCCCACCGCTAACCTCCGCTTACACAAAGTGGCACGCGGACCAAAACATAATACCCTTCTGTAAGCGAATTTTTTTTTTCTGCGAGACTCCTACCTTAGATGATTTTATATGTTTCAATAGATAATCTCTAAAAAATGACTTTTTAGTTCCATATGTATTTAAATATATATTTTTTAAAATTTAGCTCCATTTCTGCATTTTACAAATTACCTCATTAAAGTATAAAGTCAGCGCCATCTCTCGATAGGAAGAGTTACTAAAATACAATTTCTCTTCTCATCCAAATAAAAACCGGATTCTCAACGATTTTATTCAATAAATGTTTCACTGTAACCAACATTTTACTTCAAGCCAATCTGTAAAATAATCCACAGCTCTCGGTTCACCATTTACAGTATTTAGCGGTAGTAAATGCTGTGAGGAATCGTATTGAATTTCACTCTCACTGCCACAGTACTACAACTAGGTAGAGAACTGAAGTGTAGCTTGAAAGATCCATTGATGGTCTGGCACAGTCACTATGCGAAGTGAAACAAAATCACCAAAAAAAAGCTGTTGTCAGAGCGACATGGGACACAATTTCTTTCAGCTTTCTTTTTGCTTTGTATAATTTATGTAAGATGCTTTCTTTTTGCTTTGTATAATTTATGTAAGAAATGGACTTTGTTGCGCCATTAATAATTTGATATAAAAAAATACTATTCAGATGTGATAAATGCGTACGATACACAGCAATTACAGTACATGAATAAAAATTGTTGAGTACTACGTACTCTTTTAAGAGGTATTGCTTATTAGCACAAGTTACTGTTCACTTCTACAAAAAAAATTATCCAGGTAGTCTCTTCTAACGAAACTACCGCGGGTTATTAACGTAGGATTACTTATTGTTGCTTACCTCTTTTGTATGTATATATGTATATATACACTCAAGAGCCAAAACATTATGACCACCTGTCAATGACGAGTTGGCCCACCTTTGCTGCGCAACACAGCTTCAACCCGCCTTGGCATGGATGACACAAGTCCTTGGTAGATGGCTGGAGACAGATTGTACCAGATGTTTAAGCAACGGTCACGCAAATACGAGATATTGCGAATTGGTGGTATTTGAACTCTGAGCTGCCGTTCCATGACATCCCAAATGTGTTCTATCGGATTGAGATCCGGTAAGTTAGGTGGCCAGGACATTAACTGGAATTCAGCATCATGTTCCTGGAACCACTTCAACACAATTTTAGCCTTGTGACACGGGGCGTTGTCCTGTTGGAACATTCCATTTCCAGGTGGAAAACAGAAGCCATGTAAGGGTGCAACTGGTCCGCAATGATGTTCAGATACCCTGTAGCATTCATGGTCTGCTCTACCACAACCACGGGTCCCAGAGACGCCCAAGAGAACGTCCCCCAAAGCATAATACCGCCACTACCGGACTGTGTATGACCTACTGTACATTAAGGGAGCAACAGTTCCCCTGGAAGACGGCGTATCCTGACACGGCCATCGGCGTGATGAATGACAAACCGTGATTCATCTGACCAGGCAACTCTCTCCCACTGATCCATGGACCAGTCGCGATGTTCCCGGGCCCAGTGCAGGCGCAGTTGGCGATGACGCTTGGTCAGCAAAGGGACACGAGTGGGACGTTTGCTGCGTAGCCCCATATCCAACAGTGTCCGCTGAACACTGTGCTGCGATACTATTCTACTTGGCCCTGCATTGTATTGGGCTGTCAGCTGAGCCACTGTCTGGCTCCGGTTTTGCTTCACCATGCGAGACAGTCTCCGACGACCTTTTTCTTTGATAGCGTGTGGACGTCCAACACCATGTCGTCTACTCCTGGTTTCACCGTCATTCATCCACTTTGCATAAGTCCTAACAACTGTAGGTCGCGAACAACCCACGAGTCGTGCAGTTTTGGAAATACTTGTTCCGAGCCTTCGAGCCATTACAATCTGCCCTCTATCTTACGGATCTAAGTCGCTTAGATCCGTAGCCTTTCCCATCACACACAGAAGTAAGTGAAAGAATGATTCTTCAGACTCTCCAGCAGCAGTTAAATACCACTTCCACCTGATCACGTACCTTCCACGTCATCCAGGCGAATTCATTGCAAAATGTAGGGGTGGTCATAATGTTTTGGCTCTTGAGTGTATATATATATATATATATATATATATATATATATATATATATATATATATATATATATATATATACAGTTGGTTCTCTGTTGAACGACTTTCAAGGAATCGTGAAAAATCGTCCTTAAGTAGAGATCGTCCTTAAGCAGAATTTGTGAAAAAATATCATTTCCCTTCACACTTTACAGGCTTAGGACTGTCAATATATTTCTTAATATTTGGTGTGTTTAAAAATGTTATTTTTATTATCATCATTATTTTATTCACAAAAAGTTATTTTAAATAACATTGAAAAAGAAAAGAGTACAAACAATACAATAAATTACGTTTTAAAAAATTCAAAAAGTGTTGATTGCTTTATTCGCCTTGTTTTGTTATTCTCTTCTCCAGATTTTCTAAAATGTTAAATGAGTCAACTTCTATTTTCGATGTAATATAGCGTCGGAGAACATCTAGAGCAGAAATTGCATCTGTGTAAGACGGTTGCAGTGTCTCGTTTTCCGTGTCTTCAACTTCACCTTCTTCGTCTGACACTGTGTTTTCGTTTACAATATCTTCATAAATTTGTTCTACATTTCTGAAATCTGTTGTTAAAACATATTTATCACAATTGTAGAAATCTTGAATTGAAACATCCTCATCTTCAACAAGACTTCTCCATTCTTCAGGGGTAATGTCATCTTCGTTGATTTCTTCATCCGTACTTTGCAGTCCCACTACAAGTTCTTTGTGAATTCCAGCAACGCGAAAGCAGTTTTTTATTGTGGATGAAGAAACTTCTTTCCATGCTGATGCTATCATGTGCATTGCTTCCAAGATTATAAATTTTCTAATTTTTATACTGTCAGCCGAATTGTTTATTAATTTCCTAATTAAAGACATTCTGTAGTATGCTTTCACACTGCGAATGATACCCAGGTATAATGGCTACAACTTGCTAGTGCAATTCGCTGGTAAGAAATGGATAGTCAAATTTGTAAGTCCAGGGATATTTGGAGTATGTGCAGTGCATCGGTCGATTAAAAGTAAAACTTTTCTCTGTTCTCGATGCATTTTTGCATAAAATTTTCTATTCCAGTCAATAAAAATTTGTGATGTCATCCACGCTTTATTGTTATTGCGGTACACACAAGGTTTCCTGGTGATATTCTTAAAACACCTTGGTTGCTTTGATTTGCTTATAACTAATGGTGGAAATTTCTCAGATCCATCCGAATTAGTGCACAGTAAAACAGTCAATCTTTCCTTACTGTGTTTTCCACCAAAACACTTTTCGCCCGTATACGTTAAGGTTTTATTAGGCACCATATTGTAGAACAGGCCCGTCTCATCTGCATTGAATATGTTCTTCTCATCATATCCATCTAATATCCCCTTCAGCACTATTTTCCATTCATCCACTATTTTTTCATCTACGGAGCCACTTTCGCCAGATATGCTTTTAAATACAAGCCCGTATCTTTCTTTGTACTTTGTTAGCCAACCAGCCGAAGCCTGAAAATTTTGCATTCCAAACTTTTCTGCAAGAATAATAGCATTTTCTTTAAATATCACTCCGGAAATTGGAATGTTAGATGCTCTTGCTTGATGAAACCATTGCAGGACTGCCTTCTCAAACTCTTCTGATCGGCCACATTGAATTTTCTGCCGTTTGGATTTGGATCCCAAACCAAATTTTTGTGCTGCTTCAAGAATTTTCTCTTTGCTTGCTAAAATGCCTTTGAGAGTAGACTCGGGTAGCTGAAATTGTCTTGCGAATTGGACTTTTGTTATTCCAACACTTTCTTACCAGTTTTCAATAATTTTTACTTTTTCGTGTAGCGTAAGATGCTTTCGCTTTGATGACATTTTGCTCTGTCGTATTCGTACTGGAATGAGCTCCTACACACAACCATGAATTCTCTAAACATGAACACGTGCTTCCCAGAAGGAGTGAGAGAGGGGTGCTTTTGGACAGTTCGTAAATCACATGACAACATGGTAGGTACAATAGAGTGATTCCACACCCGCACTAAGAAATTCGATCCACCAGGGAAGATAAGAATTTTCGATCTTCCGAGAAACAGTAATCCCTCCCCTCCCCCGGTTATTTCCATTGCAACAAGTCTATGAATGCAACAAACATAAAGGAAATTCCGGATCTGTTATTGAAACCAAACTCCCCCACAGAAATTAACCCTCCTGTAGATATTATGTTGAAGAAAAAGTTGATCATGTAAGAAAAAATCGTCTTTAAATAGAAACAAAATCGTCTTAAAATAGAATTTTTTTACGTCGGAGGGACCGGGACCGGGAAATATCGTCCTTAAATAGAGATCGTCGTTAAGTAGAGTGTCGTTAAACAGATAACCAACTGTATATATATATAAAGATTAATCAAGCTAAAATTAAAGGGGGCTTCAGGATAATTTATTATTTGGCATCGAGCGCCATCATTTTCACAGAGCCGCGCAGTTAATGAACTTCACGGGGAAAAATAAAAACCCGCCTCATTTTGGGAAATAGAATCCCTCTGTGAGATGTGGACTTAACGCGTTGTTGTCAGGCGAACGAGTATATTTTTTAAACAAGCATCGGCGTTCGAGGAGTGAAAGCTGTTACATAATACTTGACTTGGGGTGAGTTCTGGAAGTTTTCACAGGGCATGCGCGTAGGTTTGCAGCTTTAGTTTTAACAAAAGATTTAGTAGAGCGTTCTTGGATTCCGAACTGAGAAGTAGTGCGCGTCACACGAGATGAGAGATCGAAAATGGCACAGATTGAATCGGGTTATTAATCAGTAATTTGAATAAAGGATTTGGTTGTAATTTAAGTGTGTTTAATTCCACAGGCCTACGATTGTTCTGACTGCATATATTTTAAGAGTAAGTATTGGTGGAGACGAGTTTGGAGGGAGTACGATAATTTCACCTCGTCATATATATATATATATATATATATATATATATATATATATATATATATATATATATATATATATATATATATATATATATATATATGTATGTTAAAATTTTGACGCATCTTGGTACTTTTCTGTTTAACTTGTCCAAGCGATGGACTGGGTTTGGCGCGCTGCAAAAATTATAATTCGCGAGGACGGATGGACGGACGGTTTTAGAGTCTGAAATTTTCCTTTCCAAAGGACCGTTATGGAGGAACGTAATCCTACGTTAAAACACGAGAACCATCATATACTCGAGGATGAAAAATAATAGAAAGAGCATATTTTTAATTTTTCAGCTTAAAACATAGCACATTTAGGGGTTAATTTTATAGCCAGATAATACATTTTTATTATAATTTAATTTTATTAATCTCCGAAGGAATTCAAAAATTGCTATCTTTGAAAAGATATGTTAAAAAATACTTACAAGGCCTGTACATCTCTGAAATTTTGTACACTTTTCTTCGCTCGGCTTTCTTCAACACATTGAACGTCGTCTACAATGTAGATCGTAAGTGGAAGGTTGCAGCAGAGGTGTATGGCTTGCTGTCTTAAAACTAATGTACGAGTTGACTCATACTTGCTTGCAAGATACCTTTATGAAATTTTGCGCAGCTTTCCTTCATTCTATTTTCTTTGACACATTGAATGTCCTCTATGAGACAAATCGTAAGTGGAATTTGCCGCAGAAGTCCACCATGGGCGCACCTCTTTGGGCGAATATTCCTGCTTTTTTCGTGGTTGTCTTAATTCAAAATTGGATTCTTAACTGAATTTAGGATAAAAAGTTTTATTTCAGGCGCCAATCATACAATATTTTTTCTTAGACAAATAATCGTAATAAATTAATTTCAATTATTTCAAATATGATTGTACTCGGACCTAACTTCTAAAAAAATTAAAATTGGCATCAGGAACCGGTTTCTCAAAAACAGCGTAGAAAGTCAACTATTTTAAACTACTTTCAGAATTTTCCTTCAGAAAAAAAAATTCTGAAGATATTTTCTCAGGAAAATATTTCCAGAATTTATGCAAAAAATTTGAAAAATAAAATTCTGTTTTGCCATTCAGAGTTATTAAAAATTTTAGGAATATAAACTTAATTAATCCCGAAGAGAAGATATTTTTCGATTATTCCTATACATAAAAGAAAATAACAATTTTCAGATAGAACTCTTGGTTCGGTGGAAATATTTATAAACTATAAAGGCTTTAAATTTTAAATTTATGAGTTTTTATAAAACAAAATTCCAAACTGATTAAATATTTTTTTTTCATTAAGTTACGGATATTGATATAAAGAAAAAGATTTTTAAAATATTGTAAAATGTAAAATATTGTATGTTAATAAAAAAAATTCCTTCCCAGTTCCCTTAAATTTCTTCTATCACATCAAAAACGCATCCTATATGTATTACATCATCACCTTTACAGCAGCTGAAAAAAAATAGGCACGTGTTAACATTTTTAACCAAACAACGACTTTGAATACATGTCCATTGCCAAGGCATTAAAGAACAGTTGAGAAAACTTTAAAATGTTACACCGGCTCGGCGTTTTGTTATTTTAACCCGACAGGGCAGGAATAAGGATTCTTCGACGTGTGTGCGAGTTTCAGCCGTTCGGTTAATCTGTTACGAAAACATGCTATTGCCTTTCTTTGTCGCTTTTATGTTCGTTTTCACATGCGTTGATTCTGGGAGGGCAGGGACATAATTCTTTCTTTCTTATTGTTTCCCCAACTTCTGTTTGACGGTTGTTTCTTCAAACATTTTCCTTTCGAAGGTTGGGAGATTGCCTCAGATTTCATCCGTTTATACTCAAATTATGAAGTTCTGAAAGAAAAAATGAAAGGATGTGAACATGGATGCTAGTGGGTGGTAAACGAATATTCTATGTGCGAATATTCTGATGATGATAAACGGGAATGTGGTGGGAGAAAGACGCAATAAGTACAAAAATTTTGGTATATAGAAAAAACAAATTGGTTGTAAGCTTTCAATTCCATACAAAATTACTTTTTGTAGAGATGCCTGCTTTTTAAATTGCTCAAGTACCTGATTGGGTGGTTCTATGTAAACTTAAACGGCGAATATTTACGAATACAGTAAAACGTCGTTTATCCGGACTAACTGGGACCATAAGCAATCCGGTTAATCAAAAATCCGGATAATCCAGGTAGTATGGGTAATAAACAAAACAAAATCCTTAACTAAGCTGACTTACCGTTTATTACGATAAAAAACTATGTTTTGTAACAAAATTATAAAGTATTGTTTAGAAGACATTAAAAAATATAAAAATAACTTTTCACATCATTTCATACCAAAGAATTGGTAAATGTAGTAAATCTTTCTTAAACTCAACAAGAAGTATTTTATTACCATAATTTATTGTACAATCTATGCAGGAACTATACACTGAAACAAACTAAAAGGCGAATATTTGGCGTACTTATAGTTACGTTCTTGCTATCATAGTTACAAATTATTATCTAATGTGAACATTAAATAAAAATAATGTTAACAAATCTGATTCGGATTATCCGGAGATCTGGATAAAGGAGGTTTTACTATATTCTGATAAAGATAAACATTAATGAGGTACTACATAGACGAATACAGAATTTCATGATGTGCCAAATGAGGTCATGGATACCCTTTACCCTCGGTATAAACATTAGAGACATTGCATATTGTTATTTTGTAATTGAGCCAGGGTGTGAGAAATAAGAATTTAAAAATATATATCGACCAGAGGCCGAAAAATGAGATTAAATAAATATTAAAAAATGTTAAAAAGATTGAAATTAAGTTTAAATGAAATTTAAGGACAAATTAAAATTACAGTGGCAGGTCTGAACATCTTCAAGTGCAGAAAACCCAAACGCATCGATTGGGATCGAATGCAGAACGAAAGGATGGGAGAAAAAAGCTAACGCCCCATCAGCATTGATATGGAGAAGGAAAAGTGGTTTTAAGCCTTCGATTCTATACAAAATTGTTTATTCTAGAGATGGCTGGGGATATATATATATATATATATATATTATTTTTATATCCTGAGACGGTTTTAAATCAGTTCATTGTACATAATTTAAAATATGTTTCAGCAACTACAATTTTTTTGTTGTGAAGTCTGCTTTTAAAATTACTCGTATACAGATATCCCCGATACTTTATAAGTTCATTTCATTGTATATTTTAAAGTATGTTTCAGTAATTTTCAATTTTTCATTGAAGAATCGACTTTAAATAATGATTCTACAGTTGGGAATGTATAAATCAATCGTGCTGGTAATATATTTCATCTGATAGTTAAAACTTCTGCATTTATTACATGTTTAAATTGCTTCGATATATTTTATCCCTTCGCATGGGAGAAAGGATCGATACATTCTGCTGTGGAATATATAGAATTAGATCATCATGTATAACTGCAGCGAATATTGTTACGAAGAGTTTACGAATCAATTATCGAAAATAATCTTTCTTTTGATCACCAGTGCTGCTTAATAGGAAGGACCGTCTGTTTCGAAAATTGGAGGTTTAAGGGTGTGGTGAGGGCCTTGATAAAATATTGTTTAGGAGGAGTAATCCTATGCTAAAATGCGGCAAAAAATCGTTGGAAATTCAAATCTTAAACCCCTTTCACCATTAACCCTTCAGCTTGCGCGACAATTTTTGGAACTCCAGCAGGCACGCGAGGCACAAAGTGCAACGTCTCTTTCAACCTTGATTATTCCTTTTATAATAAACTTTTACAGTAGAGGAACCCTGGGTACAGTAGAGGAACCCTGTGTTCCATTCTTGTTAGGGACTCGTCAGCAAGGCTTAACGTATAAGAACGTTGTAGGAAAAGGAATTCCTAATGTGGCATTTCTGTAAATTTTTACTAGTGACTCAAACCAGTCAAAATGCTGTTGTCTGGTCTTGAAAGGTCAGATGGTGTGGGGCGGCCTTAGCTCAAGCAGTCTGCATGACGTCAGGTGTCATTACTGATCCTCCTGGGTTCGTTCGGACCCAGATCTACGTTGGATCTCTTGCTGTTATGCAGATTGCTTGGCTAGATTGCTCCCGGCAGACGGCTTTAGAGGACACTCAGAGAGAATAGCTAGTGTGACTCGATATAGCTCCAGTGTGTCAGCTGCGCGAGGGCAAATACTATTTGTGATAAAAATTTTGATATTGCTTGGGAGTTACTTTCCCAACGATATTCGCACAAGAGAGACATTGTGGCAGCATTAAAGAAAGTCTTATATTTGCCTGTATAGCAAACTGAGAATCCTACACAACTGTTGAACTTAGTGGACATGGTGAAGAAATGTGTTCGATCATTCAAGACTTTAGGTTTTAAGGTAAATTAATTTAGTGAGACTATTTTAATGGTTGTTATACAGTTTTAATTGGACCCAGCAACAAGAGGATGGTGGGAACGTTCTCTGCAGGAAGATACTGTTCCTAAACTTGATGAACTTTTGGAGTTCTTACGATCACATTCTAGGACGCTTCAGACTAATAAATCTTAAATAATCAAAAAACCTTCTGTGCCAAAAGTTACTTCTTTAGTTTCAGAAATTAACCGTTCTCGTGTGGTGTGCAAGGGACAACACCCTTTATATAAGTGTACTGTATTACTAAATGCAACTGTGCAAAAACGTGTTAATGTTGTAAAAAATAACGGATTATGTTTTAATTGCTTGAAAGGTAATCATCTTGTACGTTCTTGCAAGAGTACTAAAAAATGCAAAGACTGCAATAAACCGCATCATACGTTACTACATTTTGAGAAAGGTAATAGTGTCAATACTTCACAGGGTTTTTCAGCTAATGTTAAAGAAGGTGTCTGTACCAATGTATTTCCTGCTGCATATTTGGAGCAGCAGATGCAACACAGCTGATGGCTGATCTTCCCGCGTCATAAGTTACTCAAAGTAGACCATTTAATCGAATAGGAGTAGACTTAGCTGGACCTTTCAGCATAAAGTACTGCACTGGGAGGGGTGTGAGAATTACAAAATATTATATTTGTCTCTTCATTTGTTTTGCAACGAGAGCTATACATTTAGAATTAGTTGGAGATCCCTCGACAAAGTCTTTCATTGCTACGTTGAAAAGATTTATAGCTCGTCGAGGAAGGCCATGCGAAATTCATAGGGATTGTACTACTAATTTTATAGTAATGAGTATGGAACTGAGAAAAGCTGTGGCATCTTTTGAGAATAATGATAACTTCCATGGTTATGTGTCATCTGAGAGTATCAAGAGGATATTCAACCCTCCATCTGCTCTCCATTTCGTAGGACTTTGGGAAGCAGGAATAAAGTCTGTAAAGTATCATCTAAAGAGGTGTTTAGGTACTGTAATGCCAACCTTTGAAGAATTTCTGACCTTAATTACTCAAATCAAATCTTGTTTAAATTCCAGACCATTGGTTCCAGCGTCGTCTGATCCTAATGACTTGGACGTTCTAACTCCGGGTCATTTCCTGACTGGGACGTCTTTAAGTTCCCTTCCGGATCCGGACTTGGTCAAAGAGAAAATGAGCCATACAGATAGATGGAGAAACATGCAGAAATTATTTCAACACTTTTGGAAACGATGGAGTAACGAATACCTTTCAAGGTTCCAACAAAGGTCTAAATGGTGAAAGTAACAAAGATACTTTCAATCTGGTGATATGGTGCTCCTTAAAAGTGAGTATCTTCCTCCTTTACGTTGGAGGTTAGGAAGAGTTGCCGAAGTCTATTCTGGAAAGGACGAAAGAGTCAGAGTAGTGGATGTGTGCACAACTAGTGGCATTTTGAAACGACCAATTACTAAACTAAACATACTAGCTGTACCAATGATTTGAAGTGTTCTTCGTAATGACTTTAAATTCTTTACTAGTACACTAATTTGTTTCTGTTGTTTAATTCATTATATTTTCTAGCAT
The DNA here is from genome assembly GCA_907164885.2 of Dolomedes plantarius. NCBI lineage: Eukaryota > Metazoa > Arthropoda > Arachnida > Araneae > Dolomedidae > Dolomedes > Dolomedes plantarius. Next base: position 166,835,473 of record OU015498.1, on the reverse strand, counting down.
ATTTTTTGTTGAACCCCGCAGTGCTTCAAGGCTAGGGGTATGTTTGGTCTTGAAAGGTCAGATGGTGTGGGACGGCCTTGGCTCAGGCAGTCTGCATGATGTCAGGTGTCATTACTGATCCACCTGGGTTCGTTCCGACCCAGATCTACGTTGAATCTCCTGCCGTTATATAGATTGCTTAGCTAGGCTGCTCCCGCCAGACAGCTTTACAGGACAAGCGGAGAGACTGGCTAGTGTGACTCGATACAGCTCCAGTGTTTCAGCTGAGCGAGGGCAAATACTTGTAAAATACTTGTAGCAGAGCAACGTGTCTTCAGCCTTTAATTGTTATTGAATAAAAACCGATGTAAAATTGCAAAAGTGTGATTATTGGTCTAAAACAGTTCATTTACTTTCGACGCTACAGCAGTCATCGAGCCTACTTTGAAAAGAACTACCGTCTTTCTCGAATTGTGGTACAGAATTTAGCATGCAAGAAGAGGACAAAATGCATAAAGTCTGTCAAATGGGCTGTGCTTCAAGTATAAAAACTAGCTCCAAGGCTACCTGTACGGATATGTTGCTTTTTGCATCGCCCATTTGGCAGGGTTTAAGCATTTAGTCATGTTTACCACGTTTGATATACACGAAACAGAAATGGAATACACTACATTGCCCTGTACTGCACTGTAATATTTCCTTAAAATTAAAAAATATGAAATGAAAGAATAGGATTATACAGACAAACACACATACAAGCTTAATTGCAGTGAGGCAATACTAGTACATGTATTGTACGAGCTGCGATACATGCAAAGCGTTCACATAACAGTAAATTTTTGCTAGCATATAAATAGATTAACTACAGTACAGTAGTTAATGAACAATTAATAATACCAACATAGCAATTAGCTAAAAACATATTTTTTGTTTAATTTATTAATGGAAAACTCGCCAGTAATTTGGTTCTCAGTAATTAAACCCTTAAAAGTCAAGGTTAGATTGAACGTGACTCCAAAATATTTGAGCAGTGAACTTTTTTTTTATCAGTTTCATAACAGTCACGCCTTTCTTTTGACAGACATTTTGCATAAGAAAAGAAAACAGTTTTTTAAGCTGTCCGGTATTCATTATGTAAGACACTTATATAGACTTAATATACACAACTCTAAGTTGCCGGTAAGTATCCTGAAGTTGCCTTATTTATTAGGTACAAATTTTCACTAATTATTCTGCCATCGCATTTACTTTAGACATGAACTCTAACATACAAACAAAATAACTGTTATGTGCAAAATCAGAACAAACAGATTATCCTTGACTAATAGTGATCATACGGACTAAGTTAGTGCAACATTGTTGGTTTCCGAGTCCTTTCATCGAACTCGTGGTATTATTCATGATAATTCATTCTTAATTCTATAATTATTAAAAAAGTTATAGTAATGCAGTATAGTTTCAGAAGGCATCAGTCATGTTCCTATTCATGCAAGGAAAAGTAAAAATAACATTTCTTACTGTCATTCTCCACAGATGACAAAATGTTCTCCATAGAATTAACTTAAATATTTCAGTTAAATTGAAAGGATCCCGTTCTCTGCAGTCCACTTCTAAATACAAACAACAGAGACCACGGGCCTTTTCCTAATGTAAAACACTCGTGTACTTGTTACACGTGTTCGTGTACTTGTTACACGTAATTAACGTACTTATGTTAAACTAGCTGAATACCCGTGCTTCGCTACGGAGTACATTCAAATTAAATAAAACGGTGAATGCATGCATTTATTGCCAAAAAAAATATAATAAATACAATGGTCAATGTATGCAATTAATGCCAAAAAATGTATGTTTATAAAAAAATCGTAACGGATATTTTTATAGACAAAATAATGTAGAAGAAAATATTCAAATTAAATACAATGGTTAATGTCTGCAATTAACTTGTATGTTTAATATCTATGAAACTTACTAATTTGAATTAAATTCTTAAAAAACTTCCATATCAATTAGTCTAGGGGTTAAATTTTTTCTTTTACCGTATTTTAATATTTTTTTTGTCATTTTATTTCGTTGTTATGCACGTGACGCAAAATTAATTTAAAGTATTTCAAAACGAAAAGAAACTACGTGATCAGCATTTAATAAATTAAATTCTAAAAATTAATATTTAAAAATTCACCAAAAATCATAAAATGGAAGTATAGATTCGATAAAGATTTCATTTAAAAAATGTTTATGATCTTTCTCGTGATATAAATTTTATAACCCTCAGATTGTTATTTTAAATGAAAACTTTAAAAAAGTTACAAAAGCAGAAAAAATTTAATTTAAAGAAAATCTAAGAATGTTTCAAAAATCTCTCTTAGTGGACCCCTACTAAATAAGAAGAATCGCTGTACAAAATTTCAGATCTAGTGGTTTGGTTAGTGCGTTATCTGTCAGTCGGTCAGTCAGTCAGTCAGTCACGGAACTGTTTTATATATATAAATATATGCAAAAGAAATATAGGAAAATAATTACTTTTACTTAACCAGATTATTAGATAATATTTCGCTCACGGTACCTCTGAGAAAAATGTATCAATATAAAGTAATTTCCATAACGTTAAAAAATCTTGGTTTTGCAAGGAGCTTGGTTTTCTTGGAGAACAAAATTCCTTCGCTCGCCTATGAAACCCAGTCCTTAAATATGAAGAGTTACAAAACAACCTATTTCGAAAGAGTGTAGAGGATATTCCGGAAGAGGGCAACTTAATATTATAAAAACCTTCAAGTCTCTTTCCACATACTTCTGAAAGTTAAATGTGTTTTTTTACTCCTTAAAAGGTTTTATATTTTCAGTGAATTGTTTCTAAAAAGATCTTAATAGAGATGAAATTTTCAAAGGAAAAAACAAAGAGACCGATGAAAACAAATTTTTCTAGAATTTTAAAATATAAGAACAGCTATATAGCTTTTCTAGAAGTAATATTAAATCTCTTTCTAAGGGCATTTCAAATATCGATTAAAGCAACTCTTTCTAAAGGTATTTGATACCGTTGAATAGTTAATGTTCTGGGAATTTTTTCAAAGAGAGAAACAGAGATGGAGGAAATCATAAATTTTTCAAGAATTTATTAATATAAGAACAGGGATATATATTTCTAGGACTAATATTAAATCTCTGAATAGGGCTTAGGACAATTTATATAACAATTATAGCAAGTCCGTCTAAAGGTATTCGATATACGAGGATATCACTGAATTTTTTAGACAGGGACAGACGATTTGCACTGGATATTTAAATTTGAACGCTTTTATGTCCGCAGACGACAATTTGTAGCAACAATTAAGACGTTCCTTGAAAAGCGGGTAAATGCCAACATTTCCGAAGAGTATTTTTTCACTGATACAAGGGTTTGTTCCTAGGCTTATGGCGTTGAAAAGGAGTTAAGTACCTAGATAGTTTGGTTTAGTTCTGAGCTAGGCACTTACCTCCTTTTCCATAACATTATCCTTGGAACAAACCCTTGTATCAGTGAAAAAATACCTTTAGGAAATTTTGGCACTTTCCCGCTTTTCAATGGGATCGCCTCAATTGCAGTTTAGATATCGTAGAATAAATTTTGAAAAAAAAAAGAAAATGGAGTTGACGCGATAGCATTATCGAACTTTGATTTTCTATGATTTTGAAGTGCATTTTAAATCAAGAAGAATGCCTGCAACGTCTACAATTAGCATATGGAAATAAAACTCCATCTCGTGCCACTGTATTCAGATGGTTTGCAGAATTTAGAAGAGGTCGAAATTCTATACTAGATGAAGAACACACAGGAAGGCCTTTGTCAGCTGTAGACCCAGAAAATTGTTGTCCGCTGTAGCTGTAGTCCGCCCACTAAATTGCATTGATCTTGGACGGAACAACTTTGAACATTCCTAAAGAGTCAGTAAATTTAACGTGCACCATTTAGCAGTATCTCAAAAATTTCAATTTGACCCTCGTACTAGTTTATAAACTACTTTAAGAAGGGTGGAAAAACATTTTATTAACACTGATTATGATGATGTCGTGTCTATGAGAAAGCCATGTCTATGATGTGCCATGGACGGAGATGACGGCCTTGACAATCTGCACTATATTGTCATCGTAGAAGTCCAGTCTCGTAAACAAGACTCCAAATTTTAACAGTTTGGCAAGGATGGCTGGTCAATCAAAAATATGTGCCGTCGTCAGTTCTGTGCCCGGGAAGCTATCACAGTTTTTGTAGGTTTTTCTGGCCTTTCTGACAATTTTCGATCTTTTTGTGATGGCCAGTTCTACGCATGACTATGGTTTTAGTTAAAAAAATCTGAGGCAGAAAGAAAATGCCTAAATTTTTTCTAGAATTTATAAACATAGTAATTTTTTTATAGAGGTGTTATTAAATATCTAAATAAAGCTGCAGAAATTCTAGATTTCGAGTTATCCAAAAATCTCATAAGTAGTGAGGTAGAAAATAGTAGAAATGCCTTATTCAAAAAAGGAGGTAACATATCGCAGCCCGTCAGGAAAAATGACACAACTCAAAAATGCAGCATTTGAGAAAAATCAACTTAAAGAATACTATACAGCATGAACTAGCAGTACAATAAAACTGGCATATAACCCTTAGGTGGACAAATTGCGAGATAGAGTTGTGTCGCTTTTCGTGCACGATGAGGCACTTCATACATATTTTTCAATGACATAACCTCAAAATGGCCATTTTTTTACTTCTGTCGCTTTTCTGGGGTGCGATATCATCTGATTAGATTTCAACTATAATAACAGTTTTATAAATAATATAATTTATGATGTTAATAATGTTCCTTTTAAAATCTTAATATATAGTTTTTGGAGCGACGATACAACAGATTTTCTTTTCAAAATGCAGCAGAATGAGTTTGAAAATCGATATTTTTTCTATTATTTAGAAACATAAAAGCCATACATTCGAAGTACGGTAACTAATCTGCTGGACGAAGCTGAAGCTGTTCTGAGTATTGATTTAACCAAGTAACTTGGAAGTAGAGAATACAGTCATGCATATTTAGGAGCGCTAAATTTTCTATTCTAGTAGAAAGTGTGGTGTGCCCATTCCCTGAATAGTAAAATTTACATTACAAATCCTTTAAGAAATTTTCAACCACGCTGTTTTATCGATCTCAAGTCTGAGAAAATGGACGGGAAATTAAAAAAAAAAAGTCTTTGAAATCAGAGTAGACGCATATTTCTTTTTTATGGCGTTTCATTTACTGTAAGATATAGAGATGAAAGTCTGAAAATCTTACGACCTTCCATTAAAATTACTTATAATAATGATAATAATTTATCTATGTGCCGTTTCTAATATTTAATATGTAATAATACTTAAGCTATTATAATGCAAACTACTTTATTATCAGTATATAATAGTACTATATTACTATTCATACACTTGTGCATTGCTAAACCTGCAAAGTAATAGAGTAATTTAAATGTATTAGTTTAAGATTACATTAATGTTTGTTTGTAAATGTACTAAAGCATAATTAAAAATAAATAGATTATTTTATATTTAAAATGTATTTACATATAATTTTAAAAATGCCCAGATAAAGCAATATTGTATAGTAGTAATTATAAAGTAACGAATTAAGTAATTTTTGCAATAATTACCAATAATATAACATTAAAAGTGACACACCAATATTATTTATAGTTAGTGATTGAGAACAATTATAATATTCATAATTAAGAATTAATATGTAATTTTAATTATGATGCGGTAAAACTTCAATGGGCTATAATAATTATACAATTCATTGTTAAATACTTTAAACTATTATTATCCATTAAGTTTTATTTAAAGTAATGTTAATAATACTATTACTTGTCATTAAAAAATTCTAATAATTTCTGTAATTGGACTTCTCATTTATAATTACAAATTTTTATTCCTTCATCTTTGTCAGGAGGAAACAAACAGGAAATTATAATGATGCAAAAACTGTTAATAATGATTTAAATGTAATTTTGCGACATAAAATTGTATGATTTTACTTACATCATGAAAAAAAAATGTTTACTACATTTTTTTTTTAAATTTCAGGTTGCGGGAAGGAAGGAACTTGCGTCATGCTCCACTATTAAATTAACCTCATGCTATATGAGCGCTAATTTTAAATGACTTTCCTCAGATTTTTCCATCGGTCTGTCTGCGCAAAATTCTTGTCGAAATTAATACTGTTTTACTTCATTTAAGTTTTCATAAATTCTCTCATATTTTTCATTTCTATTGAAGCTTATTCTATTTACATAAGTTTACATAATCGTTTCTTTAGTGGTAAGGGACCATTTAGAACGACATTACAATTAATAATATATTTTTCTCATACTGAAAACGAATTGTGGCCACTCACCAAGAACAGAACATTTCCGACTAATTACGCCGATATTCCTACATACAAACTACCATAACAATTTTGTTGATTTTTCTCTCCCATTTTACAGTCTGGTGCAGTAAAAAGTATAATCTCGCATAAAGGGCGCCTTTCGCTTTTATCAAGCTTACGATGTATATTAAAAGAAAAATGTATATTAAAAGTAATGTATCTCAAAAACTATCCAATAAACTACTGTTTGTCACGGATTGTTTAATATTCTTAAAGGAAATAGCTTATTAAATTAATTATAAATTAACAATTTAATTACTATTTAACTGTCTAGAGCGGATAGCAATTGAAAAAAATTACATACTGTGCTCATACTGTTTATTTAAATATTATGTAATTTGAAGCGCTTAGAATTATTAGTTACAATGTTGCCTCCGAAACAACCTAGATTTATTGCATTTATTCTCTAAAAATTTGTTTAATTAATACTGTGATTTATCTAGCGTAGAGAATTTTAAAAATGTAATCTCGTAAAATAAAAAAATCTACTATTTAATTGCTCTGTAATGCAGAATCATACGACAGATAAAATCATAATCTCTAACAAGTTTCCCCGATCTAAACTCAGAATTTCGGATAAATAAAAGTTCTGGTTCGTCCCTGAGGCATCAAAATTATAAGTCAACCGTCTGTCTGTCAGTAGTAAAGTGTTCTAAACAACTGAATAAATTAAGCGGAAGTTCTTCGAAAATTTCGTCTGCAGCATTTCTGTGTAAACAACTAGAATGTTATAAATTTAAATGACAAAAATGAAAACTGTATACGGCTATATATTCAAAATTCTAAAATTTGAAATTCAAATGCATGAACTAATAGTCGTTTCTTAAAAACTTAATCTTAACGGTTGATTGTATATCTTATGTATAACGGTTGAGTGTATGTATATACACTTATAAACTTTCCTCTTCAATCTAATAGAAGATAGGACTAACTTTAATATTGTTATTTACCAAAAAATTATTTGTCTCTAGAAACATAATTTCTTCAATAAGAAATGATATTTTATTCTATTGCTGTTATATTGGATAACATATTACAATAAAAGTGATTTTCTTTAATGTATCTGTAAAAATATGATAAAATATAATATTTTATTTAGCATAACTTAAATATAACTCCGACATATATATGAACATTTTTTTCTTTACATATCCACCGATATTTCTAAACAATATGAAATAAAAGATTACTCTGTCAGCAGATTGAAAGACAAAGGCAATGGGGTCGTGAAATATCATTCATCCGTTTGATAATGACAACAATAAGTGTTTTTACTTTTCGTATGTGGAAGCAGTTGCTGTGATTCCTTTCAATTCCTTGCCAAAATAAATATTTTGTCTTTAATAAGAACATAGACATAGTTAAGACAGTTTTTTTCTCTTAATTTATTTAACAATTCTTAGCTTGTCACGGTAACTAGTTTAGACAGTGATCGAATGTATTATATTAAGCCCTTCAGCCATCTATTTTTTTATTATTTTACTGCTACTCAAATTTTTATAATAGTAGTAAAAAAAATAAATAAATAAATCTACTTGTAAAAAGAAAAAGTATAATGTATTTTTCTCTAAACTGATAAATAAAACTGTCCATTTCTTGTGTTAAAACTTATTTATAGAGCAAGAACTTCGCAGACATGAAATTAAAAACGAAATGTATACACCACACAGCACTCCCATAAATTGGCTTTATTCCTAACACTGATGTAGGTAAGAAATAAGTAGCACGGCGATTAGTGACATTACGTAAAACGACCCCCTCAAACTTTTTCCCCTTCTTATTCTTTTTCTTCGAACAGTCTCCTCTAAACATCAGTCCCCACCCCTCGCACTCTGAAATCGTCGCGCCCTCTTTGAAGCTGAGCGCAACTCAACCCGACTCGCTCACACGGGGAAAAGATCGTCTGCCAACTACCGCTCTGTTTCACTCAATCGTCTGCCGAAGCTGTTATCGTCTGCTCTAGAAATCACGCCCCACCTCTGTCTCAGTTTTTCTCACCCACTAATAAAATAAAAAATAAATAAATAAAAAGACAAAAACTGTGCAAATACACTGACAGTGTAATACGGTATCGATAGAAGAGTAAAACGATTAATCGAATCGGATGTCACCTTCATTTGCATCGTTTGAATGAAGACTCGAATGTGACAAGGATTTAGTGCTCGGTTACAGTTACAGTTAAATGTTACTCGGATGAGTGAGTAAATGTGATTTGTTTTTGTCGCTCTGACTGAACTTGGATCAGGGTGAATTGAAGTGACTTAAAGATTTGTTTTGTGCGGGAAGTGATTAAAAAAAATAACTTTGCTCTCCAAAGTAGGAAACAGACTCTAATATATGTAAGTTAGTTTCAAATACTCTATTTTTTTTAATATTTTTTTAAAAAATTTTATTATTATTATTCTTTTTAGGCGTAAATATGTGTAACGTTTATTCCTATGGGTAGCATTCTCAGTGTAATTGCACCAGTTATCGAGGATATTTGCGAAACATCAGAGTTTTCTCAGTTTATTGAACTTAATCTTTTCCCCGAAATAGAGAATGTCCGAAATTTTTATAAGTGTGTCACTTGTGTAAAATATGTAGCAGCTGTATTTAATGACAATAGTTTATAAGTATAAACTATTGTTAATTTTTTTCTTAAAATTTCTAATTTTTAAATTATAAATTAAGGTGTTACATCGAAACTTTTACTGTTTACCTTTTCACGGGATTTCTGGGAGAGCATAAAATACGTAAGAAATGGATTTAAAAATTGTAGGATAAATTCACGATTTTCGTATGAGCTCTGTCAATTTACAGATACTGCATCGGAAATTAACAGATACAAATTTATTTAATACCTATATCAAACACTTCATCCATATATTCTTTGAAATTAAAATAGTTTATATATTGAGATGTTACTTTAGGAAAAAACTGTTGGGTATTAAGCTCAAAGAAATGATCATGTGGGGGGGGGGGGGGGGGAGGTGATAGGTTTTATATAACACTCACTAATTTGCGCACAAGTTTTAGTGCGTTAGCTTCTAACTTTATGCCTGTGAGAACTCCCCGTTTTCATAAATGAATATTGGAGTTGCTATATATTCCTTCTTAATGTAGTAATCTTTTATAAAGTGTGATATAGACAGCATAAAAATGACGAGCGAAATATTAACATCAGAACTACGAAGATGTTATCGAAGATAGAAACTAAATATTTGGGGATATACAAAGCACTATGATCAGTAAACTTTTCTTTGAAATGCATGTACCTTGCTTTTTCTGTTTACTTGCCTCATTTGACATTTTACATAAATAGGTATGATGTATAGTATATTTCTTAAACATTCTGCGTTTAAGATCTTGAAAGACAATATATATATATATATATATATATATACATTTTCTTTTCAGTATATAGGTACATACTCGTAAAATAATTTTAACATTCATTCCAGTTTGCTGACAAAAGTATGAATCTTTTTTTAATGACACTGAATAGGGATTCCCAAATTCCGGATATTTGCTTAGCTTTGTTTTAGTCCCCTCCAAAAATGTTTTATTGTAAAGGAGTTTAAACTCAATCTGCATATGAAAGGGAAAATGTTTTGCATTAGCTATTAATCATTAGTTGAATGTAATCAAACCAAATTGAAATGTCCATAGTTTTTAAAGATGTGTATTTGAATTTTATTTTAAATATGTACAAAGAAAATTATACATTTCGGGACTGTCTTTATTCGGGACTGTCTTTATATTTGCTGTTCTCTTAAGTTTTATAATTCTGTCATTAAAAATTTTAAACTAACCACTCAATCTTGTTCTCCTTGAGCCGGAATTTAATTATCTATTTAATTAACACACCTACTAATACATGCTTTCCCGATAAGAAATTTAAACTAAGAATGACAGTTTATCGATTATGTTATACAAGGTATCAGATTTTCATTTTTCACATTTTCTTGGAAGAGAGTTTATCTTAGAAGGAAGCTTGTTTACATAGAATATTTTAAAAACATATGAACGTGTTAAAGTCTAAGAAATAAATCGATTGATCGCCTTTTCTTCTCATATTTTTTATCGGGATAAAAATTTTTGAAGCATTAAATACTTTTAAGCAAAGCAAACTGGTCCTGAAACATTAAACCACGTGTAATTGTTTACTAAACGCAGCGTTGTATTCATAGTTCCTATTATACTTCAGAAACATGGTAAATGAAGTTATTACCGCTAGCATGGGTATATGTATCCTTATTTTTCAGTTATCTCAATATTATCTACATAATAGTTCTGTTATATATTTTTGGTACTCTGCATCCGATGTGTTCCACATTAAGGATGAGTTAAAATTTCTATCGTAGAGTAACAGTTCGTGATGAAATAACCGATTTTTGCTAAATGGGAAAAGGGAATTTTTAAAAATTTAAAATTCCATCTCTTATGATATGTGTTTTCAATATATATATATATATATACATATACACAGTGAAAGTTTCTTACGGCGGCCACCCAGAGTTCCGAAAAATTGTGGGTGTTTTGAGAGGTGGCCGGCTAGAGAAGTTTCATTGTATATATACATATATATATATATATACATATATATATATATATATATATATATATATATATATATATATATTTATTTATTTATTTATTTATATACGCTTTTTGATTAATTGAAATGTCAGCACACTTTTAACTTCACTTATCATTTTAACTTCCTACTTTGGATTTCCATTTCCCAGTGCATGTTATATTATCCTAAACATGAAGTTTATATGATACAAGAAACTATGAATTTAATGTTCTCGTGTATAAATTGTATCAACACGCACACACACACACACACATATATATATATATATATATATATATATATATATATATATATATATATATATATATATATATATATATATATATATATATATATATATATATATATATATATACTTAAACAGACGGTCCTTGATGCCAAAAAATGCAGAAATGGGAAATTGACTGAAATTCCATAAATGGAGTATGACATGAAGTATAAACATTTAAGATAAAATAAAGCAATGTATCTATCGTAAGTATATCACTTTCCTACGACAAGCGCCCAGTTAAGCTTTGAAGTATCCATTTGTATAATATTTTGTAATCTCTTCAGCTCCTATAAGTAATACTAACGTCATGTATAATGTGTGAACAAATTTGGCATCACAAGATTTAAAACACATGACTAGTTCCCAAATTCTTGGATACAGAGTTGAACTCTGCACCAGGATCTAGTATAGACGAATGCTTCTATATATAGACATAAAACTAATTGTGTATATTATCGAGACAGATAGTATACTGATAAATATGCGTCCGTCTAGGTTTCTCTTCAGTAGCTGTAGGAGAGAATTATTGAAGCATCGTTGTAATAGAACGGAAACTAGGAAATGTAATTGAATATTCCCCATTTCATACGTACAGACACATTAGCAAGGGCGCACTCGTTTAGCATAAGGTTGAACTTATATTCTTATGATATCCTTTTCGGTTTGCAAATCCTACATCCTTGCAAATGATGGTTCCTATATTTGTTGATGTTATTTGCCAGTGCAGGGCACTTCTGAATGAAGGAATCCGCACTTTATTAGCGAGAATCGTTAGTTCCAGCATTGGGGCATCGCATAGGTGACCCATAACCACCCCCTTGCGACACCTCTATTTTCACCGAACCTCACCAGAGGTGACATCTTGGAGCTCGTATTTCCCCTCACCCACTGACCTCATAGAAAGACCTTTCCAGTCTATGGACTTAGAGTGCCCGTATACGTTTTAGACAAGAAAGAATGTAATGACGTTCGTCGGGATTCGAATCGCAGAACTCCTGTCCGAGGACCAACGGTTACCTCCAGTCCTGTATCTGTAAAATAATCCTATAGTTAAATACTTTGAACATACTTATAGAGCACCATAGGAAATTTGGTGAAATACAAGTGCAGAATACGTTTTACTTTAAAAAAAATTATGCAAATATCTCTAGAAGTGCTTTTGTAAATTATATTCAGAAAATTATGTTTGAACACGGAAACAAATAACGTTCGCATCCACTAAAAAATTCAAATCTTTCTATAGTTTTCCTTCTTAGTAAAACTGAGGAAGAATATATATATATATATATATATATATATATATATATACATATATACAGTGCTAGATTTCTAGAAATAGAGGTTCCGGAACGGTAACCTTCCGGGGTGTGTGGGGGGTATTCCAAATTATTGATAAAGAGAAGTACCGGAACGCCGTTTCTGTGCGTTCCGCCTCAAATCTAACCATATATATATATATATATATATATATATATGGGCTTGCGGCGGCCCCGTGGTTTTCGGTGCTGAGGGTGCTCGGATCGAATCCTAGCGTCGCACCACGAAAAATGCCTCCGTTCGTGTCGTCTCTTCAAGTGGGGTAATGCTGTCCGCCTATATGGTGCCCCCATAATAAAATGGCCAGTAAAATTGCTGCGTAGTATAGGCGAATGTTTAATGACAAGTGCCTCCGCATTGGAATATATATATATATATATATATATATATATATATATATATATATATATATATATATATTATATAAATGTCTCCCTCCGAGCCCAACGCATGACAAAACTTCTCCTCAGAAAGGCAATTAATTAACCTCACAAACACCTAATTAGCTGCAATTATTTTGAAAAACTTAGTCGGCCATGTGGAAGAAAATTTTTTCTTTTCAAATCCAACCCTCAATCAAATGTTGTGAAAAATATGGGCTCGCAAACGCGCGGTGATTTTTTTTTTAACCATAGCCATTTCGCTGATGAATTGGTATTACAGAGAATAAGTGTTTTATGAGAGTTATAAACGAAAAAAAGCTCTAGTTACATAAATGATGTCTCTAATGGCGTATGGTTTAGACATCTCATTTCATTTATGAAGAATAAAGAATTCGTAATGAGATCACACTAGGATCGAAAAAAATGAGTTATAACATGGGTAGACAACTTTGTACGTCTCTGTATCTCTTTGTATCTCTGTACGTCTGATAATTTTTTTGCATGAATTTAAGAAATATTACTTTACCGTTATATGGGCTTATTGGCTCAAATTATCACTATTGGAAAAGTACATATCCTATATCCCCAAAGATATACTTATATCATTCGATATGCTATTACTTTGTCAGTATATATTATACATGTATTCTTTGAGATATATATATACTATCTACCAATAAGTATTTGGACACCCATACAAATGATTATATCTGTGTTCCTGATATACGTAACGCCCTCCGGGGTTAAATATCGTGTAGGAAACAACATCGGCATTAGTCGCATGCAAGATGCCACGAAGTGCAGAGTTATCATTTCAAGAAAGGTGTAATTATCGAGTATCACAGAAATGGCCGATTCTTAAGGAACATAGTTAGCGAGCTGAATTACCCAAAATAGAGAGTGGCCTACGTGATTCAGAAGTGGAAGTTGAGCGGTGATTGTCGAAATGTGCCCCAAGTCGGCAAACCCAAGAAACTGGGAGACCGACGGGTGCTGTCCATAGAAATTCGGAAGAACCTCGCCGAACCGATGGCCCACATACTCCAGGAGTTCCAGCAGGTATATAGGAGTGTTGATTCGATGAATACTATCTTTATGGAAGCACATCTGTTTCGTCTTCATGGTCGTGCTGTCGCTCATAAGCCTGAGATCACAAAGTCCAACTACGCTGCTCGGTTAACGTGGTGCAAATCACGTCGAAAGTGGACCGTAGATCAGTGAAAACGGGTTCTCTGGAGAGACGAATAAAGGTTCACCCTCTACCTTTCGGTCTGGGTCTGGCATCTGCCTGAAGAACGCCTCCTGCCAGAATGTATTGTGCCCACATTAAAGTTCGGCGGAGGTGGAATTATAGTCTAGGGCAGTTTCTACTGGTATGAACTGGGTCCCTTGTTCCCAATTCATAGCGAGGTTCACAATTGATTAGTATGGTGACAATGTGGTTAACCGAATACTGGCCTGCCGATAGCCCAATCCTGAACCCTATCGATAACTTCTGGGACGAGTTGGATCGCTGATTTAAGGGGTGCAACAACCGTCCAAAATTAGTGAAGGAACTTACACGCTTCTCCAAGCCGAGTGGAAGAAAATACTACTAGCCGTCATACAAGGACTTGTGGAAAGCATGCCTTGGAGGGTTGAGACTGTAATTGCCTCTCGTGGAGGCTCTACCAACCATTGAATATGAATAAATTTTGTTTTTTTTTCTATCAGAGGTATCCAAGTAATGTAAGGCATTTGATCAGAAGTTAATTGGTAGACTATCGGAATTAATGTTTAAAATCTAAGCACTTTAGACGGGTATTTCTGTTACTTTCAGCTTTAAAATCGTTCAGAGCATTTTTGAGAACGTAAGTTTGCTTTAGGGGTGTTATAGTTCATCACATTTAATGACATATTATTGTTCATTATATGTCGTGTTATCGTCCCTTTTGACGTCCAAAATTATCCATTTTAAATACCAAATTGGAGAATGGAAAAACAGACTCCCTAAACTAGCTCGAAAGTACTGATAAACCAAGATCTGTGTAAGCGTCTGAAGTGTGTTATCATGCATTTGCAATCTCACTACGATCCATGTTTTTAAGGTAACTGACTAAGGTGCCAACTCGAGAATCACCTTTTTTACGAAATCATGATCGAACTGTTTCATCTGTACATTCCTTGGCAGTTTAGAATAGATTTATTATTTCTATAGCTTTTTCAACCTTTATCTCTGTGAACTACGCATTTTGCCACAACAGCCGCGTTCAACTAACGTAGTGGTGAAAACAGAAATTGCCTAATTTTTCACTATCATTTACCAAATAAAATACTTCGAAAAACCTCAAAACTTCTTTAAAGAAGTTTCGAGTTGATTTTCTAAAGCAAACACCTATCTCTTTGTCAGGGATAGATCAAGAAAGAGAGCCCCCTAAAAAAAGCTAAAGTAGGCAAATTAGCGCACACGGAGTGTTGCCATTCAACAGCAACGAAAATGTGAAGAGTTCAGTGTACAACACAGAGGCAGAAAAGAGTAGAAACCTTGGATAAAGAAAAGAGAAAATTTGACAGGGCTCGAGAATAACAGATGAAAGTACATACAGGAGAGGAAAAAAAATTACATTATAGTTTTCGAAGCTGCACCTATTAGGGGCACCCAACTACTGTGAACTGAACTAATATAACATTTGCCTATATCCTTGACTGGTTTTACGAGTTGTGATGCAAAGTATCTTATAAAGGATCAATTGTTTCCATAAAATTGCTTTGAATATACTATTTCCAACCCAGAGGGCCTATATATATACCTATAGCTGAATGGCTTGGGTGTTGGACTCCAGAACCAGATTACTGTGGTTTGAATCCAGAAGTGGTAGTCACCGTTGTTTGCAACCTTTCTGATTGGGCAATGGAAGACCTCAAGAAGACAGTAGGTCTAAAGAAAGTTTAGCCATCGGTTTGCAAAATATAACTGCTGTATCCGAAACGCACCATATATTTCACGTCAGTTTCCAGTTATCGGAATAATAAAATCTCTCAAATATTGAAAGATGCACCATTATATCCCAAACGCGGCAGATAGTTGTCCTGAGGATAATCACCAATTGACACCGCCATATATCATTGGCTACTTACAGCATTATGGGAGCACCTTATAGGTCAGGGATTCCAAATATTTTTATGTTTGCGGCACTCTTTCAAATGAGATTAGAAGACTTGGGGCACCCTTGTTAGAATTTTAGATTTTTTATTCATTATTTAAATATTAAATTCAAGCGGAATATATTTCATGAACATGTTCAAATAAATACTTACTCCATTGTTCATTTCATTCATTTATTGAAAGATATAAGTAACAAACAACTAGAATAGGATATATTAATACAACTTCAAAAATAGCCATGGTATTCAGTGTAGTATGACAAGATAGGACTACGATGGAAATCTCTAAAAATGGATTTGTTTTATTAATGTGAGACTCGCGGTGGAGCCTTGGAGCACACGTGTTTGATATCGCGCCTAGCAGTTGTGGGCGTTATGACAGCTAATTCATCCCCAGGAACGAGTGCATCGATCTGTGTCACGATCTGTCGGGCGTTAGAGTCATTCATTCAACATTATACAGTCGAACCCCGTTATAGCGAACCTGGTATATAACGAACTCCCGGATATAACGAACTAAAACTTTGGTCCCGCCGTTTTCCTATTGTATTTAATGCTAATTTATCATTTTATAGCGAACCTTCGAAATCTTAAGAATCGGCTATAACGAACATTTGTTTTCAGTCGACAACTGAATTTTTTTTTAATTTTCAAACTTTTTAAGAATCTTGAAGATGCAACGAATGTTGAAGAAGCAAAGAATGTTGAAGAACAAGATGATGAAGATTTATTTATCCGGATGTGGATAGAAAAGCACAAAATTTCACCATTAAAAGATTGTGGCGTGTTATGTGCGAATTGTTCGAAACATGTGATGATGAATTCATTATATGTGAAAATCCGACTGATGAAGATATTGTGGAAGAAATTAAAATGAATCATTCTGAAATCGAAGATTCTGCTTCTGATGCTGATGAAGAGAAGCACATAAATGATGAAATCTCCACCATCTCAGATGATACATAACAGCAGCGATGAGTGTAGTAAGTTTTTGGCAACACAAACAGTGGAAGAAAGAGTGTTGGATTCATTTGATGTATTGGACAAAGAAATTCATAAAATGTTTTTGAAATCGGCATCACGTCAACAGAAGATTACCGATTACTTCTGTATCAAAAGAGGGAGCAATTATTAAAGATAAAATCAATTTATTTCCATTTGTCTTCATTTTTAGTTAATTATCTATTATTGTGTCAGTATAATGTAATTAATTTTTGTCAGTTTAATACATTAATGATCATATTTAATAGATTTTATCATTCTTTCATTACATCATTATTGAATATACATACCAACTAATGAGTTATACATTTTGTTAACTCTAACATTTTTATTAATGGTTCGGATATAGCGAAACACCGGATATAGTGAACAAAACATTTGGTTCCTTGAAGTTCATTATAACGGGGTTCGACTGTATTTATTTTAATTGACCACTCTAAAATCTTTTGTTTACCCCAAAATAGTTTTGCGGTACCCCTGGACGTTGTCACGGCACCTTAGAAGTGCTGCGACACACCGGCTTGGAATCACTGTTATACGTGAACCTACACTGCTCCTTATGAAGAGTCATCACAGAAGTAGCATGCCTCATCGAGATGCGACCGCAGACTCGGTTTGTTGAGGCTCATTTCGCTAACCGCCCTAAAATAAGACGCAACTTTTTGGTTCCTGTTTCACGTCATCGTAGCTTCTCTATGGATTTTAAGTATCCAATACATTTTTTCCCTTTTAAGTTACTGGTAGTTGCAGATTAGTGAAAAGTATTTAAATAGCATACGAAACAAAGCTAAAAAACGGTGCGGGGTGGTAAAGAACATTATTTTACGAACTTTTATATATATATATATATGTGTGTACAGTGGAATCTCGATCATTCTCCGAATCATCGTTTTCCCATATGTATCCTTTATTTCACCTAGTCCCGAAAATAATATTGCTTTCTTATATTCCCGCATCTATCGTTTTCCCGTATTTACCGTTCAATTCAGTCGGTCCCTTGAAAAACGATAGATTGAAACAGTGCCGGCCAGAGAATTTACGGGGCCTGGGGCAAACTTCTGTTTGGGGCCCCAAGAAAAATAAAATAGGGAAAGAGACGAAACCACACATTCAAATTCAATTACTCATACATAAAAGTTTATTACATGAATGATTAACATAATTATTATATTTCATTGCACTGCTCTGTTGTTATATTTACCAATAAATATGACATCTTCATCCACAAAGCTTTTTTGCTATCTATTTATCTATTTTAGTAGTTAGTATTGTCTTCAATTCATTAGAGAGAATTCAATTTTATAGCAGTTAGGACTAAACAGTTATATTTTTCATTAAAACTTAATCGCGTATTTTTCAAAAGACTATTTTGGAGTAAAATAAATCTAATTAATCGAATAATTTTTTTTAATATTTTTTGGGGCCCCTGTTTTCAGGAGATTATTTTGAATTTTGAAGTACGGTACAAGTTTCAGAATTTTCTTTTGGGTGAAATCTAATAAATTATTTTTTAAATTTTTTTGGGGGCCCCTCCGGCAGTTAGGGGCCTGGGGCAAAGTTCTCCTGTTGCCCCCCTCTCTGGGCGGCCCTGGATTTGAGATTCCACTGTATATATAATATATACATATATGTGTGAGTGCGTGTGATTATCAGATAATGATTATTTGAAATTATTACACTGAGTACTGTGGATGTCTTTGTCTCGAATCACGTGTTCGAAAGTTATTCGAAAACGGCCTTGCGTCTGACAAGCGCGATAAATCTGCATGTACGAATGCAGATTACGGCAAATGTCCCATGGTTCCGGTGTTAAGGCTATGGGAGAGTCCTCCATTAAAAAAAATCTCCACCAAATAAAATTACGGTGATTAAGAAAATGTATCGGTCACATAATTTAAAAGGAATGTAAACAAGAAAGCTGTCACGAATTCTGTTATTAGTTAGCATGAAAATTAAAGCTTTGTATATTTAATTCATATATTCTTACAAACGGTATATTTTAAACAGTGATACAAAAAAATTATTCCAATATATATGTATATATATATATATATATATATATATATATATATATATATATATATATATATATATATATATATATATATATATATATATATATATATATATATATATATATATATATATATATATATATATATGCGTAATATCAAATAATGATTATTTGAAATTATTACATTATAAATAAATGCTGTGAAATTTTGTATAAATATAGAAGAATCGTGTAATTCTTCGATGTAGATAATATACACATTCCTAAGAAAATTAGCATCGTTAATTTACAGGTTTACACACCGTTTAATTTATTCTATAAGTATGTAAATTCTAGCAAAATCACTGAAACCAGGATGCAAAAATCAAGCTATAAAATTGAATTATAGTAAAAAAGTTTTTAGATTGGGAGAAAAATTAAAATCTATAGAAATTATTAAATGAAAAGGAGTGAAAATAATTTTAATTTCAATAATCGCATACTAACCGTTTAATACTCCTTGTTCACCCATTAAATGTTTTAACTTTAATTCTGATTTCTTCAAAATATCAAAACAGATTTCAATACCTACTTCGCAATCAAATTTCATTATTTAAGCCGTTGCAGAACGGGAAACTAAATCTTTGAGATAATTATCAAAAGTACAAATGCTTATTATATTTGGAGGATATTTAATTTTCAGTACGTGCAAAGGAGTCAGAAAACTGGGTGTTTTATATAATTTTATTCTCGGTGTTCCTTCTAGTTTACGAATGGAAGCGAAAATTACATTCGCCTGAATTTGAGCCAAAAATTCCCCCATTTTTAGTTAAATGCAGTTGACCCCCTGGGAACTGACTTCATAAAACACCGCTGAAATTTCTGTATTTGTAACTTCCGTATAATGCCCTTCTCCGTTCCATGTTGCCATTTTCTCTTACTTTTCATAAATGAGGCGGAAATTCGAAAACAAATAGAAGGCTTCGCGATGATAGAAATATATTTATAATTCTGTTTTTCTGGTGTTTGGATTCTGTATTTAGAAAATAATTTTAAATTATTGAAAATCAGTATAAACTTTTCTTTAAATTATTAAGTTTCGTTTGCATTTTCTTGATGAATTATTTGGTAAATATAGCACATATATGGAAGGAATAAAGAAATATTTGTTTTTCTTTTCGAAAATTAACGTCGCAGTTATTTATATCGTGAAATAATTTTACAATTTAGGCAGTTAAATCTAATGGACTGTTGATTTTTGTTAAGGTATA
This sequence comes from Dolomedes plantarius, assembly GCA_907164885.2. Lineage (NCBI taxonomy): Eukaryota > Metazoa > Arthropoda > Arachnida > Araneae > Dolomedidae > Dolomedes > Dolomedes plantarius. The sequence goes on along the minus strand of OU015498.1, from coordinate 166,815,097 downwards.
TGCACACAGGTATAAAACATTTTAATATATACTCAACTAATGTCTATCTTAACTCTTTTTATCTATTTTTTAAAAGTGATGATGTAAGTACTTAAAAACGATTTCCTCCTTTTCAAAATTTCTGGGGAGTATATAATCTCATATGTTTTAAAAGAGCAAATAAAAATTAACCAAGCCGTATTTATGGCAGCAGAATTTTTCATTTATTTAAAGCTTTTAGCGAGGCATTCTTAAACATTTTTTTTCTATCCACCTGCAATTTATAGTTATAATTCAGTGTTAAAAATTATTCATTCTGTCTGCGCTTTGTACTAAAGACTAATAACGTCTGTATATGTTCTTAAAATATAGACTTTTATCTCCCCTATATTTGTAGAGATTACAACAACAGTCATTATATTTTCAAACTATTATCGTAATTTCTCCGAACCGTTATAGAGATTTCATTTTTCGAAGCGTCGGGGATTTTCTCTTGCATACTTATTATGTCGGAGTTGTCGCATAAATAGAGTGTTTTTATCAAAAGTACATTACCGTTTACTGACAAATTTCCCGTATAACAGTTTGGCCAACCGGCAAGAAAATGCGCCATGGAATGAATGGGAAGGAAGGTAACATATGGAAAATTTTGAACTTTCGCAAATCAATCATGCGTAGCATAGTTTATTCTTTTTTCAAATCACAGTCGTTTATTTCTATCTAAAGTGTCTTTATATATTATATATATTATATATATAATATATATTTAAATTAACGTAGAGCATATTAGTAAAGGACATTAAAACAAATTACTTTCAAGTAAGGCGCTGAATGCTGCACTTTTATTGAAAGAAAATAAATAAGACAAAGTTGAAAGTGAAAACCAGTATGTGCCCTAAAACTACTTGCAGCCAGGAACTAAAAACACGAAAAGATAAGGATTAATTAGGTTTAAGACAGCATCTCTTCATCAGCGGTGCCGATACTGTCCAAAAACCATTGGATTGTTTCTGATAAGTATGATCTAAACAATAAACATACTTAGACACCGTACAATCCATTAGAAACAGAAGAATTGAATAAATAGTTACTTAATCAAAGAACTCCAATCCTGCCGCTAGACAAAGTGGAAGTTTAGAATAGGAAACCGCAAGGAGACTGACGTCACAAAACTTGCAACCATGGAGCAAATGGAAACACAGAAGCAGACTTACTATGGAGACTGTGTTATAGGAAAATTAACCTAAACTAAATTAGTATTTTATTATTACTAAGAGTAATATATTATTATTTATTATTTTATATTATTTTTACTTAAGATTTTAATTATTATTATTTAATTTTAAATTTTAGTAGTTATTTTCACTAATTTATCTTTTTAGTTTGTATTACTAATTAATTGCAACAGATCAAGCTCTTCATTAAATCTAAAACAACCAATTATATGCTTGGAAAGACTATCGGGTTAATAATTACGTTTTAGCACAACTAACAAGTCTAAAATATGCTTATTCCTATTGTCTTTAGAACAAAGCCTATTTATACGTACTAGCTGATTTACAATAATGTTATTAAAAACAGATTTATGTAAACAAGTTAGGTAATTTTGAAATTTAACAATATTAAAATCATAATCTGATCTTTTATCATAAAAGTCAAAAGTAAAATTTCTACCTGAATTTAATTTAATGTTAATATCTAAAAAGTTTACATTAATATTATTTTGGCTACTTTGCATTAGTTATGATAAAAATTTAAGGCTGTATGATTATTAATTTTATTAATTACAATTATATCATCAATATATCTAAATATTTTGTAACTGCTATTATCAATAATAAAAATATTATCAACTTTAAAATAATGTAAGTATAAATTGGCTAGCATACTAGAAGCATTTCCACCTTGTGGTACACCTTTAGTCTGTAAGTATTATATACTATTATCGTGTATAATATAATTATGTTTAGTAACAAATTCTAAGAGCCTATTGAAATGAGTAAGATTAATATCTTTGCTTAAGTATTGAATATTATTTTGTATTAAATTTATTATTACTCTATTTAAATCATTTATATGATATTGTTGAATAAATCTTTAAAACCAAAAGTAACAATTGATTTTCAGTTATCTAATGTTTGTAGTTTTCTAATTAGACTCAAGCTATTATCAATTATACCACAAACACCAGAAGTTATTATTTTATATATTAATTTAAGGTAATTTTTATATATATATATATATATATATATACGACGGTAGGTCCAAAAGTATCCGCACTTTTGCTTTAGTCGGTTGACTGTACTGCTTTCTGCGCGCGCAGGTCGGCAGTCTTTCTCGTCACTTACCGAAAGTTAAAACTTCTTCACCCAGGTCATTGTTGAACAGTGAACATGGCCGCGCCATTCTCCGTTTGCACCAATGATGAACAGCGCTGTGTGATCCGGTTTTTTTTAGTCTGAAGTTGTATCAGGAGTCAAAATCCAACAGAGGTTTTCAGCACAATACGGGGAAACAGCGTTTCAACACGGCAAAATATATCGAAATGGATTGAGAAGTTCAAAAACGGTCGAACAACTGTGAAAGGCGGGGGAAATCATGACGCCCGTCCACTTCCCCAAACGATGACGACGTTTAACAAGTCTTCCCTGTGATTCTTGACTATTTGATGAAGTCGCAAATCATATGGAAATCAGACAGAGTTCTGCGTATGGTACTAACTATAACATTCTTCTTTTGATGAAGTTTGTACTAGATGGTCCCTGAACTGCTCACTAAAGAGCTCAAACACATACGTGTGGGTATTTGTCAACGTGGTCATTTGTCATGGGTGATGTTTCCAATAGCTGGCAACGTACTTTTTTCCGAAATAAAATTTATTTCTATTACTTTGTATTTGGAGATTGATTCATGCATACATGTAAGTTGTCTTACGAAATACCTCGAAGATTAGAGTGATACTTTAAAGTCACGTAAATCCTTTTCTCACATGCCATAAAATATTTTAAAAATATTTTTTTAATTTGTTACTCAGTGCTAATAAATGTGATATTTGACTATAAAAATCAAAATATTAACCACGTAATTACATGAGGAAAATAACCAAATGGGAGGGATTCGTGTGTTTTCGTCTATCGGGAGGGGGGGGGGGGGGGAGCTAATATTGCCCGCGTTTGTATGACAGGGTGAACATTGTAAAAAGTTGGCATGTATTTACCTGATCTTGATTTAATGTAGCAATTTTCAGATTGCGGTGATCTGCTGAGGAAAAATTAAAGTTATTTGGAGCATAGAACAAAGGAAGTTGGCAAAAGACTGAGAAATTTTACACAAAAATGCGGTATAAAGAGTAATACCAGTAAAATAGGAACTGCGATTAGTTAATTCCACGTACGTGGAATGAATGATGCACGGAAGTAACCGAATGACAAACAAAAAGGCGTGGTTGCGGTGGCCCAGTTGGCAAAGGTAGCGAGCCAGTGATCTGAACGTCACTGGTTCAATGCTCATCTCTGAGAAATCCACCGACATGTACTATAATGGCGGCAAGTGTACGAGAAATCTGTTGTGGCTGCAATGTCCTCTAAGTTCTCAAATTTACCTCTGGAGGTACGAAGTCAAATGGTCCTGTCCCGTCACTTGACTCAGTTCAGAATTCGTGGACCAATGTATAGAAGTCCAACCTCTCTTGAGACAATGGTTCTGCGGATTTAATCACAGACACGACAACAAACAAAACAAAAAAAGTGCGACATGCTCTTAATCTTATTTTTATGCATCATTTTGACGGGTTTTTAACCAGGATATATATTTTTTTATTATTCATCCAAAATTATGCTCACAAGAATCTGAATACTCAAATATATCATTTGTAGTAAATATCATTAAAATTATCGCAAGCCCGTTTTATTTGTATATTTCCGATTTATCAATTAATTTGGACGTATGATTACGTATGTTTTCCAAGAAAATAGATTTCATATTATTTGCAACTAAAGTCTTAATGCTCTTATGCAAAGATTCTTTACCAATAAGCGATTAACTAATTACTAAAAAGGTGAATCATTAACTGTTTTGGGTTCATTATTCCATAATTTGAACAATTAATGGATTTAATAATGTACAAATAGTATTATATTATGAATTACTATGATTTGTAAGGTATATTTAGTAACTAACGATCCTGCGTAGCTGCAATTATAAAAGACGAATCATTTTAACCTTAAAATCGTTTATACGAAATGATTTTATCTTTACCTACATTTGATTGAAACAGAAAGAGATTAAATCATTGAACCATTTTTCCCGTTCAAAATGCAATAAATGTATTCCCCCACTAACCGTTTTGAAAGTTTTGTCGATGAGGAATTATTTGAGCGAAAATTATGTCTGTCAACATGATAACTGAAAAAGTTTCTTCCTACGTCAGAATGATTTAATTTTTATAATTCCTTGGAAGTAGAAAACTGTATTCCAATCAGCATTAATGACAATTTTTACGATGACTCTGCTATTTAGCTTACATATAAAAAATATCTAAATGTGTAAACGTAACTTTTAAGGGAAGAAATACCTCCTTGTTGGTAGGCAGGGGTTGTTTACTTAGTAAAATTTAGGTTTACGCAGGAGGATCTAAATGCGTCTTTGGTCCCGAGTCTCCGAGACTCGGATTCGAATCCAGTTTCGTCAAACAATCATTACAATATCATTCACCATTTGGCACAGTAGCATCTAACAATATTAACGAACCTTTGGGAAGCATATGTAGCAATTAACTACAGGTATTCCTTGACTTACGACAGCTCACACTTAAGACCGAAATTTTTAAATTAAAATAGAAAAAAATCTCAAAGGTACTATTTCTCGAATGTACAAAACATATCTATATGTATTACATAATTATTTAAAAATATGATGCAATACCGCAAAAATTTATGACGCAATAATAAAAATATATGATGCAATAGTTTCGATATCCCCACGATAAATCAAATAAACCTTCATTGGCTTCAGAAATGGCTTCAGCTTTTCATTATATTGATAGAGGTTTACAACAATTAGAAGCATTGGATCCAAATGAAGAAAGATTCACAAGTGTAAATCGTCGTATTCAGATACATCTAGCTTGCCACCAGGCAATATACAAGGAAAAGAAGACACAAACTGTTCAAACTACCTTGGATTACTTTGTTAAAAAAAGCTTTCAACGTATTTTCTGTCGCAAATTCTGAACCAATGGATAGTACTAACATAATAAGTAGTGATGACGAGGAATAATTTATGTCTTCTAAATCCAATGTATTTTTAATTACGTATGAAAGTAAAAAATATATGTATGTGCATATACAGAAAAAAAAATTGTTTGAAACTCGACTTACGACCAACTCAAATTACGACCAATGTCTCGGTCCCTATCTTAGTCGTAAGTTGAGGAATATCTGTATTGTAGAAATAAAATATACATTTTAAAAAAAGAAAACTAAAAGGGGAGTAATTCCAACGCCTAATATTCCGTGTGGTTGGCACAGGAAAGTAATGATAGGGGAGGTCCTGTTGTTATTGTAGGGTTAGGATATAAGATCCCCCCCCTATCCAGAACATTCCAGAAAAGGTCCACAGAGACTGCGGGCTAAGGAATGCGGCTCCGGTTTTTAATGACACCAGACGGGTGTCCGACTTAGCCAGTGCCACGACAATTTTGACCGAGCACCAGGGGCTACATCTGGTGGGTTTATACCCTCCTCTCACCCACATACCACATGAAAAGGACTTTCCATCCTACGGATTTTACGTGGTCATTCGGTGAATCCTCGTAAAGGGAAGAGTTCCGTATCCTGTGCCGGGAAATTTGGCGACTTTTTTGGGGCGATAAATATTTCAATATGGTATATTATCATTCGTTTGTGTTACGATGCTTTTATGGTGGTTTCTTATTCTGGTACTTATGTATTAACGCCACCGCAGCTACAGAGTTTGTGAAGAAAAGTCATAAGAAATGAGCTCCTGATGTACGGACATTTCTAATAGAATCTGCCGGTAAAATGTATAATAGAAATTTGCTTCATGATGTAACAAAACTGTATTCAAATTGCGTCCGCTCTTTTTTATGTCGTATAGTTTTTTTTGGATGGCAGAACGATAACGTCTCCATGACTACGCTCTATTTTCTATTAATTAAACTGTCCAGTACCTATATAATTAAAAACCCAATATGGATGGGAAGGATTGGGGCTTCAGATATTGTGGAGAAAAGTCATAAGAAATGAGCTCCTGATGTACGGACATATCTAATAGAATCTGTCGGTAAAATGTTATGCTTTTTGACATTGGTTATTTGACTTTCACGGCAAAAGTATCTATATATATTTATGCATGTTTCTCTGTATCTCTCTATCTATCCATATACATACATATATGTATATATATATATATATATATATATATATATATATATATATATATATATATATATATATAAATTTTCAGGTTATCTCTTCTACTGAAACTACCGCAGGTTAAGTAATGCAAACAAAACAACATTTAACATTTTACCGGCTGTTGTTCGCACGCGCACGCAGTTATCTTTTGGATTCCTTGTTGCCTTGTTGTTTTCTGATTTTTGACGCCATATTTTAGTGCTACGAAAATGCTTATTTGGGATTTGCCAAAAACAGAAGAAGATGCAATTTTATTTTTTCAGGAGCGAAAATGTACCAATTCCCATGACATGAAACTTTATTTTGATAAACGTAAGTTTTGGAAATGTAATTTAAGACAGTGTGATCAGCAAGTGGGACTTAGAAAAGACAATTTGTTTGAGGGAAGCAGAATTCCATTTTGTTCAGCTTTGAGATTTATATACTGCTGGTGCGAGCAGTTGATGTCGATTAAATTTTGTGAAAAGCAACTTGATTTATCGGATAAAACTGTTATAGATTGGAACAATTACATGCGTTAATTGTGTGTCTTGGATATGGAGAATAAACCAAACAAGAAGGTAGGTGGACCAGATTGCATTGTGGAAATTGATGAAAGTTTGTTTACTAAACGTAAAAATAATTGCGGTCGAGTATTACCCGAACAGTGGGTGCTTGGTGGTATATCTAGAGAAACAAAAGATTCATTTGTTGTCACTGTTCTTAATAGAAATGGCTCTACCCTTCTTGATAAAATTATTGAAAACATTGCAGATGGTAGCACAATTTATTCTGACAGTTGGAAAGGTTACCAAACAAATAGAATAGAAATATGTGTTTGTTATAAAATTTATTTATAGAAATATGTGTTTGTTATAAAATTTATTTATAGAAATATGTGTCTGTTATAAAACCATGTTTGTTATAAAATTTATTTTGTTTCTATTTCTTTTGTTTTTAAGCCTAAGTGACACCGAAAAGATGGCGTCGCTTAGATAGGTTGCAATAATCTGAGTTTTCCGCCAAACGCGGAAAAATCAGAAATCGCGCCAAATAGCGCCAAGCGGCACAGGATACTGAACTCTTCCCCTCGTAATACCTTTTCTTAAGGCTTCAATAGTTCGTTGGTGAAATATCAACTAGAGGATTGGATGTGTGGCACGGATCAAATAAAGGAGACAGTCGTAACAAGCTATTAACTCTTTGAGCGGTGCCGTTTTCACAGTGCAAACGCCTAAATCTAGTCTTTTTTCACGTGCATTCAATGTATTCCAGTTAAATGGGCAGAAAATAGTTAGTAATGCCATCTGTTATAAGTTTAAAGAACTAAAAACATTTTGCAACCTTTAATTGGAAAATTTTTCAAGATTCTTTAGGTTAAAAAAATCGGGGAAAAAATCTACACCATGCAAACGGTTGTTGCCTGTAAAAGAGTTAATGAGATACAAATCACATTTCTTCTATTCTAGATTTTAACCATCTGTTTGGATATCAATTATATTTTATATAAAATGAGAATAAGCTAGTGAAACAAAAAGCAAAAACTTTTTCGCAGTTAATTAGTATGAAATGTTAAGGTGTCTCTTGGCCCGACATTTGAAACTACTTGAGATATTTTTATAGTCCTATTTCTAGCAAATGTTTATAACCCTGAAGAAATAAACTGAAAAAGTAGATCGTTAGATATAGTTATAACTTAAAAGTTTTCGACAGAGAATTCCAATTATACTGACATGAACCTTAATTAGAGCGACTAAAACTGTTATTTGTCCTGTACATGAAAATCTGAATAAGGATATATATCTGAATAAGCATATAAAACAAAGTAAGAGATTGCCATTATTTCTTTGTCCGATGAAACTCAGGAGTATACTTTATGTATTCCAGCCATCCAGAAAGTTGTTTTAAAAAGTTTCACTCTTCAAAAATGACCATTGCACTGCAAAAAGTCTGAGGTAGTTTACCTGAAACTCTATCCACCAAAAAAGGGACGAACAGGAACGCCATATTTCTAAGAATATTTTTAAGAATAGGGTATCCTTTTATATGAGTAGACGCAGAAAAAGCAAGAATTTTAAAAATATTATCTACCTTCTGCACTGTGAGACAGGTATTTAAATTTATATTGTGTGGTGTATGTGCAATTAAATTTTGACGAAAGTCGTATAATTAAACAAATCTCATTGCTGCCATCTGCCGATTGAAAGAGGAAGCATTTTTTGTGGCAAAACTTCCTGTTTTACCTCAATCCGATGGGATATAATGTGCGCCTAGTTTGCCCCTAAAGCTTTGTTGGCACACATATGAATCGATTTCTTGGTGACGCCGGCTGACATTGAGGATAAGTTATCATTTGAAATCTAATGGTTCATGTTTTACTTACCATGACTGCAGGGGTAACTTTGTGACACACAGAATTTTTTTCGTATTTCGGATCTTGCTCCACGCCCGTGATACCGGGTAGGCAAAGAACAGCGCCAACAGCTTGTCCGACATACAGAGACATCTAGTTGCCAGTGTCAGAAGTTTTTGCGTGCCATTTGTCTTCGCTGGCCAGTGTATTGTTCAAACCTGTTGTCAAGCTATTGACTCAAAACTTCGGAAGCCTTGTGTGCTGAAGGCTTACACCTTATACAACCAACTACCACAGTTAATTATTTTTTCATTGTAAATATGTTAGTTAGATTGTGGAGCAATATAACTTTATACCGTGAAGTGATATAACCGAAAGATATGAGAACATAACCTAAATATAAAACAGATCGGCTGGCTCAGGAAAAAATATAAAATCCGTCATAAAGTAACCCAATCTTACGATACTCTTAAAGTTTCATTTTCCAACATGGCTTTCATGCGGTCAGTGAAGACCACTGATAGTCTCTATCAATCCGGTAATAATGTGCATTAATGCCATCATAAAAAAAACTGTATCAATGACAACTATATTTACACTTATTTAATCACTTTTGTTGTCATATCAGCTTATCTGATCAATCGTTTTATCTTATTGCCTTATCTAATTATGGGATTAGGCTATTGATCTATTATTTATTTTAATAACCTATTATTTTACAATTATCGTTTTCCAAATTATTTCCTGATTGTCCGTTTTCCAACATGGCTTCCACACGTTTAGTGAAGACCACTGTTAGTGTCTACCAATCCCATAATATGTGCATTAATGCCATTATAAGAAAAGAAAAAAAAACTGTATTTACTGTTTAGTTCCAATACTTTACTTTAGGCTTTCTATCTGTCATTTAGATCATGATTTACAGTTTCTCTCAATAGCTATTTAGGCAGTAGACTAGAAACAAAACCTATCTGGCCGGGATCCAAAGCGTGTAAGCGCACAAAACGTACTTAATTAATTCAGATTTGTCAGAGCAGTCAAGACTGACGATTAGATACCCCGGAGTAGAATGAAAATAAAAAAAATGAAGCAAAATCCAGGTTTTTGGACAAGATGAAGAATGTGGAGCATGTTACGTTTATCCATGTGAAAAGAACAGTTAAGTGAGGTTTAATTTATTATATAAGAGTATTTATGGAGATCCAAACAAAGAGCAAAAATTGTTGAAGTAATTGTGCGACGGGGAATTTTGTTTTATTAAGATACTGGGAGTGGTATTTCATGGGGCTGTAACATCTTTCTATCAGATGTCGACAAAAGCTCTCATTGTTTGTTCCGTGTCCTTATTATTTATTGCCGCGAAACACTGCCAAAGTTGTATAGGTGGCCTTTGTTTTATTTCTTCAGGTCAATTAATATATTTTAAAAGGAACGAAAACGCAGTTTGTTTCATTAACCATGTGAAATAATGCTTCAGGGTTTTCTAGTAACTTAAAATTAATTAATTGCATGGGAGTGAAAAAGAGAAAGTTGGGCAAACTAATATTTAATTTCAATACTATTAAAAAAGTAAATTACATACTATAAAACTTAAGTTTTTTTATTCAGAAAAAACACTACATCGTTGTTGAAAAACTATCGGGATTGAATAAATCCATATCAGATATAGACAAAGCTTTAATTATCACGCTCTTATATCTATGGTGCCCGGTATAAAGTACGAAGTCAAAAACAGTGATTTAAATATACCAAGTTATTGGATTTTATACCAATCGCAGAACAATAATTTATACTTGAGTCATTTGTGCAAAGAAATGTAATTTTGTATACAAAATTGCTAGTTTTAATCCTTTTATACAAGTCAAAAGACTTTTGTCTTTTTTATCAATATTTTAACAAATAAATAAGAATACCTTATTTTGACTTAAGCCACTTATTCCGGGCACCTTATATATATATATATATATATATATATAAAGTGTAGCATAAATTGCACCGGTGGTTTAAATTTATTTTTCTTGCGCTGTTAATAATTTGTTAACGACACGAGTAAAATAAATTGTTATATTTGCGAAATAATAGATTGGGGCTCTAATTATTTTAGTTGAACTGCAGGAGAGTGTAAAACTAGAATGTTAGGCTAACTATATCATTACACTATGAGTTAAGTTCTATTGAAGGAGAAAGATAAAGAGTTAAAAATTTAGTGTTATTACTTCTAATACTGCTAAGAAGCTGTAAGGATATGTCACTACACAAATTATAGACAAACGTTTTCAATTTATGTTTCTTGCACTGATAATTTATGACTGCGTTGGGTAACACACATTGTATTGTTGGTTATTATAGAAACGGTGTTTGTTTATTTCTCCCAAGAAGTAATATTTCAAACGAAAAGAAAACTCGATTTTAAGTATTTGGAAAAGAAAAACTGTTTATTGTTTTATTGACCTAAATTGAATTTTATTTATGGGTGCAGACTACCCTTTAAAAGTGGGCCATACGACTAAATATATGTATAGATAATGATACAAATACCATTATAAAAATGAAACTATACGCTAGGCAACAACGTTTTTGTGGAACGTTTAGATATAAAGTTACAATGAGATTTTCGTTGATTAAGTGTATTCGTAAGGTAAGCATGATGTACTCATCTATAGTTTACCTTATAGTGCATTTTCATTTCAACTTTTACCTATCCGATATCTGATTACCGATTACCAATCACTGTCAAAGATAAGTGGAAACTTATTTTACCACCAACTTTAATAATTTATTTTATTTAATAGAATCTGATTATTTTATTATACCGTCCGGCATTACTTATCTGAGTATCATCCGATTATGATTATCTTATAGTTTTATTAACAGTTGTTCATTACGGCCATTTGTCCATCGAATATCTTTTTGGGTCACAAATATTATCTTTTGAGAAAATTTGACTAACTAATCATCTTATGCGATAATTTTATGCTGCATATCAGTAAAAATGTAGAAACATTTTTCAATAATCTCATGATGATATCGTGCATTATTTGTCACCATTATCATTCATTTATAAAATATTCGTGGCAAATAATCGATTTTATATGTCACCGATATTTATTTCATTACCTTATTGTATCGTTCATATATCATAACCGAGTCTTTTCATCACGATTTTTTTTACGTTTGATTCTTTGTTTTTTTTCATATGTACGTTTATCACAGTTTTATACAGATTTATACGTATACCTTACTTTTGTAGATCTCATTACCGTTTTTGATGATTTTCATAAATCAATTGTATACTCGCCCTTTTGGTCGATCAGGGAGCACTTGTCGAAATTAAAAATCCGTCGGGAACCTCCTCCAAACTAACCATTTTAGAGGTAAAATTGGGTTTAATTTTCTAAAGGAACCATATGAGATAAACATAAACAACTTTAATAAAATGTTATAAATAAACTTAATGACATTTTCTTTACTTAATTAGCATTTGCTTTTTATTAGCTGGGAAATTGATGCCTTACTGCTAACTGATTACTGCTAACTAATTGACTGATTACTGCTAACTAATAGACTGATTACTGCTAACTTCGGGGGCCACGTCTTGTTTCTCCCGAACCACCGGTCAAGAATCTCTAGTTTAAATGTGGTTAAGGTAGTTATTTAATGGGAACATGAATGGGAATTGGCGAAACTATAAATAACAGAAATGCAACCTCCATAAAAAAAAGTTTCACAGAAAACGTTAACAATGCTAGCGAAATAGGATTTCCAACTTTTTACTTGACCGAACACTAAATTTCAAAGGACAAAAAAATCAAAGAGGAGGCTGATTGTGCCCCGCTTAAATTAAAGCTACTCGTTATCGGAAAATCTGGGAATCTCTTTCATTCCTGAAAATGTTTGTTTTTTAGAAATTGTATACGTAAAATTTCTCCGTATAATAATATATTTTTTTTGTATTTAATACCCGTGAAAAGTTTCAGAAAGCTTTTAAAAACTTAATACCATACACACAAAATGCGCTCTGCAGCCGGAACAAGCTTACTCCGAAGGGCATTAAAATGTTAGTTTTTTGTGCTCCAATTGAAAATTTTAACAATATTTCTATTCATATATTTCACCTCGCTTCACTTACATAATAGTTATGGTCAGATTTTTCTGTATTCGCATTACAACATTAATCTTATGAAGTCTGTTTTGTTTTAATCCAGCGTGAATGAATATATATATATATATATATATATATATATATATATATATATATATATATATATGTGTGTGTGTGTGTGTGGCTTGCTACAAGAAGTGCCTGAGTCAAAGTGACTTTGTTTGCCTATGTCTCTTTAAAAAAATATTATTTTCAATGTAAAATGTACCCAAGTCTGGTTTAAACCATTTTTCTAAACCATTGGACAAACTTGGGTACTTCTTACACTGAAAATAATTTTTTTAATGAGACATAAGCAAACAAAGCCATTTTTGAAAAAAACTGACTTAAGCACTTCTTGTTCCAAGACACGGAAATTATTGATATATATATATATATATATATATAAAATAAAATTCTTGGTTCTACGGTTTTTACAGTTATATGTTATATTTAAACCCAGAATGTTTCGAGTGAAAATGTAACGTGAAATAACCTTAATTATTCAAGAATGAACTCGGCCTAAACTTTTCTATACAGCTTGGTGGGAAATAAGATAAATATCTAGTTATCTAATAGGTTAGCCGTTTCGCCAGCAGCAAGTATTTAACTTTTAAAACTCCGTAATATTTCAACTGAAAGCAAAACGGAATAACTTTGCTTATACATTCATGAAACACGTCATCAGTTTACGTTTTTATATCGTTTGAGAGGAAAGAAGATAAGTTTTGCTTAGGGCTAACTTTGGTAACTATATCAAATGTAATAAGCAATCAGCCACGGGTAATGCCGGATCGTTTAAAGAGAACGTAGATGCCTTTTTACTATTTCCGACGCTATTGTTGGTAACTTATAGAGTTTCTATGCTCACTTCTACCCAGACTTGGGTGTATATAATTTGAAGTGGCACTCTATTTGAATTTGAAGCAAACACAGTTTATACATGAAACAATGTTTATTGAATTCGTTGCACATATAATTGGCTTTTACAGCAATAAGCATGCGTACTACTTGTACGGAATGTATAAACACAGCTTTCAAGAACAATATATTTTTATACTCACGAACAGTAAGTCAAACCAGCAGTACTGCCATGTAAACTTCTGGCCCGCTAAGCACTAGCGCAGGATAACACCTTTTCAACCTTAACAACCTCCCTCTTTTTCTTAATGACGCTGCGTGGCATTTATACTAAGAGCGTATGCCGAAATTAGCATATCTAAAGCAGCTTCTTTAATTCACTCAAAAGTTCGATTCTTGTGAATCGAATCTTGTGTATACCTTACACTGGCCTCCCTCGAAAAAAAAATTAGGTAACTGAGGTCTGAACGGCTTCAGTTAACTAATTGAAAACGCGTGCTGGTCTGACTTTTTACATAATGGGTGGCAAAGCCAAAAAAACCTTCCACACGTTGTGTGGAGGAAAAACGCCACTACCATTTTACAAAACTAACCCCGAAGGGTCCAGGTGACACCATCAAACAGTGGATTTGCAGAGTTGCGGATACTGGGCTGCCAACTGCGCCCTAAAATATCTATTTTAATTAAAAGTGACAACACAATTGCACAGCATGACATTTCTTGACTGTATCTGCTCTCCCCCAATTTATAATGTACATGTGTTATTTTTTTTTGTGAAGTTAGTACATTAGTGGTTAATTGGTATATTGTGCAGTATGTATTTTTTTCCTAGTCACTACATGTCCCCTTCAAAAATTTATAAAACAACCGTATGCCGTATTTTTTTTTCAGTGGCTCACCCCTTCCCCTCAAAATGTTTACACAGTATATACACTGGGGAATTTCAAACCAATTTGGTTCGGTTTTATTAAGAGCTATTTTTATTGAAAAATATATGAAAATTTTTAAAAAAATCTTGTTGTGTATACATAATTTGGTATATGTTAGTAAGTTTAAGAGGTATTGCAAATATTTTGCTTCATAACACAGGTAAGTGATTTACTAATATTCTGTTGAAAAAAAAAGGGAAATATATTGGTTAGATTTTGTTTTAGAAGACTTGGCGTAAACGCTAATTTTTACTAAAATTTGACTAAAAATTGCCTAAATTTGAAAAGTTAATGAAAATTCCACAAACTTTTTTTTTAATTCATAGTTTTATTCCCTGTTCTAACTAAAAACACTTGTGTTTCATAAAAATTTCCTATTTTTCAAAAAAAGTGCCCAAAAGGTAGGCACATACCTTAAAGGGTGGGAGTTAGAATAAGAAAGTTGATACAAGACTTGTTCCTCATGAATGCAGCAACTTCCTTGCACCAGTCTGTCCAATCCGTGGAACCTCTCTTGACTGTCGCAGTCCTAGTAAAGGGGTTCGTTGACCGTGTGGGCATCCTTCGTGCAGCAGGTCGTTGGTTCTGAGGCGCTGGTCCGGCTTGACGATGGACAGGAGGTCTCTTGGGAGGAGGCCAACCTTGCTGGGCGGCTGATATCTTGCGTTTCCTGTACTTATGCAAAGGAGCTTTAAAATTGTCATTCTTCCTTTTTATAACCTTGTGTACCTTATGTGTGCCACGTTCATCCTTAGATGGAGGTTTTGTAGTGCACACTTTACCTTTCTTCGTACTTTTGCTTGTATCGGAATTAGATTTTAATGCAGATTCTATTTTGTCAAATTTATACGCCGCACCAACGTGTTTAGTTACTGGCTTTATCTCCCTACTTGTGTCATGTTTTTCAACAAACTGACTCTGTTTTTGGTATTGGTGCTTATGCGACTTGTTTATCGCCTTACTTACTTCAGTATTAGCAGTTTGAATGCTGGAACCTGAAGGCGCTTTTTCACGTTTTTTATCCCCCTTAACTTTAGTTTTATCCTCTTTTGACGAAAAAGTCTCTTTAAAACGTTCTTCTTCAGAACCGCTATCATTTAAATTCTTGAACACTGCTTCAGTTTTAGGAAGATTAAGCTTTTCGTACTGGTGCGTTTTAATGCAAACGACGTCTATAACTTCCGAAGCATCAGCTAAACTACTTACAGTATAACTCTGTGTCAACTTTTCATCATGACTCTCAGTATGGTTTTCATTTACTTTATTTAAAACCATATTATCAACCTGGCCTACAGCATCCTCATTCGGATGGAAACTTTAAATAATATCATCATTACCTAGCGAGTTCCTACTATCGTTTAAAGATTTTTTATTGTCGTCAACTAATAAGTATTCACTAACTTCCGTAACGCATACTTCGTCATCTACTAAATTTCCTTCATTAACAGATGTGTGAATATCATCTAAAATATCAGGTATAGCATTAATAGAAGTGTCAGATGATTTATTTTCTAAACCACTAGCATTAGTATCGGCCCTATTTTCAGAAATTTGTACTGGAATTACCGCATTATTCCAGCTAGACTCACTTTCTTTATAAGCCACAAAAATACCCTGACTTTCAGTATTCTCAAAATAATGATTACTGCTCGGACAAAATAATACATTTGACCAAACAGTTTCAACAGGTTGAACCATATCATGTGAATCAACTTGCCAGTGCAAGTAAGGTGCTTCCATATTATTTACTTTAAGAGCACTAATTTCATTATAACGCCGTGCGCTTCTATTATTTTGCCTGCGGTACTGCTTACGCTGCTGGTTTGAAACTCGCGAAAAATTTTGGCGCGGCTGTATAAAACTTCTCGTACCTGAATAACGGTACGGGGTAGCGAAGAAATGCCTATTGTCATATTTAGCTAAAGCTTGAAGGAGGGTAACCTTGCTTGTAATTGTTTGATTATCTAAAAAATCTTGAACACTTGGCTTCAAACGTTGGTTAACTATTTTTAAGATTATCGCTTCCGTCACCCCTTCTAAATATTCCTCACACTTGGAAATCTTTTCCATAGCAAAATCTAATGCAGACTGACCTTCACGTTGCCTTAGCGAATAAATTTCCGCTTCAATTTCACTTTGATTAAAGGTCTTTGGAAAAACACTAAGAAACTGTTGCTTGAATGACAAATAGTCAAAAATCAGATTACTGCTTTGCATGCATGTGTACCACTGAAATGCACTACCTCTTAAAGCGGCTAGAGCAATTTTAAGTTTATCCCCCTCTGGGGTGCATTGTTGCTGAAAGTAATGCTCAATTTTCTTTAGGAATTGGCTTGAGGGGCCGCCATTGAAGGTGGCTTCGAATGGCGCAAAATGCTGAACCATAATTACCCGAGGAAAATTTCCAGCAGGATTTTGTTCTACAACACTCATTTTTTAAATAGTATATAAGTACTTGCAACAATTTTATCAATATAAGTTCACAGTACACAGTTTTTAATTTCAATTATGTTGTTCGTTACAAATGTAACGCTAACTACCAGGGTATATATATTTTCGGGCGCCAGTATAGAGTTTCTATGCTCACTTCTACCCAGACTTGGGTGTATATAATTTGAAGTGGCACTCTATTTGAATTTGAAGCAAACACAGTTTATACATGAAACAATGTTTATTGAATTCGTTGCACATATAATTGGCTTTTACAGCAATAAGCATGCGTACTACTTGTACGGAATGTATAAACACAGCTTTCAAGAACAATATATTTTTATACTCACGAACAGTAAGTCAAACCAGCAGTACTGCCATGTAAACTTCTGGCCCGCTAAGCACTAGCGCAGGATAACACCTTTTCAACCTTAACAACCTCCCCCTTTATTTTTCTTAATGACGCTGCGTGGTATTTATACTAAGAGCGTATGCCGAAATTAGCATATCTAAAGCAGCTTCTTTAATTCACTCAAAAGTTCGATTCTTGTGAATCGAATCTTGTGTATACCTTACAAACTCTTGACGACATGGTCGATTAGGCAAAAGAACTAAGGAGAAATAGCGTAGAAAACGATCAGAGAACAGCAATAACATTTATGATAATATAATAACTATGATTTTAAATTATAGTTACAAACAAATAATTGGGGGCGCGTTTCCCGTTTGGAAAATGCACTGAGCCAGTGATCTGCAAGTTGTTGGTTCGATACCCTTCGACTACAAAATCTCCAACGTGTACACTTATAGTGATTGGTGCAGCTGCAATGTCCTTCCAGTTCCCAAAGAATAACAATGGAGGTGCGTTATCAAGTGGTTCGGTCTTGTCACTTGACTTGGTTCAAAATCCGCGGAACAGATAGAAGTCCAACCTCTCATGGTGCAATGGCACCCCTCTTCTGTGGATAGTTCATTTGACCTATTCGTAGACACAACAACAAACAAACAAAGATTTAACATTATATACTTTTTGGGAGGTGGAGGTACCTTAGAGGGTAGAGCGCCAAACTTCGGTACCGAGGGTGCTCGGATCGTTTGACGACCTTCGCCAGGAAATGCCTTTGCGTCTAGGCCGGACATGGGTACATAAAACCCGTAACTCGAAAAGTTCCTCCATATGATATGTGTGTGGGAGGAAGGTACGACACCACCAGATGTTGCCCCTTGGGATGTTCGTTCAAATCTGGGGTGCCACAAGGGTGCATTATAAGAAACCAACAAATCTCGCGGTGATGGGCGAAAATCAAAAGCTAAAGTACCTGCTTTACTGGTGCAACATTTTAACAATTTTTACTGTTTTAAAACATAAAACTCTAAATTTTTCATCAATAAAAGTTTCATAGTACACTCCAGAAAAACTTTGTTAAAAAAAGTTTTTTACAATCTGTTAAATATTACTTGGAATATATTTTAATCGGGTCTAGGACACAAAATGTCCCCAGAGAGACTATTGTTCTATGTTTTTACTTCCTTGACTTCAAACATACTGCAGAGATTTCACAATCAAATAATGCAAACAGCAGCTTCATAGAAAGGTCATATTGCCAGATATAACATTGCTTTGCTATATCATCTGTGAGTAAGCTGCTATACTTCAGGCTTTTTGTTCTCAGAATGGAATTTTACGGATATACTCTCTTTAAGAGGATAAATTGAAAATTCCTTTCAAAATATTTCTTTGAAAACTAGTGAAAAGTTCCTTTGTTATGTCTTTATTTAAAGGTCTTTTATTTTACGTCTACGGGATTTTTGATTTAGAGTATAACATTTTGGGAAAAAATTTCCTAGAGCAAAAAAGATTACCCTGACTTATTTTGATGTGATAAAAAAAAATTTATGAATTACAGTGTAATAAACCGTGAAGATAAATTGATTTGAAACAATTTCTTTGCACAAGAGGTAAATTATAAGAAAATAGAGTCATTTTATAAGCAGACCAAAAATAAATATGCTTTAAATTTTAAATTTCGTCTTAAATAAAATTTCAAAATCTCTGAGTACTTTTGTAGGCACGGTGGTTTTTATATAATGATACGCTTCAGGGAAAACTTTCGTTTCAAAATGTGCGTAAATTAGAGAATTATTTTTTTTCCAACGTTAAAAGTAACTCCTTAAAAATATACTCATTAGGAGGCCCTACGGCTGTTAAAACTTGAGATTTCGTTGATTTCGCACAATTTTTTTTCTAAACCCTGAATCTTATTCTGTAGTAATACCCCCAAAAATTGTTTCTCTTTGGGCGCATAAATCAAACTACACTATTTGAAACATTGTTCAGTTTACATAATATATGTTTGAATATTTCAAAAGAAAATGTTTTTTGTAATTGAAAAAAACATTTCTTAGAATTCAGTGAATAGTTGAATTAGGGCCAAGGTAAAAAGATAAGCAAATGTGGCACTAATAAATAAAAATGAGGCGATTTCTATCAGAAAGAGAAATTTCTGGAAAAGAGGGCAAAGGCGTAAGGCATTGACATTTGTGAATTCTTCATAACGACAGCCGATCCAATGCTCCTCGGTGGGATGTTAAAATATTAACCTTTAGCTAACAGGGCCCATTTTTTCGATTCCTCTCTTTAGAAAGGGAAATTTCATACCCCCTTTGTAAGAACGGCCATTAAGGGGGTTATATATATATATATACACTGGTTATCAAAAATTAAGGAAAAGTCACAAAAATAGCGATTACTCAAAAGTTTCGCGTAGGATTTAATGAAACTTATACACATTATACAACACATTGGTAGGTAAAAAATAGCATAAAAAGAAATCGCCAAAAAATTATGGTGGTGTAGAAACTAGCATATGTATACAATGAACAAATCGGATGTGTCAGTTTGGTATAGGAAAAGTACATTTTATGTACCTCATGGTCCTCCTGAGAAGCAATACAGCACATACAGCTATGTGTGATGGTGTCTATTATGCAGTCCATGAGTTCGATCGGAAGTGAGAAACATTGTTCTTTCAAAGCAGTTGAAAGTGTGGCTAGGGTCCTAGGAGGAGGATTGAGAGCAGCTATACGTTGTCCTTAAGCGTCCCAAACATGCTCGATGGGATTTAGGTCCGGTGATCGAGCTGGCCACTCCATGCGCTGAATTGATTCCTGCTCAAGATAAGCCTCCATGATGCGATCCATGTGCGGTCTCACGTTATCGTCCTGTAGCACGAAAGTATCACGTATTGCCCCTGCATAAGGGCACACATAAGCATCAAGGATGTCATCTCTATAGGTGTGAGCATTCACATTTCCACGGGGAAAGACATGGAGGTCTGTGCGTTCACCCAAAGAGATACCACCCCAAACACATACACTGCCTGATCCGTATGCATCTCTTTCACGGATGTGTGAAGGATGAAAACGAGTTCCAGTTTCTTTCCAAATCAAAATACGCCTACTATGTGTTTGGAGGCTAAACCTGGACTCATCCGTAAATAGAACAGCCCTCCATTGATCACGCGTCCAGTGGACATGTTGACGTATCCACTGTAAACGTTCCCGCCTATAGCGTGTCGTGAGCGGGGCACAAATTACTGGTCGCCACGCAAAATGACCACCTTCGTGAAGCCTTCTACGCACTATTGACGTTGATACCAACCTTCCGGATCTTGTAGCGAGGGAGGATATCAGTTCAGACGGAGTTGCGGTTCTATTCCTGCGTGCGCATAATGACAATTATTGATCATCGGTTCTCGTCGTAGCGCATGGCCGTCCTTGGCTGAACCTCCTGGATGTCGAATCCGTGGTAAGAAATTGTTTCAAGTCTATGAACCACAGACGGGTTCACATTTAGCCATTTGTCACATCTGGCCAGTTTGTCCTGCCCTAGTCTCCCAATAGCTCGCCATCGCCGTTCTTCGGTCAAATGATGCCTCGAGGTTGTTGTTACAATTTGGCTATGCCAGATGTCTAATCTCAGCCTTCAGCGACAATTCTCGCCCTGCTCTGAGACATGCACTTTTTTGCTCCTCGCAAATGACGTATTCCGACTGCAGCGCCACTATTTTGCATAATGTAGTATTTTTCAACATCTTTTACTTAACAACATAATCAAATTTTAAACAGATTGGCCTAGTTTTGAACGTGTTATCCCACTTTTTGTGATTTTTCCTTAATGTTTGATAACTAGTATATATATATATATATATATATATATATATATATATATATATATATATATATATATATATATATATATATATATATATATATATATATATATATATATATATATATATATATTCATTCTTAGATATTCTTGGGATACATACTATCCCAACCCATAAGGAAAAGGTTAAATGCTTCGAAAATGTAGTCACCCCTTTTTAATTGATTGTGGAATTGACGAAGTGTTCCGTACATAAAAGCCTATGACGTGACTGTTCAAAACTGTTATTACAGGTTGACCTAACCAACATTAAATGCAAATTGCACATATATTATGTCACTATGGCTACTAACATTTGAACATCCTCTCTGATATAAAGTTTATTGGTGTCCATACGATTTCGTCTCTCTTTAGCCAACTGTGCTTCTAATATTAATGTAGTAATTACTTCCTTTAGTAAGAAGTTACGAGTGTGACTAACATCATAGAAATTTCTACACTCAGACGCGAAACTATATTTAACAACTGTGTAATCATATTTCCTATTTTTCTGGTAAACTATTATGATTGTGCTTGTGCAAGTAAATTCATGTTTGTTCGACAATTTTTTGTGTCATGATGATATTATAGTCGGGTCATCATTTCTATCTTACAGCTAGAATTGGCATGCATGGAACATGTTTTTCATTGGCTTTCCCTCCAAAATTAGTTTTTTTTTTTGAACGACTCGTCTCAGCTCGATTGCCCTTCATGTAAGACTGAGATATGAACACGGTAATCAAAGTATTCAGTAGTAGTACTGCAGAATATTACTGTTAATATTGATTAATAATATTATTATTATTAATTATTATTTGAGAATTAGACTGCTTTACGCTGCAAGCAATTAGTAAGTCATCGCAAACCATACGCTGTTCTTTGCCTTACGGATTTCCATTCCCTAAGGCTTTGTTGAGAAAACCTCCACAAAAACTGTTAAAATTGTGTACAAAACTTTTCTTTAATTCACTGTAACTCGTAAAATGATTTCGGATTCTTACTTTCATAAGTCAACGTATTTTATCCATTATCGACCAAGTATTTCCTTTACTCTTTCATGTACTGGAAATTTATTGTTGCCGTCTGTACAAAAGGTAAAAAATTTGTTAGTTTTCATTTATTTCCCCCTATATATGGTCGTTTGGTGGAGTGACCGCCAAATAGGGGTGGCAGGCTAGAAAATTTTAACTGTATATATACAGGGTGTCTATAAAAGAACTCCGGGGTTTTGAGGCAAAATATTTTAATGAAATAAAAAACATACATACATGTTTTATACATGACTGAAAAGCTTACATTTTCAAGTTTTTTTAACACTTAGTAAAGTTCTATATGAGCCCCGTTAGTGGCACGGCAGACGTCTAAACGGTATTCTACCTCTTCCCATGTCCTGTCGAGCATGTCTGGGGGGACGGTTGCCACACAATTGACTATTCGTTCCCTGAGATGTTGAACATCACGAATTTTCTCTGCATACACAAGATTCTTGATATGCCCCCAGAAGAAAAAATCCGGCGACTTTTGCTTCAAAACACTTCCTGTTTCCTTAAATGCACTGAACCATTGACGAATGGTTTTGTCAGAAGGCGGGTTAACACCATAGTTACGTCGAAAGTTTCTTTGTACGGTAACTACAGACTTCGTTTCTATGAGCCAAATAACACATTGAGCCTTTTGTTGCGGAGTCGCCATCATTTCAAATTTCGCGACGTCATTTCAAGGTCAACGCCCTGCAGCGCCGCCAACAGTTGATACAAACATTCCCAATTGGTATGAGTAAAACTTTTTGAGCTACTCTTTTCAGAGAAATCGACTAAATTTTGCTATCTTTTATAGTTAGTGAGATATGAATTTTTAAAACCCCGGAGTTCTTTTATAGACACCCTGTATATATATATATATATATATACAGGTGGTTATAAAAATAATGGAAACACTTAGGAAAACATGAAATTCTTTATTAATATGCTGTAGGACCATCTATGGTATTTAATACCACCTGGATTCACTAAGGAAGTGAATTATGCAAGTCATGAATAGTGGTTAAGGGAATATTATATCATTCTTTATGGATAAATCGTCAATGTTCCTGTAGAGATGCTATTGCTGGATATTGATTCCCGACTCTGTTCCCTAAAACAGACAACAGGAGTTCGATGATATTGAGGTTTAGGACTGTGCGTGTCAGATAAGATGTTTGACTTGGTGTTTATGTTCCTCAAACCATGACCTGACACGTCCAGCTGTATGGATCGGAGCATTATCATCATGGAGAACGCCATCTCCTGCAGGAAACAATTTTTGCACCATAGGATGGATCTGGTCGGCTAATAAATTAACATAGTCCTTGCCAGTCAATCTCCCCTTCGGAGTTACAACAGATCCCTTTTGAAAACCATGAGATGGCCGCCGAATCCCTAAGAAATTTCCTCTCCATGTTTGACAGCTGGTACGAGACAAGCATGATAATACGCTTGTGTAGGTGTTTTCAGACATACGCACGTCCTGTTGCAGGGGACAAAGTGAAAAATAATTCGTCTAACCAAATGTCATATTTCAATGTATTACACGCCCAGGATTTGTGCTCGTGGCACCACTGTAGAGGACGGTTTGTTTTCACATCTGTTACAAGTGGCTTGAGAATTACTACTCTGCCGTAAATGTTTTGTTTTTGAAGTTTTCTCTTACCTGTAATGACTGGTACTGGAGCCTGCAGATTCAGATGGAGCTCTACGGTCACTTTGGCTGCATTTGTCTTCTTTTTTGATATCACAGTCCACTTCAACACCCATAGTCTCTTTCACGTAGCTTTCCCTTTCGTCCACTATTCTGTTTCACAGATGATGTCTTTCCGTGAACTTTGTATGCCATCTTGACTTCCGATATCATAGCTCGGTAAACACCGAAACACCCGGTGGCTGTTGCTACAGATACTCCAATTAAACGCGCTTCAACAATTTGCCCATCTGCACGGTCTACAGGGTTTGACATCTTAGGCTATCCCACAAAGAGCCTTATGCCCATAGTTTCATTACTGCTACTTTAGAGTAGAATAATTTATACACTGTGTTCTATAAAAAAATATTGGTCCCTAAACTCGTTTTTTAAGGAATACGAAGCACTTCCATAAACATCACTAATATTGATGTGTTTCCATTATTTTGATAACCACCTGTATATATATATATATATATATATATATATATATATATATATATATATATATATATATATATATATATATATATATATATATATATATATATATATATATATATATATATATATATATATATATATATATATATATATATATATATATATATATATATATATATATATATATATATATATATATGAATTTCTGCAATTTTCGTAAATCATAAAGACACATTTTTTCGAAACTTTTCGTATGAACAAAACTGATAAAAATATTTTAACAGGGAGCTATGGCATCGACAGATATTTTATTAACTTACTTGGATTTTAAAATGCTAACTTCTGGTGTTCAAGTATTTTTATGAGCATGACTTTTGTATTAAGACACATTGGGGAAAATGAGGATTATGAGGGAAAACAAAACTCCCCGTATACGTTTAACAAACATCAATAAAAGACGCGAGAAATACTTCTTTATTAGATACTAAGAACTATTCATTGCAAAATCTGACATTCATTACTTTATCGGGGATTTTTCAGAAATCTGAGATATTTTGGGATTTTCAGGAAAATATGTCAGGCCTTTTTGGAGTTAAAAGAATTTTACTAACGGGAAAATACCTTCCGTATAATATCACACTTCAAATATAGTTCTTACCCACGAAAATTTAAATTTAAATGAAAAAATCAAATGGAAATCTCTTCCATCACAAAAGTGTGAAAACTGATTTATGATGCACCGATGAATAGTATAATCATGTGAACGAGGAAACAATAATTTTAATACCTAACTGAGATTTACGTTTCATCTCACCTTTCACAGCCTTTCCCGTATGAAAAGCATCGCCGCGATACGAGTCCTTTTTTTTTTCGTGTTATCCTCTTCTTCTGTACTCCAAGAATACGTTACCATGTTTTTTGTTTTTTTGCGCTGACGTAGAACAATTCATCATGTGATCAAAAGTCATTTGAATTCTCCATTTAATGCGTTGACAGATATGGGTTAATGAAAAATTTACTGGGCTGGGAAGTGGTGAATGTCAAATGAAGGTGAAAATTCTCCAATCAGTGAAATCCCATTCATAAAAGATTCTCGTGCGTTAGGACGCTCACTTTTTTTTTTTTTTTTGAGAATAACCTCAAGGAGTGGGCGATTTTCTCTCAAACTGAGATTTTCGTTGGTAAAATCAAAAATAGTTTGCAAGGGAACTGCATAAGTATAAATTCCCCTGTTCAAATTTAAAACACGTATTTTTAACTTTTTAAAGTGACTGCCTACATTGAAAATGTTATTTTTGACTATTTTGGTCAATTTTATAATTTGCAAGAATTGTGTAATTCAATCTTTTCTCTTTTCAAAACCGCTTTGATTTTCATTCTACATCAACTAAAAGCAGAGTTATAGCTATTTTAAAAAACATCGTCTGCTACAAAATTGAAGTGACTAACAACTTTAAATACGTTTTTCTCAGAATTATGTTTTTTAGCACAAATCTATACCATTATCATGATATTTCGCATAATGCATATAATTTGATAAAATTTTCTGGAAATGATTTAGATGCTATTGTTAATGAAATGACGTACAATAATTGTTGTATAATAAATAGTTTTTCATTTTGGGCTGTTTTTATAAGGAAAGGAATGACGAATCGGGGAAAATTTTTATATTGGAACATAAAATTGTCTGTATTATTTTTGCATTTTAAAATTTCTCTTAGATTATAGGTCATTTTGAAGATAACAGTCATATTTATCATTTGTGTGAAGGAAATTAAAATAGTACCTTTAGAATTTTGTGCAGAGTGATAGGCGTTTTAGCTAAATTTCATTAAAAATTACTTCAAATTGACCGATTTATAAAAAAGTATAGTATTTATAGGTAAGTTTTTGTTTATTTTTTAATTTTTAAGTGCTATTAAGACCATAAAATCCTTAAAAATTAATTTTTTTTTTAAATTGGCTCCGAACGTAGGCAGTCACCTTATATGAAGAATAGAAAAACATGAATATTAAAGAGTAAGTGATAGTTTTTCTAAAAGCGGATATATTCCTGCAATAAACTCGTAAATAATTTAAGGTAATATCATCAGTGAACATAAAAGCGTCACATGAAAATATGTATGCAATTTCTAAACTGGGGATATTTAGCCTGGTATGTAAGAATAGGTAAATGTTCTATTGTAATGTTATGAAGAATTTTTAAGCGAAATATATTTGCATTAACTTCTTGTGCTGAGTTTGAGAATATAGGCACTAACGTTATAAACACAGAAGTAGTCAATAATAATTTAAAATAAGTAGCCATTTTACCAGAATGGAATATATTTCTGCAATAAACACATTAAAATATCATAAAAAGTAAAAGCTTCACTTGTGAATATGTATTCAAAAATTAGAAAATTTTGTTAGGTATGTTAAAACAGGAAAATGTTCATTAGTATAGTAGCAAAAGATTTTTAAGAGGAACATATTTCTGCTGTTGAACATTAGAATACATATATGGACTTTTTAAATGCAGAGGAAGATCTGAGGATTATAAACGGCCTTTCTCAATAAAGCGAGCGTATTTTTGCAATATAAAGAAGAATAATTTAATCTAATAATTTCAGAATACACAAAAGCGTCAAACGTGAATATTTTTGCTGTTTCAGAAATTTGAAAACATTGTTAGAAGATTTGTTGGAATGGGAAACTGTTCATTCGTAAATTCGTAAATTAATCTTAAACGAAACATATTAATTTCAGTTTCCCCTACTGCGAATATAGATATCAACTTTTCAAATCAAGGAAATAGATAATATTGTAAAGTAAATGTCTATTTCAATAAAAGCAAGGACATTTTTCTAAAAAAACACATGAATAATATAATGTAATTAGTTGGCCATGGGACCCTTTCGCATGCGATTAAAATACGATAAATTTTATAGCGAGGTTGTTCGTTTGTAGTAGGAAGAAAGAAGAACCGGTTCATATGTAGCAATTGTTTATTTGTCAAATAACAGTGGTAATACAAAACCAGTTACAAAAAGCCTTTGGCCACAATATTGAAGATGAAACATAAGACGAAACAGAGGAACATGAGATATGTACACGTCAAAACACCTTTGTAGACAATATTGAAAATTAAATATGACACAAATTTCGTGGAAAATGTGATATTTTTATTACAAAACCTCTTTGTGCATACTATTTGACTGTGCCGTTTCGACGCATCCATAGAAAGAACTTTAGGGCTAAAAGTCAATTTTTCACGTTGATTTTTAAACAAACAATATAATGTGTCATTCTTGATTGACAAATCGCCAGAAGCGGAGAACTAAATCTATAAAATGGTACATCATTTATCGATTTTGGTTAAGTATGAAGGGAGAGAAAGGAATCGTCACAAAAAATCACCTTCTAGAAATAATATATATTGTTTTTCCATGCAAAAAAGAATAATGTACATTTACGCGGATGTTGCAAATAAAGAAACTCATTAACGAAATCACGGAATGATAATAAAAGCAAACGATTTTTAAATTTAAAAGTTCAGTGCTATTCTTCTTCTTCTTCTTCTTCTTCGGTTCTACAGCCTAGGGCTGGCCAAGACCGTCCCAAGAAGTTTCCGCCAACTTGGTCACAGTGCACTTATCTCAGTGCGATTGATAATGGTAAAATAAGAAAAGCTAGCGCGCGCACCATCTAGGGGAAGAAAACTTGTTTATAATGTTTATACTTTAATTTTTAAACATACAATAATATGTGCAATTCTAAATTAGCAATTAGCACGAAGCGGAGATCTTAATCTTTAAAATAGTACCTCATTTATCGATTTTGGTTAAGTGTGAAGGGAGAAAAAGGGATAAAACAAAAACAAAAAAATACCTTTTAGAAATAAGACGTATAGATAATTTCAGAAAAGTGAAATGTGACGCGTTGTTAGGTTTGTTAGAATATGAATATGTACATTTGCAAATTCGTAAATAAATTTTAACGATAAACATTAGTATTAGTTTCAACTAATAACGTAGGTATCAACTTTTTTAAATATAGAAAAAATCAAGATTACTGAAAGATAAACTGCAATTTTACATAAGCGAATACAATTTTACGAGTATTCTACGTTTCTGAAACAAACGCATAATTAATTTAAAATATTAATTTCAGTAAACGTGCAAACGTCACACGGGAATATTTATGTAATTTAAAAATTTTGAATTTTTTGTTAGGTGGGATGGAATAAGAAAACGTTCGCGATAAATCGTTAAGAATTTAATTGAAATAATGTAGCCTTTTTTTATATCCGTTACAAAAAGTTTCAAGATGCACATACATCGATATTAACATTATATTCATGTTATATTATATTGATGTTATAATGTTTAGAGGAAAGTACACACATAGAAATACCATATAGTAAATTGCACTTTCTCTTGAATTGCATTTTCTCTGAATGGCATTACCTTGAATTGCATTTTCTCTAAAGCGATTATTTTCCTATTTGCTTTGCAGTTAATAATTACCAAAAAATACAGAAGATCGAAAATTATCACATACGAATAGGTGAGAACACTAAAGCTTTGATAGATACGTCTGAATAGGAAATTGATTTTGTATGTGAAATCAGAAAGGATTTTTAAGCAAGAGATATCAAAAATTTTTTACGCAACGGAATATCAGAATGTGGATGTAATTTTAAGATATCCGACTACGTTCGGAGCCACTCTTTTTTTGAAAACTGAACTTGCGAAAACTTTTATCTTGTTTTTCGAAGGAATATAACACCAAAGTTCGAAAATGATGAAAAAATGGACATTAATTATGCAAATTTTTACAAAATTGAGGAAATTCGGTCGAAATTTAGCAAATTTTTACAAAAACGGCTCTAGCGGTAAAAAAAAAATATGCATACAACATTAACTTTATTTTGTCATATGTACGTAAGTGCCTTCTAAGTGAAATGACCTACAAGTTAATCGATATCTCAAAATCTAAAAAAAATAATAAAAATACGGATTATTATATGCAATTAATTGTTAAATTTTAGTAATTTTCCTCGAGAATTTTTATAAATGCAGCTATAAATCAACAAATAATATACCTAGAACCAAATCCGTAGTCCATTACATTGTTAGTATTATGGAAAACATACGTGAAAAATTTCATAGACATATCATGGTTAGATTTTTAATTATCACAACAGTCGTTTACATTTTTGATGAAAAATAAGTTCTTCAGAAAACACGATTAAAGTTTTCAATTTGAATTGAAATTCATAGCTGCTGCTGATCTTTAAATTGCTCTAATTTCATTTCTAATGATTGTATCGAAAAAATAAAAGCAGATTTAGAAACATAAATTTACAATATTTTAAAAAAGAAATAAAATCAATTTCGGAATTTCACCAAAATCGATGTTTTAAACGTAGTCGGATACCTATTGGTTATTAGAAAGTTTATAACTTTTTTGATGTAGAGGAAGTCAAGATGGATGTAAAGTGAAGTAGGGATTTCTTTGGAAGGGAATATTTTTTAGCAACGTACATGTTAGCAATTTTTTTTTCTTTTTAAGTAACGGTGTCCCACGGGGATATTTGAATGTTTTTTAAAATTTTTAAATGTTGCTTATTTTGTAGGAATACGCAATCATTAATTATTTAAATTGTTAAAAAAGTAAATGAAAGGTATTAGTCATTTATTTTAATCACGGAATTTAAGAATTTTAGCACAAAGTATATTATTTTTTTAAATGCAGAAGACAAGAATTTTATAAGGCTAACAGGCGATGTAAATATTTGCCACTTATGCGATCCATGCAAATATTCGTGTATCAACAAAAACCCTTCAAATCTACTTTACTGTGTTTGAAAACAAAACGGGTACATGCTAATCTATAAAATCATACTTTTAAAAAAAAGGAGGTAAGATTTTTAAAGGACACTAAGATATTTGAGAGTCATATTTGAGAGTCATATTTTACAGTCATATTTTGAAAGTCATATTTTAGAGTCATATTTTGAGAGTCATATTTTAGAGTCATATTTTGAGAGTCATATTTTAGAGTCATATTTTGAGAGTCTTATTCTACTGTCATATTTTGAGAGTCATATTAATCTTCTTTACTGTGTTTGAAAAGAAAACGGGAAAATTCTGATCTGTAAAATCATACTTTTAAACGAAAAAGGAGGTAAGATTTTTAAAGGATTCTAAGATATTTGAGAGTCATATTTTAGAGTCATATTTTGAGAGTCACATTTTAGTGTCATACTTTGAGAGTCTTATTTTACAGTCATATTTTGAGAGTCATATTAATCTTCTTTACTGTGTCTGAAAACAAAACGGGAAAATGCTGATCTGAAAAATAATACTTTTAAACGAAAAACGAGGTAAGATTTTCAAAGGATTCTAAGATATTTGAGAGTCATCTTTTAGCCTTTTTTCGCAACTGATGTTTGGAAATCTAGAAAAAGAAATTATATTACCGAAACAATACATTTCTAGTTAAATTTGTTAGCAATTTAATGTAATCATTTTCCTCCTAGAAAACTTTCAAATAAATTCCCTCCCTTTACTTACTTTTGGAACTGTTGTGGTCACTTAAATGATGTTTTAGCAAAGTAAATGATTTCCTTTGCTAAAACATCTGTCGTTTCATAAAATACTTTTACGAGAAAAGTATTGATAAACTTTCCGCATCGGTCCGACGTCCTTAACAGAAAATTGTTTCGCAAATGAATTTTTTTTTCGACTTGTTATGAAAAATTATTTAACGTATTACTTTGAGTTTTTCCACGGATCAAATTACAAAAATAAAAGAATAAACTTGTGGTGACATGGGAGGGTTTATTAAGTATTTCTTTAGTATTATAACTAAAAATGGTTTAATAAAGAAAAACATGTACTATACTATAACTGTACAAATTGTCCAGTTATATTTGTTCTCTATATCTAACAGTATTATAAGTCTATTTATAATGAAAGAGCTATTATAATTGGATTGCGAAACGAAAATAATTTCCAAAATCAAAACATTTTATTAAAACTTTCGAGTAGCAGCCAAATGTTTAGAAAACTTAAAAGCACACAATATATTAGTTCAAAGCACGAATTCAACCTTTATTTAATCACTCAGCTACTTTTCAAAATACTAACATTTAATGACGACATTTCCCGTGTATCGAATATTTCTTTTATTAAAAATGAAAGTGGAGAACACACAAAATAAATGTGTTTTGTCATATTAATCAAATTCATTATTTATTTTTAAAGTTAAGTAGTTAACGCATAGTTATAGCAATTTAAACCCCTATAACTTTTAATTAAAAGTAGATAAATGCTTGGAAATTGTAAAGCATATTTAAATGGCGCTAGTCATTGAAATTTTTAATTACATAAGTAAACTAGTTTCTGTATTACTTCAAGTACTCTCTTCATCATTTTATAAGACGGATGTTAACGTGTGATTCAAAGTAGGATTACAGAATAATCGAAATAGAACGATGTTAAAATAAATTAGTTTATTACTAAGTTTTAATTCTATCACGTGCTTCCTAGCAGTTGGCGTGAGTTCCGAGTCCCATCTAAGGTTTGGTCATTCAAGTGTTGTTCCTTCATTGGGAGCAATGTTGGCTGAAAGGTACTCCATAATAAAGAACCAACATGATTTCGGGTTGCTTACCACATTGAGAAAAAAGCACGTTATTTCATCTAATGCAAAACTCTGACATTATTTTTAAGGACATGTGTTTAAATTTTATGCCTCTTATCTGTAAATTAGTATTTAGTACTGAAAGTTTATCGCCGCCTTTCATCACTTGAGTAGGTCGATAAAATGAGGACGAAGCATGCTTGGGAACTAAACTCTGGAGGCCCCACGTCAGGTTGACCACCTGACTGATACATGTGCTGTATGGCACCCCAAGCCCACGGTCAAGAAAGCGGAGATGGACACCGTCGGTCTTGGTTCACATCGGACTGTTGCGCCATGAGTTTAGTTTAGTTTACTAAAAGTTTATATATCTGCAAAATTCAGTTCAGAAAAAAATCGCACAAAATAAAGCGAACTTCCGTTACGTTACTCTTCAAACTTGGTGAAACTGATCAACTTTTGTTAAACGCAACATTTTTATCTTTAAATAGTTAGGTAGTAAGGAATTGTGGGAATTTTAAAGGATGTTGTATCTATTAGCTAATCATTCGACAGTTGCTTTAAATTTTGAACTAACGCTCAACGAATGCTCAAGGAATGCGATTGGTCTTCCTGAAAAAAAAGGGAAATTAAAGGCTACCAGATCTGGCGAGATAAAAGTAAGGGGTTCAGATTATCTTATTCAAAATTTTAAATCCTATTACAAAAGGTGAACTTTCTGTAAGCACTTGAAATTTTAAGAAGGTAATAGAAAAAATGCTCTGTTGATATAATAACAGAGCATTTCATCCAAAGGAAATTTTAGAACTATTTATCTGTTAACCTTTACAAAGAACTGCAAGTTATGTTAGCAGTTAATTAAAAATTATTTTAACGTAGGATTACGTTCCTCCATAACGGTCCTCCGGAAAAAAAAATTCAGACGTCAAAACTGTCCGTCCGTACAACTCGAATTATAATTGTGGCAGCGCGCCAAACCCAGTCCGTATCGCTTTGACAAGCAGTAAAGAATTAAACAGAAAAGTTAAAAAATGCGTCAGAATTTTGACATACATATATGTATATATATATATATATATATATATATATATATATATATATGTAATATAATCATTACATCTCGTTCTTAAAATGCAACCTGAAAAGGAAAACTAGCTCAAATTTACATGGCTGGAGCTAGACTCAGCCTGAAAGAATTTAAATTTTGAAGCAGTCGGGTCGAATCATTTTATTAGGAGCGATAGTAACATACGTCCTTTCATTTCAGATGCTCGGAGCGAAGTGCAATATCACCTTTCAACATTACGCGCTAGAAGCGAGGTACATGTGGCTGTTGTTTTGAAATGTCAGCGGAATTTCGGGCTGGCGATGCGAACTCACGCCTTTCTCGGGACGTATACACGTGTAGAAATGCAACGTTTGCTGTTTTATGGGAAGTCCTGTTGCTATGGGTTTTTAAAGCGCTAAAGTAATGTTACTGGGGATTGGATTTAGGAAAGGGAATTTAACCCTTTCACCGGCTCAATTCGAAACTCTAATTCACCTATCCTGGCTTCTGAAACTTGTATAGTTCTACCCTTCAAGCGGCCCGATTCCCTGGAAAAAAGTTTGTTTTCACTGCAAAGTACTTCTTTCCCCCCTTTTGCTTGTCACCGCAACCCTCCACAGTAATAACATTTTCCACCCCGCTAGTGTCCCCCAGCGAGAAAGCGGAATTTTTCTAGGAAACAGTACGGGTGTGTGTGTGGCTTATTCCACCCGCTCTAGCCCTAGGCTAGACCAGAGGAAAAACAGCTTCTAAACAGGGTCATGTAGAGATTTCCGTTCCTGGGAAAGACTCCTCGGTGACTTCGTATCGGCCCGATGATAACGTTAAAATGCTATGAAAATTTGGCAAAAATATTATATTCAATTTCTTCCAAACTTCAGATATTTTCAAAACAAAGCATTCGAAAATATAAATTAAACATTAAATATTTCAGATTTTAAGCCATCTTTTATAATTTTAAGTTAATAAAAAATTCTAGAGAATTCCATTAAATATTTCATCTCACTAGCATAATATTTTTCACACGTTTTCCCATAACATTTCCATGATATTCGAATGCCTGATAATAATCATCTCCTACTTCAAGATATTTATATTTTGTGCACAACGCCATACAAACTTAATTCTTAACCCATTCTAAACAAAAAGAAAATCAATCATATTGAGGTGGTATACTAATTTTATTACCTCATTGATTTCAGGAACCAAAAATTTAAACTTCAATAATTACCATTTTGTTACACAGAAGATACATTTTAACAGTCGTAAAAATATTTACACATTCTGAAACACTGCAAGTGGTTAAAAAATATTATAAGTGTAAATTTTATATAATTAAAACATAATAATACACAAATTATTTAAATGTGTCATGTTACAATCACATTGTTTTATCCTATGAATTTTATACTTCATTGTTAAACGAATTACACTCACACAAAACGATAAAAGAATATTGCAGTTCACACACAGAATTACTTATTTTTTCGTATATGTAATGAAATTTTGGAAAAAAGAATTATTTTAACAACCCAAAATTAGATAATATTAAATTTTAGAATTAAGATTAGAACATAATATTCCATTTTTGGCATGATCTCAAGGTTAGTACAAAAAGTGACACACAGTACCCAAAATGACTGCTCAAAGGTTATGCTTGAATATATATATGGTTTATTTACACTACTATACATTTTATATACAATAACACTTTAAAAAAAAAAAAGAATTCATTAAACTTTCTTCAAATTATTTAATCCTATTCTAAATTTCCTTCAAGTTAATCATTCAATGCAATTTTTCTAGATATTCACCAATGTTAACCTAAACTATCACAATTAATTTCAACAATAAATATTTGCTAATAGATACACACATCATTGATAATCAATTCCAGCAGTAATAAAATTCCTCATCATAACTTTGTTACTACCAATTACATTCATCAATAATCTTTACTAATAGTTATACACCTCAATAATAATAGGTTTTGCCAGTAATTAAATTCCTCAACGTAACTTTGTTACTACCAATTAAAATCATCAGTAACATTTATTAATAGTTACACACATGATATTCAAAATCATCAATCATCATTTCAAAACATAACTTTGTAATTAATATTTAAATTATTTTCAATCTTTCACTCAAAATCTTAAAATTTTAGGAATGCCAAAATTAGAGTTCCAAATGACTTCCCTAAATGACTTCATTAATATAAAATACTTTGAAGCAAATGCGCCTACCTTGGCTGACATCGATGACACCACATGTATGCAAATGAGTTTCAGTCCTCGGACTCATTAACACACACAGGTATGAGGATAATAATCCGTTGCGTCATAATTGGCCGTCCACGTAGAATATCAGTAAACACAGTCTGGAAGTCACCACTCAGTTCTTGGTCCTTGTGCAAGGGTGCAGAGTCTCACGGCTGGCATGGAGTTGATCGTTGTGGTCAAGGAAACAGGCTCAAACTCTTAGCGTCAGTTCCAGATCATTGGGCAAGGGTGCAGAATCTCTCAGATGGCATGGGGTTGATCCTTGTGGCTGAGGGAATAGGCTCAAATCCGTGTAATCTGGTAATCAACTATTTTATCATGCAAGGGTCAACAGCAACATGGTTTCACCCTTGCTTTTAGTTTCGACTCATTTATTCTATATGTTTTCACGACAATATATTTTCTTTCATATTACAAATGAATAATTATATCGCTAAAAATTTGTTAGTTCTTTCTGATGTTACAATTATAGATGCAATGATCTTGTTATAACCTTAATACATAATACCATATTTTCAAGTGCTACAATTTTTTACAACAGAAGATCGATAATAGATCGCTATATCATACACAATTGCTTATTTCTTATTATGTGAAAATGTGATATAAACAAAGACGTATAGTTATTTTGAATATAGAAATATATGTTAAACATTCTATTCTTTTGTATGGTATTTTTCAAAACAGGAAGCGGGGCACAAAGCTTCATCACAAATTTTGCATGAATGGATAGAGATATTTTCTTATTCAGAAGAAATGTTTTCTTCCGTTATTCTCTCTATTAATTTCAAACGGAAGTTCAGATTATTAAGATTCCCTCCATTTTTTTTTTGTAAAAAAGGAATGAATTCCAAACGGAAATATCTAAAAGGTGCCTGACAATTTTTTTATAATATTTTTTCTGTTATCATCGTTTTTCTTATATCCCATAATTTTCTGTTATCGTTTTTCCTATTTTGCCATAATTTTAAATAGATGCATCCATTCTGTCCACACCACCCATTGTATGGTTGCAATCCAGAACTGGTACGGGTTTTTTATAAGTTTTCCCATGTTTTGTTATATTTTGCATTTCTGTGGAATGGATCGTGCTTAAAATGGCAACAGATCTTTTATCATGCCACTTCATTATCAAAGTTTTCCCCCGTTGATAAGCAATCAGCTCACCCTTTTTCATTTTCTTATTTTTGATTGATTTGCAGTGCAATAGCGAATTAATAACAATTTTGGAACAACATCCAAAATTAATTTTTATAATATTTATATTGCAGCCGAAAAATTTTGTTGATGAATGAATATTCATGCTTAATTTATGACTTGCCAATTTTCATGGTTTTCATGCAGAAAACCAAATTTTTTGAAATATCAGAATTAAAAATTTAGTATTTTCTCGCAACACACATATTGGATTTGAGTTCAATTGAATGCACTATTTAGACGCTATTGCACATACGTACATACACAAGTTTATAGTTAAATACACAATTTTACAAATCAGTTTTGTTTTAATCATATTCTTTTTGTGTCTATGAAAATACATCTTTTTTTTAACTGCAATTTTAAGATTGTATCGGCCATATCAATGTCCTAGTTAAATGCTGTAATAAAGAAATTCCGATAATTTGGTTGTTTAGAGAGCTTAGGTCAATTTTTGGTACTCGAAGACTAATTTGACCGGGACTTACTGCTTAATGTCGATACAGATGAATACAAACATTCATATAGAAAAGGGACTCGAACCTGCGAATTCCAGCACCGTAAGGTTCACCCGGAAAATTATGCTTTCATTAATTTGCTTCCGACCACTATCAAAAATCAATGAAATTTTAAGGAAACAACTACGGGGTCCGAAAATCCTCTCGCTGGGAAGTCGGCTACGCAAGAGAGGGGTACGAAATCAGGAGAAAATTCCTATCTCATGAGGATGATCAAAATTGTGGAGATAACCTCGAATGTGACGCTCTAAACGCCTTACACCTGATAATTTGGGTAGGCAGTTCATCGTGAGTTAAAAAAAAAGAAAAGAAACACCTAAGAATTTCTCACCAATCCCTCCAACCCATTAATTTACAGATTAAAACAAGATGTTAGAAGACCGAGATGAAGAACTAAACAATATTTTGTTACACGAGGGTTAATTAGATAGACTGGAACCTAATTTTAAAGCCGATTACGAAAGGCGGGAATCATCCATGCCAGAAGTAGGATTCGGGACCGAAAGACAGAGCCCTACCATTCAGCCATTTCCCAGTATGAAGCACTGTACAACATGAAATAACTTTTCAAACTTGTATGGAAAGTAATAAAATAATAATTGAAAAGTTTGAAATGTAGCCAAATTGATGAAATAAAATAAAATATGTTTAGACATTATTTTAGTTATTAAAATCGTTATTTTAGTTATAAAAATTATTAAAAGACGATTAATTAAATTTAAATATACATAATTTAAATATACAGTACATGAATTAAATCCTGATTTCAATTAGGATTTAAATCACTTGATTTTTTAAAAAAATCATTGATTTAAATCAAAATTACTTATGTATATAGTTTTACATTATGTTTCATTCAAATGTAATTTTATTAGCTATAATGGCTTTATCTAGATTGTAAAATAAAAGATAAAGTAGGAGGGAACTTCTATCATTGCAATATCATATTTTATCTATCACTGTGATTAGTAAGAGTTTTGTTGACATAGGATAAAAAAATCATGGTTTCATGTATTTAATATATAATTTATCATATGTAAATACTAATAGTGCAATGAAAACTTTATCATTAACAGTAATAATAATTTAATCATAATTTAAATTATTGCCTTTGAAATTTTTAACTTGTTAATGTTTAAAAAAATAAAAATTCGCGAATCTCCCAGATTATGATCCTAGGGAAATTCATAAGCGCCCTGTTCCTGTGGCCTTACAACAGCCAGCTAGATATTCCACACCCTCCATTCTTGACCTTCCTTCTTGGAAACTGATGCAATTACCGAACATCTGACTTTTCGGGAAAGTCGATCTGCAACCCCCCCCCGCCCCTCCAACTTACCAACGTCGCTCTATTCAGACCCCCATCCCGTGAATGCGTCAGAATCGGAGATGTACATGTAGGGGTCTTCATTCTCCAATTTCGGACAATTCGAGGTTGTAAATCAAGCACCTTTTATCGTTCCGAAAACGGGGGAAAAACTCCGTGCAGTGCTGGAAAAATAACCTGCGCCTGTTCAGGGGTACGTCACTGCCCGAATGAGACGGCTAAGGTCGGACGTAATATTTCGTCACTGCCCGGATGAGACAGTCAGGGCTCGACGTAATATTTCGTCACTGCCGTTGAAAGGGTTAACTGATAGAATGGAGGGCCTAATATTTAATTTATTACAAATCCCCCCCGAAAAAGGGAAAATCGTCACGTTGAAAGGTGACATTTTCACAACATAATACAGATGAACTCTTATATAATAAAGTGAGTACAATTACAATCAAATATAATCAAAATTAACTACATTATACAATTACATGTCTCTGAATGCAACATTGGTGGAAAGAAGTCACGATAAACAGCAAGGTGGGTGAGAATTAGAACACATCAAGGTTACAGAGTCAAGAGCTTTGTCCATAACCCATCATAAATTAACTTCACCGAAACAAATCCAAAGTTAAATATTTGAATCTTTACTATAATATTAAACTCACTCTTATGACTTCGTTGCACCATTATACAAAATATATGAAATTAAAGACAATATACAATGAAATTTATAATGAACATTCATAATATAGGGAATTAACATAGTATGCAATAAAGTTTATAATTATTATACAATGTGCAATGAAATTCAAATAACTGAAATATTATTGGCTAATATAATCTAAATAACTTTTTAATTAAATCAAAGTTCTTCATTCAATAATGAGTCCTAAAATAACGTATAATTCTTGGAGTCCTTAAGCTCAGTTTAAATTCAAGTCGTTATACATTGTTTATCAAATAAGTCCTTATTGTATGTGGTTTATATTCAGTGTTTACATTTTACACATGATTTCACATGATTTCAAAACTTCCTCGTTTACATCAATTATCATTCATCGATCTCCATTTTTCATATTCCTAATCTCGAATACTTACATAAATTTTAAAATAATTCACAATATATAATTCAGAAGATATTTCAATAAGTTCAAGTTCAAAACAACATTACTTTAGACAATATTATTACAAAATTGATTTCTTATATTATTCTGAAAGTTTCACTTCAATTCAGCATAGATTTAGATACCTGTCAAGTTTTTTAACAATACATAAGATCATAAATTAAACAATTCAAAACAACTTGTTATAAATTCTTAATTAAGTAAATGGGCATCATTTTCACATTAGGTAATTTTCAAAAACATTATGTTCTTTAACATCGTCACTAGTTTCAATTCAAAATATTCAAATTCTAAAATCATTGGTACCAATCATGACATAAGTGACAAACCTGGAGGTGAAATGGGCTATCCTCTGTGATGTCCAACGTGAAAGATTGTTAGTGATCACGAGGGTGCTGTGATGCAAAGACAGCAAGAGGCTCATCCCTCTGCGGGAGGAACTACCCCTTGTGCTGGCAAAAGGTTTCTCCGGTGTCAACAAAATATCAACTCAGATCATCAACATGCTTGGCAAAATTAGGGGTAACCTGTGACATGTCATGTTAGCCCCAACATTGACAAAATTTTTCTTTAACTTAGCACATCAACATTTTCTTTTTAATAAATATTCTTTTAGAATAATTCAGATGGTAATTTGTGGAAGGCAAACTAGCATCAAAAATTCTCTAAATATGATTAACTACGAAATTTAGGTAGGTATCTAAATCCATCAAAGTTAGGTTATCTTCATCATGCGTCACAGTCTTCATTAGGTCATCAAAATATCGTAGGATTATCGGAGTCATAGTCAGGTAGTTATTTGAGTCACAGTTGGGTAGTCTTAATCATCATAGATAGGTTTTTTTTCTTAACACTATTAATTTTTACTTGGGATCTTGGGCGTTTTGGGGTTTACTGTTAT
Source organism: Dolomedes plantarius (assembly GCA_907164885.2). NCBI lineage: Eukaryota > Metazoa > Arthropoda > Arachnida > Araneae > Dolomedidae > Dolomedes > Dolomedes plantarius. Next base: position 166,774,599 of record OU015498.1, on the reverse strand, counting down.
TAAAATAGGAATTTTACTTTTTCTAGTTGCTAATCAAAAATTATCTGCAGGGTTGAAAGGTCTTAGTCTAGTACAGTGTACAATTTCCGAGGTTTTCTTAGTGAGGGAATTGGGTCTGTTAATTTCAAAATTTACTCTAGAAATTTGTTTCAAAATTTTATATGGACCAGAATAAGGGGGAGTAAGTTTAGGAGTATTTGGGTAACGAAACTCTTCGTACATTACTATATCACCTACCTTAAATTTAGATTCCTCAAAACGAGTGTCATATCTTTCTTTATTTACTTCATGATTTCTTATAGTTCTCTGTTTAGCAATCTTCCTAGCTTCTTCAATTGGTGGGTACATGTCTTGATCATCAAGTAAATTTTTGTAGGGTGGTTTTCCATGCATTAAATAAGAAGGGGGAAATTTTGTTACGGTATGGGGTGTGTCGTTATATTCATTCGTTATTTCACGTAATAATTTTGTCCAGGAGACTTTACCAGGGTGTGAATTTAATTTACATTTAAGCCTAGTAATCAGGGTCTGATTTACTCTTTCATTTTTTCCGTTTGTTTGTGGTCTATGCGAAGTAGTTAGCAATTGTGTAATATTATTGTTTCTCAAAAAATGTTTAAATTTGGAGGAAGTAAAAGCACTATTTCTATCACTTAAAATTTTCTTAGGTACTCGGTGTTGAAAAATTTGTGTTAAACACTTAATATAATTAGAAGCAAAGGTCCATATATACCTCGTGGCATGATCTATAACTATGTGTAAATATTTCTTTGTAGACCCATAATAATTTAAACCACCAACAGTGTCTATGGCAAGAATTTCAAAGGGTTCACTGGTAGGGGGTAACATTTGTAAGAGACCAAATCTTTTTTGTCTAGACTTCTTATTTAATTGACATACTTCACAATGTTTCACATAGTTACTCACATCTTTAGTTATTCCAATCCAATAATATTGAGGGGATATCAGATTTAACATTGCCGAAACTCCTAAATGTCCATAATTAACATGGGCTTTTTCTAATAATTTTAAACGTAAAGAGAAGGGCACAACAATTTTCATTAAACCTTGTTTTTTAATTGTCCATACATTATTAACTTTTTTAAACTTCTTACCGTTTACATTATCTAAATTTTGATGATGCTCGATTTCTTGCAATGTCAACAATGGGTCACGTTCACGTAAAGTTACATGGTGAGAAATTGGGTTTCTAGTTAACATATCGGCTTCATAATTTGTAGAACCTTTTTTATATTTAATGTCAAAATCGTACATGGACAGTTTAAGTGACCATCGGAATAATCGTCCAGTTGGGTGTTTAATACTTTTTAACCAGACAAGTGCAGCATGATCCGTATGAACGGCAAAATGAGTCCCATGTAAATAACAATAATATTTGTCAACAGCATCAATAATTGACAAGCATTCTAGCTCGGTAATGGCATAATTTTGTTCATAGGTTCTAAGTTTTCGAGAATGATAGGCTATGGGATGCAAACTTCCATCAGGGTGTTGTTGTTTTAAAATTGCGCCTACCGCTTGTCCGGACGCATCCACGAAAATATGGGATGGGTAATTTGGGTTATAAATAGATAAAACAGGTTTAGATATTAGAGCGTCTTTTAAATCCTGAAAAGCTTTCTGACAATCATCTGTCCATTCAAATTTAGTGTCTTTCTTCAATAATTTATTCAATGGTACTCGTAATTTAGCATAGTTGGGAATGAATTTATTATAAACATTTACGCTACATAAAAATCTTTGCAAGTCTTTAACATTCCTGGGAGGTTGAAGTTTCTTAATAATTTCTATATTAATGTTACTCGGGTGATAACATCCCTTTTCCACTTCATATCCCAAAAATTTTATTTTTGTTTGGGCAAATTGGCATTTTGAAAATTTCAATTTTATGTTTTCGTTTTCACAAATCGAGAAAATAGTTTTTAAATGCTCTAAGTGTTCTTCGAAAGAGTCTGAAAACATAATTATATCGTCAAAATAGTTGAGCGCAAATTTAATTTGGTATTTATTTAAAATTTGTCTGAGTGTTCTTTGGAATATGGCAGGAGCGTTTTTCCAGCCAAAAGGTAATCTTTTCCATTCATATAAGCCAAAGTTTGAGGTGAAAGCTAATTTTTCTGTACCTTTTTCATTTAGTTTAATATGCCAGTAGCCACTCGCGAGATCAAGGGTGGAGAAAATCTTAGCATTGGTTAGTTGATCTAAAACTGCGTCGATTCGGGGAATTGGTTCCGAGTCCGTTTTTGTAATACTATTTAGTTTTCGGTAATCGATACACATTCTGGATTTTGAATTTTCATCTTTCTTGTAAGCCAAAGTAATTGGGGAAGCATAGGGTGAATGAGATGTTTTTATTAAACCTGCAGCTAAAAGCTCGTCTATTTGCTTCTTAATTTCGGCATTATCTTTTGGCGACGCCCTGTATGGACGAAGGGAAATTGGTAGTTCAGAATTCAAAATTACTCTTTGTGGTTCAAGACGTATACATCCAACATCATATTTATTTTTCGCGAAAATATTATTATACTCATTCAATATTTTGTTCAATTGAACACTTTCATCATCAGTAACATTATTTTCATTTTCAATTTTATAAAAACGAGTATCACAATTTCTATTATATTTAGTATCAAAATTTACAGTATTATGAGAACAAGTATGTGGCACATTAGGATTATCATATGTTAAAAATATATAGCAATTATTAGTAACATTTTCCAAAGACAAAGTAGATGAAATATTATTTTTTCCTTGGTAAAGACAAAAATTTTTAAAATTCAAATTAATTTTAAATAGATTAATAATTTCCGACGATAAAATTGCATACTTTAAATTTGTTTCAATAACATAAAAATTAACAAATCTGTTCAACTTACCGATTCGGCACTTTGTAGAAATTATTTTATTAGTTTTTATTTTACCTGCGAGGGTACTGACCTGTGAATTGTCCGATGGAAGAATTTTCACATAATATTTAATTTTATCATATACAGTTCGAGAAATAATGTTAATGGTGCTACCTGTATCTATCAGGCCGATAATTAGTTCAGTACCGATTTTTAGGTGTATGGTGAACATCCGTCATTGTCGCTGTTCTGTCATGTTGCTGTTATAGTTGTTTGTATGTTGTGGAGACTGGAACCGAGTCCTAGGACATTCCTCTTCTCGAAAATTCTGGGGCCATCTATGCCATGGTCGCGGTTGTTGGTGCCGGAATCTAGGTGACTCGTGTTGTGGGAATCTGTCATAGTCACCTCGCCGATCGAACGGTCTGCGAAAACCGGACTGTTGGTTACGCAAGTCTCTATTATGTTGTTCTTTCCTCTTATCTTCGTAGCTGTTTATCATTTTCCTCGCAAGGGAAATCCACTCAGTAGTTGTACCAACGTTACTTATTAAAAATAAATCTCTGTATCTTGTCGGCAATCCGTCTGTGAGACCTTGAATTATAATTTCTTCTTCAAGTTTTAATGCTTTACCGATATTAATTTTCTTTTTAAAATAATCATTTATATTTTGACTTCCAGAAAGGCTCAACCTGCTGAAATCTTCGAATGAAAACTGTTTTTCTTCTGAGAAATAGTCACTGATTTTTATTTTAACTTCATCCCACTTTTGTGATTCTATTAGGTTTTCGATGTAAAATTCCAAAGCCTCGTCCGATAGAAAATCCGGAAATATTTGTAGTTTTTCTTCTTCCGTCAATTCAATAGTCTTTTTCTCGAAGAATTTCAACCAGTTATTAATTTTGACCAAACCACAAGGATTGAATTTCGGAAGATTACTTAATTGATTTGGTGAAGATATAGCACTGTTTTCCAATAATTGTTTGTCGTAAACTCCAGAATTATCCCCTTGTTTTTCTTCAGGTTGGTCAGAGTCACGATGATCAGCCAATTTTTTATTTAAATCTTTCGATGTCATTTTCGAAAAGGGAAATCAAAACTAGGTCATTTCATTTTCAAGTGCTACGCTGGCGAACTCCTATTGCGCTTCTCTCAAGGTCGGTATTTCACGCGCACACACATAGTCCAAGGCAATGGATTCGAAGTCCGTTGAGGTTGATTCGCACATGAAGAATCGCTTTCGGCTCTATGTAATAATCCATTGGGGTTTCCCCGCACAGGTTCGAATCCTGTCGACTCTATGTAATATAATCATTACATCTCGTTCTTAAAATGCAACCTGAAAAGGAAAACTAGCTCAAATTTACATGGCTGGAGCTAGACTCAGCCTGAAAGAATTTAAATTTTGAAGCAGTCGGGTCGAATCATTTTATTAGGAGCGATAGTAACATACGTCCTTTCATTTCAGATGCTCGGAGCGAAGTGCAATATCACCTTTCAACATTACGCGCTAGAAGCGAGGTACATGTGGCTGTTGTTTTGAAATGTCAGCGGAATTTCGGGCTGGCGATGCGAACTCACGCCTTTCTCGGGACGTATACACGTGTAGAAATGCAACGTTTGCTGTTTTATGGGAAGTCCTGTTGCTATGGGTTTTTAAAGCGCTAAAGTAATGTTACTGGGGATTGGATTTAGGAAAGGGAATTTAACTGATAGAATGGAGGGCCTAATATTTAATTTATTACATATATATATATATATATATAGATAGATAGATATATACATACATACATACATATATATATATATATATAACACGTACATACATATACAGGGTGTCCCATAATGATTGGGATAAAATTTAAGGGGAGATAGAGCATGTCAAAAGGATTCAAAATTGCATAGCAACCCATGGTCGCAAACGTCATGGGAAAGTGGTATCAGAGGTACAAGAAATGAAGGAATACAAGACAGACATAATCAGAAATATTTATTGCTCATAAATATTACATATTCTGTGGTAGATGATATCGCTTCAAAAGGTTACAAAAGATGCTCAAAGTTTCCACCATTAGAAGAGATACAAGTATTACAGCAACGGACCATGGATTGACAGACATGTTCGAAAACACCTGGATTTGCTTGAATATATGCTGCAGCGCAAAGAATTCTTGCAACCAGATCCATTTCAGACTCAACAGGTGTTTCATACACAGCACCTTTAAGTGCACGAAGAAGACCTTTAAGTGCACGAAAATAAAACCAGACAGTTTAAATCCAAAGAGTATGGAGGCCAGGCAACCAGGTCCAAGCAAATCCAGGTGTTTTCGAACGTGTCGGCCAATCCATGGTCCGTCGCTGTAGCGCCTACATCTCTTGTAATGGTGGAAACTTTGAGCATCTTTTGTAGCCTTTTGAAATGGTATAATCTACCCTAGCACATGTAATACTTATGAGAAATTAATATTTCGGATTTTCTCTGTCTTGTATTCCTTCATTTCTTGTACCTCTGATACCACTTTCTCATGACGTTTGCGACCATGGGTTGCTATGCAATTTTGAGTCCTTTTGACATGCCCTACCTCCCCTTAAAGTTTGTCCCAATGATTATGGGACACCCTGTATACATAAAAAAGAGGTAAGCAACGATAAGTAATCCTACGGTAATAACCCGCGGTAGTTTCGTTAGAAGAGACTACCTTTTTTTACAATTTATGAATTTTTTAATGCTCACAGTCAATGATATTTATTTGGTATCAAATACTTACTCACTTTGTATTAGTATGTGTATATATATATATATATATATATATATATATGTGTGTGTGTGTGTGTATTTTTGTTAACATATAATAAAACTTTGAGTTAACACTTTTAAAAAAAAATTATTATGTTTTATCATAATTGAATATTGTAGGAAATTTATTTTTTTTTCTTTTACGTTACTGGATTTCCATTAGCTTAACTTTCAGATTTCTCAAAATTATTCATTGCAGATAATTAAAATTCATTTTAAGTGGATATTTATACAACGTTTATGGTTTTGACTTCCATTTCAGTGTTCATGAGTTTATGAATTTTTAATTTTTTTTATTTGCATTTACATTTAATAAATACGCTCCAAGTTTAAAAAATAATTTTATCTTTATTATGATGAATATATCATAATATAAATAAATTTAATCGTATGTGAATTATCACGAAACTTTAAATAATTTTATAAATATGTATAATAAATATGTATTTTGTTTAAATATTCATATACGTGTAATTTTTTAACGAATAAAATTTTTGAGTACAATAATATTTAACATATGAGTCTAGACCGAAGTTAATTGAATCCATTAATATTTTAAAATTAGTTCTGACGTAAGTTAAAAAATAAAATTAATCTTCTTTGTTAGGATAAATAATTTTTCTGGATGTAATGGTAAGACAGATAAAACAAATTATTTAATAGAAATATTCATAACGAAAAATATTCATGCAAGTAAAACTTATAATACGTAAATTTCATCTGATGTTAATAATCTTGGCAAGGGGAATTTTGAATAGCAATTTAAAATTTTAATTTTAAAGTTATCTTTAATTATCATTTATAGTTTTAAAGATTTTTTCTCCTATGTTTATTATGCACTTCGTTGGTATTTCTACCCCTTCTTTTGAATTACCTGTTTACATAGCAATCCATTTTTATATAAAAATAATCTACTTTTGAGTTTATTGTTCAATGTCCTTTAAATGTCATGTGTGTTATCATGACTTTTTTTTTCAAATTGAATGCATTTAAAATCTAAACCAAAGCATTTGGATTATTTATGTATAACAAATTTTTCGACATCGTAAAACTTTCTTTTTATGGGTAAAGATTTTGATATTTTTTGTCTTCATTATTTTACTCATATCTGCATATGAAAATCCAGACACTTATGTTATTTTGATAAATAGTTGTTAGCATTAAATTATATAGCCGGAAGGTGTGTACGTGATTTTAAATCTGTCATTTCTTGATCTAGTTACAGTGTTGTTGGTAAATCCTTACGTAGAATTTTGTCACTTCCAGAATAAAACCGTGGGGAATTTAAAAACTGGGTCTTTGAAAAAGTTTCTTCGGTTTAGTTTGGAGAGGAAATTTGCGTGGAGCATTGCGAAAGATTTTGCAAAGAGTTTTAAGATGACATCGGACAAAAATCTGTATAAGTTAGAGATTTAAAAAATAATCATGCAATGACTAGGAAGCTTAAAACTTATTCTCAACAGGATCGGTAAGAACGACATTAATTGTAAACTATGAAATAGCTCCATATCCTATGCACTGCAGGACTGATTCACATGTTAATGAATAGGATTTGCAAATCATTTAATACCTTCCCTACCGAGAAGACTAAATGTATTGAGTGATGAATCCCAGAAATAACTTAATCAATATTGGGAAGTTTGAATGCCTCTGAGGAAGATACACTTTGTAGGTGGACCTCAATGCTGTATGATCACTATTACTTTGTTTTAGGCTTTAGTAGGATCGACCTGACACCGTAATTTACACCAACATTTTAAGAAGATTTTTATAAGCATGTGTAACGCATTTAAAGATCTATATTTAAATGTAAAAAACATAACTTAAATATAGACCTTTGCTAAAATGTGAATATAGAAAAAAAATCGATGAAAGAAATTTCTCATACCTTTACAATGATACTTTAGTCACTCTAACGATCTGCAGCTATAATTTTGGCAAGAGACATATGAAACAGTTTTGTGTATATATAGCAATTTACAGAAGACCTTGCGACTGTACATTTTGTAGATGTTGTGGGATATTGTTAACTTTATCTACTTTTCTTTATAAACACGCTTACAGCTGCAATTTTTCCTGAAGCATATAAAAGAGTTCCGAGAATCTTACCAGTTTATAGAAAACCTTGAGGATTTGCATTTTATCGATGCTGTGGGATATTTTTTACTCTATCTACTTTACTTTGTATACACGTTTACAATTGTAATTTTCGCATGAAGCATATAAGAGTTCCGTGTATATAGTCCATCAAAGAAGACCTCGTGGTTTTGCATTTTATCGATGCTGTGGGATATTTTTTACTTTATCTACATTTCTTTATATTCACGCTTACAGCTGAAATTTGTGCATGAGGCAGTCAGGGGAGTGCCATGTAAATAGGACCTTGTGGTTATGCGTTTCATCAATGTTATGAAAGGATGTTTACTCCATCTACTTTTCTTTATATATACCATTGCAGTTGTAACTTTTGCATCAGGCATATAAAAGAGTTCCGTGAATATACCAGTTTTTTGAAGATCATGTGGCTTTACATTTAGTCGATGCTGTGGGACTATGTCTACCTACTTATCTTTGTATACATGCTTTGACCTCATCGATAAAGCATTATTTCTGCTTTCCAAAAATTTAAAATTTCCCCTCAATTGACTTTAAAAAATTTCTTTCGGAGACTTCAAAACCATATCTTTAGAATTAAACTAAATCTTGTAATTTATCACCCTGATGATGGCTTTATTATATTTAACCTTTTCTAAAATTCATTAAACTATATACGGTATACTTAAAGCGCTGCTTTTATAAACACACACGCGAAAAAAATAAAGAAAAAAAACCGAAAACTGTTGGAAGAAGGAAACTCTTACAAAAGCTTCGCAACAAAAGAAATTCATCTGCCTTTCTGTAATTAACATTGCCTCCATTAATCCAGAATCCTCTCTCATTATATGGTCATTAAAAGGGCGCCATTAATCACAGGTTACGTGACGTCACAATGCAAAACGATAAGGCCAAAACTTCCCGGGTTTTTGTGACGTCACAAAAGCTCATTACCTTATTGTTAATGAGAAGAATGGAGGAAAAAATATTGGGTGGGGAAATGTCACTGCAACGTAGCCGAACTTTTCTTCGCGGTGTAATATTAAGACACTTTGAGAGCGCTCTTTGATACTCCTCATAGGAATTTTATAAATTAAAGTCTCTAATGACGCCAAATTGAGATGCATGGATCTCATTTTTCTTTCGGAATGAAATTTAAATATTATTGGAGATACGGGTGATTGTTTAATAGGCCTGCTTTGAGACAAAAATGTTCTAATTAATCTCCCGATATCGATTCTTCTTCTTGTGGAAGCGAGTTATCGCGTGAAGATGAATCAAATAATGAACATTTTGATTTTAAAACTTGTGATTCAATAATATTCCGTTTGTGCTGTAACGGGACGCTGGCTTTCTGTCCTAGCATCAGCGAGTTAGGGCACCTCTGTTGCTATGCGTGCTTGTACCGTCCCGCATCAGTTTGAAACTGTGGCCCAAGTGTAATTAACCCTGTTATATCAAAATATTACCATAGAGCTCTAAACCAGCCTTTCTTTCGTACACATCTCTTTTTACCATGTTTTTATTAACTTGCTTTCTTGTTTGTGTGTTTGTTTGTCTGTGTGTTTGTCCAGTACAAATCTTGCAATCGATTTTTAACCAACTTCCCGACTAGCTAGACATTTGAAAACTTTTAGAATAGCTCAGAACACGATGACAATGCATTCTTTTAATACTTTTAGCCATCTTTAAGAAGAATTAAATTAATTTTCAGTTATTTTCAGTTAATTTTGTTTTGTAGACTGGTGCAGCCATCTATTGGCCAGAACGGGAACGAAAAGTTAAATGCAAGTTAACTTCTAATTAACTTCATTTTCTTTCAAGTTGATTGGATAATTCTTCAAAAAATTTTTTAAAAAGTACTTATTAATACATAGAATTGTCAAGTTTATATGATTCAACAGAAAATTTAAAAACATGGTATATAAAAGGTTATTTTTATCTTGTAATTATTAAAGCATATACATGTATAATGGAAATGTGTTGTTAGTGTCTGGCAGCATGCATTGGACCGCAACTTTTTAACCCTCAAACGGTACAGTGGTTTGAGATGAAATAGATGTTACGGTCGGGTTGGGTCCGACCCGAACTCTTTTTTGATGAGGTTTTTGGTAGAAATAAGTGCACAATAAGCATTTTTGTTGTATAATAACATTTATTGATAATATTTTACATGAAATTAAAACCTTTTAGTAGAAAAAAATTATCAACGAATTATAATTTTGCTAAACAAAGAAAATGTCTTTGGCATTTACATAGAATGTTGTATGTATTAGGTCTAATATGTAATTTAGTCTACCAATTTTAGAAGTTAGTGAAACCAACTTTCCCCGCACAAAAATGTAAAAAATAGTATATATTGACATTTTTGGCCTTCAAAATCTCTCTATTCTAAAGAAAAAGTAACTCCCGCTGCCGGTGTCAAAAGTTTCTCACGCTATCTCCTCCAAAACCGCTGGGGATATGGGGTCGAGAGCGATACCAATGGATGCAGAAAAATGGGGGGACCAAAGTAAGACATGTCTTATTTTCGTCGGACATTAAGTTTTTTTTCTATTTTATGTTTTGTGGGAAAATATTGACTTTTTCATCTTCAGATTTCGATAACTCGCCAAAAACTGATCGTAAAATTTTGATCTTTCTACATTCTAAGACTACAGACAATTCTCTCTCAAACTAGACCTGATTTGTTTAAAAATATTTTAAAACAGACTAATATTTTCATCAAAAAATGAAATGCAGTTTTTCAAGAAATATTGTCCCATATGTCGATGTAATATCGATGCTCCTCGAGTTTTTATCTTAGAAAGAAAATATTTACATCATCTGGAAGCAGAAAGCTCTCTAATTCATATAAATCTCATTTCAAGTCTCAATCTTAAAATTTCGATTTTTAATTGAATTTTAAAGCTGATAATTCAACAGTGATAAAAATCCCTTCGCATAAGGGTGACAACAGTAAATGGTTGGAAGCTGTTACATTGCCCGAGAATCACCCCTATGTATCTCTCTATTAGCCCTAACAGAGGAGCGAGCGTAGCGAGCCTAGGAGCGAAGCCCCTAGTCAAAATAAATAAATAAATAAATAAATAAATATATATATATATATAATTGAATTTTTTTAAAAATGACGTGCAAAGACACTCGTATTTACTTATTCCTATACCTAGTAGGGGGGTGTAGTAGGTCTATCTGGTAGGGTTCTTTGTCAATATGATCTCTTGCAATGAGAGGGGAGAGTACGGGAGGGGAAAGACACATCCGTGGGTCAAATCCGACCGCCACTGTACCATTTGAGGGTTCACATACAGTTGGAGCCTACATATAAATACATGTTATCTAAATAGCAATTCTGTCTTAAATTTTCCATTTTTCATGAATACGGTTATGGAAAACTTCCGAACATTTCTTTATGACCATGTCTAAGACATGACGAACTATTACAAAGAATTCATGGCTAACGTAGTGGTGAACTGCACCAAGGTTTTTCATGAGTTTTTCAATTGACATTTTGATTTTAAAATAGATTAAAAAATATCCATTTATTATCATTACATGTATAGTGAAACTTCTCTTGCCGGCAAACTCTCGAAACGGCCATATTTTTTCAGAACCGATTCAAAACTCCACAGAGCCAATGTTATGGAAGAAACCTTTTTTCGACGACCACCCTCAAAACGGCCTATTTTTTTGCGGAACTGTTACAGGCCGCCATTATATAATAATAATAATAATAATAGTAATAATAATAAAATATAATAATAATAGTAGAAAAATATAATAATAATAATAATAGCATTCCGTTGGACGTTACATTTACCTTGGACATTATTGCGTTGCAAATGTCCATGTAATTCATGGATACACTTATGCATCTGAACATTAAAACTGTAGTGTGTAATATTTTCAACTCTCATTTTCACAATTTAATACAATTTGATATACGTTTAATCGTCACGCACACAATAAAAAATCAATACAAAATTACGAGAGTAAAGATTTTTATTAAACATTTATCGAGAAGTCTGAAACATTGTAACAACCCATCATAATCATTCGCTCATCCTGCCATTCTAATGTCGCAAAACAAGTGGCTGCAGGTGTCAAAATTTCCGACTTTATTACGCATTTCACATGGCAGCAGTCTGTTGCCAAGGCGGAGTGGTTTTCAAGGCTCTTTGATTGCACGTACATGAATTACGGAGCAGTTGCCGGTGCAATTCCATTTTGTTGAATTAACAGCATTCTGCCTCAATTATTATGAAGCGAGTCGTTCGTTGACTTGATGCGAGTGTCAGCACGCTAGAGTTGTGTTTTAATGGGAACTTTTTCATTCTGAAATCACTTGAAATAATACAGTGGGTTGTATTTCCTCAACTCATAATTGGTATAAACGTCTTCAGTGAATTTCGTTTTTGGTGTGTTAGGATATGACATCTGTTCCCTAAAAAACAATATATTCTTCCTCTTAATTTTTACTAAAGATCGTTCAGTAAAAAATTCTTAAACTTATGACATTTTTTCTCGTTTATTGGGCATGGCTATTGACAACAAAATGTCCTATATCACAAACAAAATTCTTCTTTTTAATCGGAAAAGCTTTTATAGAAAAATTTCGCTATTGATGATATCTTTTAAATTTCGGTTTCCTATACAAATGTCTACATGAAGATAGATTTTGTTTCCTCTGTTGTAGGCTCTTTAAAAACCATTAACAATTATTCAAACCAATAATAATAATTTGTGTCCGAATAAATATAAGATACTATGCTTGGCTTTCAACACTTGGTTGACGTTACCTTATTTGACAATTCCGCCTTGAAGTGTTAGACTTTATATTTATGTCTATGTATAACTTTTTTTCTAATGCGGAGGCACTTGTGAGACACTCGCCCCATCAACATCGTGAAATCTTGTTGGCTACTTTAATATGGGAGCAACATTTAGTTGAGCCAGATTGTTCCCTATGAGGCGCCAACACGGGAACTTTCGAGCCTTAAGCGGCCTATGAACCCTAGCCCACTGCGTGTATGCTCAAGACCCTAACCATTATACCATACGAGGGGTTGTCTATTTATAATATCTGAATCTTTTTTCCCCTCAATTTGCTTCTACATGTACAAAATGCAATCTTGTCTTCCCGTTGTCAAAACTATGCAGTATCTCTTCATCTACCAGGTCAGTGTACGTTCTGTGAAGTTACTGTCTTCTACTTCATCACCTGTGTCACTGATGCAATATGGGCTTCCCAGATTTCAGATTTTTTTTCATTTGAAGATAAATTAAAGTATGAGTCGGTACAAGGTATAATATGTATGGAGACTGCAAAAGCAATGGAAATTCAATTTTTGACCCCAATCTGCCCAAACAACATGCCTGCGGTTTCTGGTGCATTATCCCGACGAGGATGAAATACTTTTTTCAAGCTGCTCCATGGTGCAACTAGATGTTCGTATTGTCTAGTGGTTTGCGTCTTGTGTTGCTACGCAGTGGGTCCGAGGTTTAATACCAACTAAAGCGGAGAAGTCCCAGGTATGCTGTCCCTGATAGGGAATGATGCAGGTTCATCTATACGGTACTCGCATAATAAACAGGCCAACAAAACCGAGATGTATTTATGTAGGAGGGAATGCCCTCGGAGAAGTGACACCTTATGCCCCTTATACCTTATCGGACCACTTGAAGAATTTGATTGATTAGTTCGAAATGATATTCCAAATTCATTTTTAATCGAAATGCTTTTGTTTGAACCAAGAATCTTGAAAGAAATGGATTCATTTAAATGGATTTAAATGGATTCATCCAGAAACGATACCTGATCTGCTGTTTATTTCTTCAATTGGGATGTTCTTACTTTAGGGAAAAACTTGAAACCATCTTTTGTAGACAAGATATTAAAGCTGTTATACTTAATTTTAACAACTTAAACAGTGCAGATAAGGATGACCCCTCCAGAGCCCTACGGGATATTTTCGATTCCAATTTGTGGGGAAGGGGACTAGATTAGCTTTGTAAGAATAGGAAAGGAATTCATATTGAGGACAGTATTGCCTGGGGGCGATATTGCTATTTAAAAGGGGTTATCGGGGAATGGAGACCATGTATTTTAAAACAATGAAAAGGAACACATCAAATGAGCCTCAGAGACTTTGGTCTTAAAAAAATTAAATTGCCCAGATAAAAATGTCTTTACACAGAGGGCAGTTTTTTTAATAGGGCGTTCAAGTGATGAAATCCTTTAAAAAATTCTCCGCAAAGACCATCTACAATTTACTAAACGTCGGGTGAAACTTTTTAAATCTGGCAAGTGTAAATGTTAAAGGGACGTACACCTCATTATGGAGGAGTAATTAAATATTTTGTCGCTTTATCTTGCCAGTATTTTGCGTTCTACCCAAGAATAACAGCAATTTATATTCTTAAAATCCCTAATTACTTTACTCGTATAAAAATGTAAGACATTTCTTTAACTTTTATCAGACAAGTTAAACACTTGTTCCGTCAAAAAAGTTATTTAAATAAACAAGCCCATTCTTTCATCAAACGCGTGTTTTTAGTATCATTAGCTGGAAGATTTTCGGTATAAAAGACATAAATGCGCCAATTACTTTTTATCTTCTGATGACTATTTATTCAGATTCTTTGATACGCCTCACGGTGCGAGCGCCTAAATAAGTGGAAAATTGCATCTTTGCATGCTTGTCGGCAATTAATGTATTCAAATTACTCAATTAAAACTCATGACAGTAAAATTATACTATGTCATTTTACGATGCGTTAAATAATTAATTATCGCCCCGGTAAAGTTAATTAGATTTCAGCGACTGCTTTCCTTAATTAGGTTAAAATTTGCGAGTTGAATCGGCTTACCTTGACAATCGCTCCATTGTTGTAGTACGATAATGTTTTGTAATGTTCCCGGTCATAATTTCGAATCCTGTGTTCAAGCCAATATGTTATACCCCCGAGCAAAGCTTTGAATGAAGTAATGTTTTGACGGAAGGCGACTTAATAATTAGTTGCGCACGTATTCTAATTCCTGTGAACAATATGGATGCAAAAATATATAACGGATGATAACAAAAATAACAAAAAAATATTTAATTAAGTTCAATTTCATGTTTTTATAAACAGCTTAAAAAGTAAAACAATGGTCGTTTTTTAAATTAAACATTTGTGTCACGGTTTAATTGCAATTAAGCTTTATTAATGGAACTGATATGAATTAGCTCTAGAAGTAGAGACAAAAGAAAAAGTTGGGATCTTTAGCAACTACACAATTAAATCCGGTTTCCACAATCAATAAATGATATATATATATATATATATATATATATTACATAGAGAGAGAGAGAGAGAGATAAATAGAGAGAAAGAAACTTCTCTATCCGGCCACCTCTTTAAATGGCCCTATTTGGTCAGAACTGATTAAGGACCCCATAGAACCAATGATATGTTAGAAGCCCCTTTCTCACGGCCACCCCTCAAAACAACCAATTACCATTACTGTCCGCCACAGAGAAATTTCACTGTATATATATATATATATATACACTAGCATCAGTCAATCACCAACATCACACATAGTTTCTAAGAGTAAATAAAATGAGTTTGATATCTGTATGTAAATTTTAACTACATTTCTGGAAACAAAACTTATTTATTGTTTTTTTTTCTCTCTCATCTGTGTTCTACTGTGTATGAAAGACCGCTAAAGAGACAGGTCTACTTACAACAAATGAAAATACTTTGGAGGCAGCTCATTTCCACGACGACTATGCGCTTCAAATATTATGGGAGTACTCTGGGGAACGGCGCTTATTGAATTTAGGAAACAAACTTGCATGAATGCCAGTTACCGTTGAGTAATCTGAGGACATAAAAGAAGGTAAATTAGATTTAGAAACTACATACTCGATCTCAATCGTAATTTGTACCTTCAGTATGAAATGGTAAGAGATAAGTTTTTTTCTCCGTTCAACGGCCAAAATCTCTTCATATAGTTGAGGTGATGAAGAAATCGCTCGATGGACAACAGAATAAACAAGACGATCTATTATTGACAAATGTATGAAGGGTGTGGAAGTTCCGGGACTGTGGCAATACTCTGTGAAAACACCCTATACTCTGGAAAAACACGAATAAAAAGCAAATCAATATACCTTAAAGCCATGGTGAGTGGTGAATACTTTGAGAACATAATACCAGGAAAATGATATTGAGATCGTTGCTTTAGCAAGCTAATTCTACTGGGCTCTCTTTCAATCCTATTAATTATTTTAGGTTCGAAATGGAGTAAAATAAGGGTTTTATTTTTTTAATCTATTGCTAAAATCCCTCCATTATTGCAGAGGATTTGAATGCAGGATGGAAAACTAGAGTGATAACTGTTAAAAAGAAAACTATGAATGCCGTAAAGTTCCTGGGCTACTATCCTCAACCGATATAATAAATAGAACCCTTGGAAAAGCCTCCTCTCTCTATAGCTAAGTAAACAATGTACATTGTCTTGATGCCTCAATTACTGTTGAATAGTTTGTGTGTATAATAGAAAAACTGCCGAAACTCTATTTGATGACACCATCCGGGGACTTTATCAGTCTATCCCACGTCGGTTGACACCTTGTATGCAGCCCAGATGTGGACCAACGCCGTATTGACCTCCTCACTTTCTAAAGATCAAACTTTGGAATAAATCATTCAATTGTTCTGAAATTATAATAGGTTTTTTTGCTGTGAATGTTCTTCACATCCACCGATTTTTGCTGCAATCGGACAAAACCTTCTTGGTGTGTCGTTTTTTTATTTGTTATAGAGTGTCTAATTTTAGAATTTTTAGATTCTGAAGAGTTGATCTTTCAGGAAAAGTAGACTAAATACAAGACGTGGCCATTAATTTCCAGGACTGATCTAATAACTCTAGAAAATATTACATGAAATACTTACCCATTTAATATGTTTCGCAGTAACTCCCGCCTGCCGTTTTGCACTTCTGTGCTCGGCTGTATAACTTTCGGAAGAAACTTTTAATATCCTCTTTCGGAATGTTCTTCAATGGGGACGTCGCCGTTTTCTTGATGGCTTCGACATTCTCAAATCTTGTTCCCTTCAGCAAATTGGCCCAGCATGAGGTCGTGGAGATGCAGCATCCCCCATACTCTCCGAACTTAGCACCGGCAGACTTTTTCTTGTTTCCAAAACTGAAAGATTTGCTGAAGGGAACAACATTTGAGCATGTCGAAGCTATCAAGAAAACGGTGACGTCCCCATTAAAGAGCATTCCGAAAGAGGACTTAAAAAGTGGCTTCCGAAACTTATACAGCCGAGCACAGAAGTGCATTACGGCAGATAGGAGTTACTTCGAAACATATTAAAAGGGTATGTATTTCACGTAATATTTTCTGGAGTTATTAGATATGTCCTGGAAATTAATGGCCGACATTGTATAAAGGAATTATTTATTTTACAATATCCTTTCTCATCTTTACAGTTTTATATGACAGGGGTAAAAGAAAAAGAAAATTTTCAAAATGTGAAACCGAAGCAACTTCGGAATGAAATGTAGTGCGATAAAAGCTTAATTTTTTTTCCACCATGTGCCAAATTCTCATCCTCCTGTGAAAGAGAACTACTTTAGAAACTTACATAACTGCATCAATTGTCACGAAGCAGTTCCTAGATATACAGGGTGGTCATAAAAAAACTTTGCCGATATAGGAACCTCTAGCGGCCGTTCCGGCAACCGATCGAGCTGATATTTCAGATATAGTTATACAGAGGTATGAGCTCGGGAATTTGTTAACGGCAACAAAGTAGCGTTCACGGTTACGGTTATAGGTATAGAAACTCGAAATTTTCGAATGGCAACGCCTACTTTTTCCCGTCGGAAAATGCTCAGCGCATGCGAAAATCCTAATAGTAGGGGAGCATATGTCGAAAAAATAAGCTCCGTGGCGGTATTAATGATGGGAACATGGGTGGATATTTTTTTCATCAGAAACTACCTGTAGATGAATAATTTCCATGGTGTCGTCATCAAGATGGCCGCCATGAGTAATGCCGTCATCAAGATGGCCGCCATGGAATTTAAAAAAATCCACTTTATTTCGGGTATTTATCGGCCGATTTTCTTTTGTAATACCTCATATTGAAGATAAATAAAATGTCTAGATGACAGATGCAGAATCAAGGACGACGGAGTCATCACAGAGCACAAAAGGGAGAGAGAGCGCGTCCTGTGAAGAAGATGGTTGGCTCGCGGTTGGAACCTGTGTGTGATTCTTAGAAAAGAGAGGAAGAGCCCCCCAAAATGTGCGAATAAAAATGTGCCTCAATAAATGTGCCAATAGCACGTAATAAGGCCATACATATGTGTAACTCTCCAGGTCGTAGCACAAAGCGATCTCGAATATTATGTTGAGCCATGATAAGTTGCTGCACAGGACGGTAAAGACCCAAATCTAATGGAACAACACATTTTGAATCTACTCCACACACATATATAGTCAATTTTTCAAAGTACGTCTAGAAAGTCAATTGTATGGAACGATCTGTTGGAGTAGCTGGTGTGATTGGTAGAGCACATATGTGAGTGATTGGTTTTTGGTCTTTTAACAGCTTTGCATTAAAGACAGTCCAAGTTGGATCAGATGCTGGATTATAACTATTTTCATGATTAGAACTTGAAGGTCGATTTCCGGAACTATCGGATATTTCTTCTGTATCACGTATTATTTTGTTTTTGCACAGACACCAAATCTTCTACATTATGTAGTTTTAAACGCTGAATTTTATATATATATATATATATATATATATATATATATATATATATATATATATATATATATATATATATATATCAGATTTCTTAAAATCAAAACTGTTAGGCTTTAAGAGTTTTGGCCCATTGTAGTGAATAAAGTCTGTCATGTATCTGAGGTACATCTGCGGTATAAAGAGCGTTGGGACGGTGCCTGTATTACAAAAAAAAAAAAAAACAGGCGCGTTATGCACGCACAAAAAACAGCTCTGCGAACGGCCTACAAAAACACGTCGGGGCCCTCGGAGGAAATTTGCATATGACAGAGGCAAGACACCAATCACTCAAGGCAACACAGATCGAAGAAAGGAAAACGTTTATTTGGATTGCACATTTTCCACATGGGGTGCCATCATCGTGTTTTTGCTGACCGTTCGCATAGCTGCTTTTTGTGCGTGCATAACGCATCCGTTATTTTTGATACACGTCCCGTCCAACAATATTTAGGGTTTTCGCATCCGCTGAGCATTTTGCAATAGGAAAAGGGGGATTAAATTGCCTTATGTTGCCTTTCGGAAAATTTCGAGTTTCTATACCTATAACCGTAACCGTGAGCGCCAGTTTATTGCTGTTCACAGAATCCCGAGCTCATACCTCTGAATAACTATATTTGAAATCTCATTTCGAAATGTTGAACGGAACAGCCGCTACAGGTCCATATATCGGCAAAGTTTTTTTATGACCACCCTGTATTAAAAGGACAGTTGGTTTAGTTTTTCAGAGCTCCAATTTTATTCTAAGAAAGTACCTTGAAGGATAAAATTAACCATGAAAATCATTAATGTTTATTAATTTTAAGGTTTTTTTATTCATACGTTAAAATTTGTTTTTATTGCATGTCTTGCTTAATGGA
This sequence comes from Dolomedes plantarius, assembly GCA_907164885.2. Taxonomy (NCBI): domain Eukaryota; kingdom Metazoa; phylum Arthropoda; class Arachnida; order Araneae; family Dolomedidae; genus Dolomedes; species Dolomedes plantarius. The sequence goes on along the minus strand of OU015498.1, from coordinate 166,755,166 downwards.
ATGCAGGGAATGTAAATCTACTTGTTCTTCATAAAAGCTGAAATGATCTGTAAATCTCTGACTACTAATCTCAGGGGATATGAAAGTCACCTCTGAGGGAAAGCCTTTCCATCTTCCAAAAGTAGAAAAATTAGATTCGTTAGCCAGAGGTCCTATCTCAATCATATCGAGACTTCATTAGAGTTCATTCAGGCTAAGGAACGAAAATGAATGGATAATTGCTTTTAAGATTTAGTGTAGGAAAATTTCATTCAAAATCTTCAAACAAGTGGTTCAGATGAGACACATTATAAAACATGTTCTTCTCTGAGATGACCAGCTGTCTGGATATTGGTTAATGGACGCTGATCTTATGTTGCCCTTAAGGTGATTCACAAGAAATTGCTTTAATGAAGAGATTTTGCTTCTGGCACAGCCAGAATAAGTTAAAAAAGTGTGAGTGGGGTTCCGACAAAAAGAGAGTATTGAATTTGAAGAGTCAAGTTTATCTCTTGGTAAAGTTCAAAGTCATATTCCATTTGAAAGGATTTTTTCGCCCTTTCTTTTTTCTTATAGTCGTCAGAAAAGCTTTTGCTCAAAGTTTGGGGCATGGTTTTTTTCCAATGTGGTATTTTTACTAGGGACTGGCAAAGGACAGTCCCCTTCGGAAAGAACCTCCGTCTATCACGGATAGTGGTACAAAATTTACAGCTCAAGAAGATGGCAGTATGTATATAGATGCTAAAGGGCCGTCTCTTAAAGCAAAAATATGCATCTAGGACAGGTAGTCTTGCACATGTAGCCCTAGAACAAGTCTAAAACATAGGTCAAAGGCTACCTGTACGCTGGAGACGTATATATTTGCTTTAAGAACCGCCCCTTTGGAAGGCTTATGAATATCTTAAAATTATGGCTTTTATTACGGTAGTTCTCAAAACAGAAGGATACCGTTAGACTTGATACTTGCAAGCAATTACAGATGAAAATTTGATCCAGTATAAGTATTTGTGCTATTTTGGAATTACTGAACATAAAAACATATAGTTGCGCATGTATTTTCGCAGTTATATGCAAATAGGGTGCAAATGCATGCAAAACTATAAGTTTCTATGTTTGATAGTTTCAAAAGAGCATAAATACGTATTCTAGAGGAAATTTTCATCTGTAATTACTTTGTAACTACCACGCCTCAAGATATCCTTCAATTTTGAGCACTTGTGTAGAAGCAGGGGTTCCCAAAGGAAGAGAGGAGGATATAAGACTCAAATATACAGCTTACGGTATGAGTTAATTGTGGAGCGGTTCCCAAATCTCTCGGAAAGCAGAAAGATGTGGGTTCGTTACCAGAGCAAATCAACTTTATTCCAAACGAAGAAATAAAGCTGATAAATGTAAGAGTGTATCAGAAAATTAACATAGATTTGTTTCATTTTTTGAGTCATAAAATTCAAATGAACGAGGAGTGGTACACGAAATTCAAACAGTGGGAATAAAAATCTTTTTTAATAAAGTGGACGGCTGACTAATTATGATAAATGGCAGTCCACGTATGTAAAATAGGTGAATAAACCCCATTCAAATAACTTCGTCATTTTTATCGAGGCATCGCCCATTCATTACGAATCCAAATATGTTTGCAGGATTTACGCTCCCCATTCTAATATAATTGTCATGAGGCGAACATTCAGAAAACATGAGGTGCTCTATCATTCCCGCTGCGGACCCCCAGTGTAAACGGATTAAGAACAAATGTCGCCAAAACGAGTTGTCAATTGGCGCACACACTTCTGCGGGCTCTTTCCGTTCTGTTTAATAATTAATGATCGCCAAGCGCAGTTAATTCGACCTAAGTAAATTATCTCTTGTGTAATTGGATTATAATTTGCACCAGCGAATAAAGGTCCGTCACAATTGTCTCCCAAATAATGACGAAAACTAGATACAATGGTTCGGAGGGAGATAATTTACGAGCGATTTGAGTGCACGCTTTTTGGCGTGTCCTAATTGAATCAGAAAAGGGGAGGGACGGGAAAGAGAGGTGTCGGGAAATTCATTCTATTTTTGTGTCAATTTATTATTGAAATTCGTGGGACGGTGCAGAAATTATATGCCAGGGGAGAATCGTACTCGATGACTGCCTTATTTTGATACTGTTTGTATTGACCACTACTGGTCAGTATAATTATTTATATTTTTGGGGCTCTCAAACTTGTTTCTGTTGAGCCCCTTGTTTCTGACTGGAAGTTTTACACGCATTTTCAGAAAAAAATTTCTTTTTAGGAACAGCTAGAGATATACCGAGGATGTTCGGAACCTAAAAAAAGTAATGCTTTGATTACAAGTCAAATAAATTTTTTTTTCTTTTGTTCTGGCCATGCGTATCATGCTGTACATTTGTCCTTTCTCTTTTTAAATCACAATAAAATTTACCACTAAAAAAAAAGGTGATTAGCGATGATTTTTACGGTAATGTCTTTATTGGGAAGGATTTTTATGGGGATATTTACACTACTGATTTTTATTTGTTAAAAATTCTTTATAAAACATCTCCCAAGAAATTTTGAACAATCTACTAATGTTAAAAAATAATTAAAGCTGCTTTCCTAAATTTTGATTATGAGCATTATGTTTAAAAACGTATTTCCTGGTGCAAAAATAACTCTTAAAATTACTGCATTGAATAGAATAAAATTTTCACAAATCCCGATGACAAATTAGTTTGTATAAAAGGAAAAAAACTTTCGGTTCTGCGTGCATATATATATATATATAAACTCACGGCACAATAGTCCGATGTGGACCAGGGCCGGCGGTACCCATCTCCGCTTTCTTGACCTTTGGGCTTGGGGTGCCATACAGAATACAGTGGTACCTCGACTCACGAGTGTCTCGACTTACGAGTTTTACGAGATACGAGCATTCTCTCGGTAGATTTTTTGCTTCGAGTTACGAGCAAAAATTCGGGTTACGAGCAAGCTTCAGATATCCCACCGCTAGTTTGAGCTGCGAATGCCATGTTACATGCTCATCAAATGAGAACACAAGAAGCATATGATATTTACAACCTTTATATACAATAATTATTATGGAATTGTATAATATTATTCTGAGACTACTATCCAGTCTTAAACCGAGAGATAGGATTCTGGGAAAACGTTCTTCGGATTCTCAGAAAGAAGAATCTGGACATTGGAGCCACAGTGAACGATGCAACAATCTCCCAGCTTCCGTGTCTCACTCGTTCACTTTAAGAGAGTAGCTGGTAATAAAAGCGAAAGTGAGGAAAGCGGGGCGAAAAGATCAAAAATCAACAAATAAGATTTAATTTTTCAGTTCACCCTTTCTCCTCCTTTTTCATCAGCATCTTCAAGTCTGATCTCCAAAGTAAATGTTGTACATTACACTTAATAAAACAAATTTACTGCAGTACATTCTATTGTATTGCGTTTTTATACAATTTTTGTCGTTTATAAGCACGTTTTTCTTATTTAAAAACATGTAACAAAAAATTTCGGGTGTTTTGGGGGAGCTCGAAATGAATTAATGGCATTTCCATTCATTTCAATGGGGAAAATTTATTCGAGATACGAGTATTTCGAGTTACGAGCTAAGTCACGGAACGAATTAAACTCTTAAGTCGAGGTACCACTGTATGTCTCAGTCAGGTGGTCAACCTGACGTAGGACCCCCAGAGTTTAGTTCCCAAACATGCTTGGTCTTCATTTTATGGACCCACTCAAGGGATGAAAGACTGAGTCGACCTTGCCCACTCTCAGGGTCATATATATATATATATATATATATATATATATATATATATATATATATATATATATACAGGGTGTCCCAAAACGACCGCATAAACTCTGCACAGCTAGATTCCTCGTTGGGAGTACATAAAAACTGCCCAAAGAAGCGCTCCTGTACTATCCATAGTTTACGAGAAAAATACGAAAAACAAAGTATGACGTCACTGCCAGTGCAAGAAAAACACTTTATTGAACATCTCAACAGCATGCACAATTTAAAGCAGATGTTCAAAGTGTCCGCCGTGCATGTCGAGGCAGGATTGAGCACGCCGTGGAATGGCTGTCATCACACGTTGCAGCATCGCGGGGTCCACCGAAGTACAAGCAGCATGCAGAAGAGCAACTAAGTCCATTTGCGTTGTCACTACGTCTCTATACACCAGTTCCTTGAGATGGACCCATAGGAAAAAATCCAACCGTGTAAGATCTGGCGAACATGGCGAAATAGAACCGAACCCCCACGTCCGATCCAGCGGCCAGGGTATTCCATATCCAGCCAACCACGTACAGGAGCACAGAAATGCGCCGCAGCCCCATCATGCTGGAACCAAAGTCCCTGTATTGCAGCTAATTGTATGTCATCGAGGAACTCGGTTAAGACCTCATTCAGAAACACCAAGTACGACTGTCCGGAGAGCCGTTCAGGAAACAGATATGGTCCAAGCAGACGATCCCCGAGTATGCCAGCCCACACGTTAAGAGACCTACGTTCCTGATGTTTCTGCGGCCGGATTGAATGCAGATTGACCTGGGACCACATATGGCTGTTGTGATGGTTGAATACCCCATCACGAGTGAAACATGATTCATCGGTCCACAGGATATGTGCAATGAAACCATTATCTGTGTTCTGTTGCTGCAACAGCCATTCACAGAAGGCCACGCGTTTCTGAAAGTCATCTGGTTTCAGACCTTGCACGGTTGTGTACCGAAATGGGTGTAGCTTCTCAGACCGTAAAAGCCTGTGCACAGTACATTTACTCGAAGTCATCTCACGGGCTAATGCGCGTGTGCTTACCTTGGGCGTCTCTTCTACCCGCTGCAGTATTGCATCCGCCTGTGCTACCGTCAGGCCGCTCTGCGGTCTTCCAGTATCGTGAAGATTGGCTGTTGGGAAGACGCTTCCCGTATTTCGCAGTCTGTCGTCCAGCCTACGGATGACGTTGACATCGGGAGGACGGGGGGACGGATATCGACGGGCATACTCCCTAGTAGTTCGTAAGGCATTTCCATTACATCGGCCGTATATCAAGTACATGTCGCAGTACTCACGAACGGAGTACATGGCCACCATACGAAGACTACCGGTAGCTGCAAGATGCAGCCTTTTAAATGCCAGTTCAACGGCGGCTTAACGTCATTCCATGGCGCGCGCGTATGCATGACGCGACATGCGCGGCGAACGTTTTAAACATTATCTTCTGGAAAGATATGCAAATATTGTTGTTGATATGTCCAATAAAGTGTTTTTTTCTTGCACCGGCAGTGACGTCATACTTTGTTTTTCGTATTTTTCTCGTAAACTATGGATCGTACAGGAACGCTTCTTTGGGCAGTTTTTATGTACTCCCAACGAGGAATCTAGCTGTGCAGAGTTTATGCGGTGGATTTGGGACACCCTGTATATATATATATATATATATATATATATATATATATATATTATATATATATATATATATATATATATATATATATATATATATATACATATATAAATATATATATATATATATATATATAAATATATATATATATATATATATATATATATATATATATATATATATATATGAATATATATATATGTATATATTTATATATATATATATATATATAAATATATATATATATGTATATATATATATATATATATATATATATATATATATATATATATATATGTATATATATATATATATAATATATATATATATAATATATATATATATATATATATATATATAAATATATATATATATATATATATATATATATATATATATATATATATATATATATATATATATATATATATATATAAATATATATATATATATATATATATATATATAATATATATATATATATATATATTATATATATATATATATATATATATATATATTATATATATATATATATATATATATATATATATATATATATATATATATATATATATATAATATATATATATATATATATATATAATATATATATATATATATATATATATATATATATATATATATATATATATATTATATATATATATATATATATATATATATATATATATATATAAATATATATATATATATATATATATATATATATATATAAAAATATATATATATATATATATATATATATATATATATATATATATATATATATATATAAAGAGTAACAAGTGCTTAATATTTTGGAATTTTTAAACTATTTTATTATGTGATTATTTAAACTATTCACTATTCAAACATTTAGATTAAAATTTCAAAATTTTGTCCAAGATTTTTTATAAGTACAGAGATCTCTATATAAAACTTCCTTTAAAGGAAAAAAATCATTCCGAAACATGTGTAAATTTGAAAAAAAAAATATTTCCCGGACCCCTTAAGTAATTTTATTTTATTTCATTTTATTTCTATTTCATTGGGGACTTCCCGTTTACCTGAAAGTTTTTTCGTTTCTATTTTATTTTATTTCGTTTCCGTTTTATTGAAAACTTTTTTTCTATTTTATTTTAAATTATTTTGTTTTGATATTATTATTATTTTTTTAAATTTATTGAATTCTCCTTTTATTTATATCTTACTAAGTCTTTTTGTTCTTATCCTATTCCTGTTATTTGTAAGCATTTCATTGACCAATACATGGTACTATTGTTTGCTGTTTTGTCTACGTTAAATTACTGAGGATAAAACTACGGATTTTATTTTAATATTAGTCATACCCATTCTCTATTTTGGAAAGAAAATGTTAATGGACAGATCATTATCTTCAAAATTGCTCTAAATTAAAGTTTTTCACATAGTTTATTACAATATTAATCATCCACATTGTTTATTTGCAAATAAACTGATCACGGACGCATCATTATCTTTCAAAATTGCTTTTCATTAATTTAACATGGTTTTGCACATCTTCGTGTGCTGTCTATATGGAGGGCATAATATTTAATAGATTACACACACACACACACACACACACCGCTTTAAAAACCTTTCGCCATAGAACTTCCCATGAATCACATGGTTTTGCATTTCTACACGTGTATTCAGGAGAGGTTAGCATCACGAGTCTCAAAATCTCCTGACCCAACAAAAAATAACCACATGTTCCTCTCGCCTCTCGCTTTTTATGTTGAAAGGTGATATTATTCCGAGCCGTTCTTCTGAAATGAACGGATGTACTCTTGTTGCTCTAATAAACTATTCGGCTGGACTGCTTCCAAATTTAATTTTATTCCTTTCAGGCTGAGTCTAGCTCCATCCATGTAAATATGAGCTAGTTTTCCCTTTCAGGTTATAATTTAAGGACGTGATGTAATGGGGATATTACATATACATACATATACATATATATATATATATATATATATATATATATATATATATATGTATGTATGTATATATATATATATATAAAGAACTAAAAATGTTTAGTATTTTGACTTTTTTAAGATCAAATTTCAAGCTGCCCAAGAATTTTGTGTTTAGAGTTCTTTGGATAAGAATTCATTTAAAGCCTCAATTGCACTGGGCGAGTTTACTAGCTACATGCTGGTGAGAAAAGTAGCGGGCGAGTCAACTGTAAAGTAGCCCAACCCTTAACTTACTCGCACTAACTGAGTTACTGGCTAGTAAGCTAGTCAAATTGATTACACTGGGTGAGTTTACTAGGAACTAGTGAATTCGCCGTCGAGTAGCTACTGAATTCGCCGGCGAGTATCTAGCAAACTCGTCCAATGAAATTCAGGCTTAAGGGGAAAAAATTCTCTCCTAAGGACGTGTTAATTAAAAGAAAAAAAAAATTTTTCTGGACCCCTTATGTTATTTTATTTTATTTTATTTTGTTTATATTATATTGATGGCTTATATTAAAAATATTTTTATTTGTATTTAATTCGAATTATTTGCATTTATTTCATTGGCGAATTCGTGATACTGTTGTTTACTATTTGGGCCACATTAAACCAATCTCCGTATTTTATTATAATATTAATCATTCCCATTGTTTATTTTGCAAAAGAAAATTATTACGGACACATCATTATCTCTCGAAATTGCTCTAAATTAAAATAACACGGTTTTTCACATCTTCACGCTCGACGTAAAAATATGTGCTTCATAAATTATTTTCTGTTGATCGTCGCTACACAAAATTAGCAATTAAGATGGCATTTCTCTCTGAAACACAAGACTTGTTTGCTTGAATACATGTATAATGTAAAATTAAGTTTAAAAATGATAAGTTTTTTTCTTTTAAATAAAATATCTTGTGTTTTAATCCTAGAGCCTGGGAAAAGGGATTATTACTTTTTTTTTCAAAAACAAGAGCGGGTGATTTTCCTAGTCCACTTAATAAGTGTCAACAGAAATTTAATATCGTGTTCGTTGTTTGACACAGCTGCTCGTTGGGAGTTGGGTTGTTTACTATAGAATATTAAATTACATTCATACGGAATTAAATACTCCCTTAAATAAATATATTTTTGGTGCATATTTCAAGTTTGAGATTTTTTCATAGTTGACTAAAGACAATAAAAGGCATATTTGAAGTTAAAAAGCGCAGGGTGTTTTAGGTTATATAACACAATTATAAAATAATTTAATTTTTTTTTGGCATTAAGCCTGTGTAAAATACAATATATATAGATAATGGATTATTATTGTAAACGTCTATCGAATGATATATACAGGTTGTCCGTAATTAAACTTCTATACTTCAAAGTTGTCTACCGTCGAAACTATTGTTCAGAAAGTTATGAAATTTTGCATATGACATATTGAAGGGATGAGAATTTGTTTGGGCGAATAAAAAATTAGTTCAAAATTTCACCAGCAGATAGCTTTTTTGATGAATTACACATTTACGACTGGTTCTTTACTTAAGATTTCATCATCTTTTTAACCATAGGTCTCCCTAAAACAATAACTCATACTCAAATTTTACACTGTATAATTAGCCCTCGTGTAGCAAAACATGACCGTAGCGCTCCAAAAAGAAACTAAACCAAATCATTAAATTTTACAATCTTTAAAGGGATTGCAAAGTCGATCGTAAACTTGTTCGATAACTAATTTTAGGAGAAAATATTCGAAGCAACAAAGAAGAAACAAATATGCAAATTGATTTTTATCGACGTAGAGCATAAGCTGTTATAAAACCTAGAAACTTTCATGGAGATTTTTTTTTCAGCGTGCTTGCTATTGCTAATCAGAATGTCGTCGTTTGATTACCAGATCTAGCTCCCCAGACCTCAACCCATGCGAATTTTGGCTTTGGGGGCATGTGAAACATCTAGTCAGTCTTGATAATCCAACAACCATACCTGATATGAAAGACAGCATTTCACGACATGTTCTCAGCATTTCCCCGGACACACTGCGGTCAACTGTAGAACATGCTATCTTACGATTTCAAATGGTAGATGAAAAGGATGGCCGTCATGTTGAACATGTCTTGTAGTAATGCATTTTTTAACTATAGTAAATGTTGAATTCATCCAAAAATTGTCCTCTGGTGGTGAACTTTTGAACTAATTTTTTTATCAAAACAAATTCCCATCCCTCAAATTTTATCCCTCAAACAAATTCCCATCCCTTCAATATGTTCTACACAAAATTTCATAACTTTCTGAACAATAGTTTCGACTGTTGACAACTTTAAAGTAGGGAAGTTTAATTATGGACACCCTGTACGTACACACACACACACACACACACACACATATATATATATATATATATATATATATATATATATATATATATATAATATATATATATATATATATATATATATGTGTGTGTGTATATATATATATATATATATATATATATATATATATGTATATATGTATATATATATATATATATATATATATATATATATATATATATGTATGTATGTATGTATTATATATATAACAGCTACTTAGCTAACATGATTTGAAGAAGATTCAAATGAATTACTATAAAACAAAGAAAAAATTCTATTCGGTGACAGATTTATTGAAGCATTCTGGGTATTCCTATGGGGAACAAATTTCCGAGAACATGGTACCGATGTAATGTTCTGAAAAATGTTGTGAATGAAACCGTTTCAGAAGCCTGCACATAACGTCACTACGAACATTTTTTTAAAATTTATATTGTATTTGGAATGTGAAATACCACAATGTTGTATGCTGGAAATTTTGGGAGCTTTCTCTACTATGTGCATGTTTCTAATTCCTTGAAGTGATTTACTTTGTTACTGTCTCTTTTCGTATTTTAAGTATTTTTAAGACGTGTGGAATGCTACTTACAATCTAGAGCACGTGGAACAAGGCCACACAGTTTCTCAACTCTCGCTTGAATTTACGACTGATTTAGGGATGCTAAGTATTGCTAATTTGCATACCATGCATTTTATCAGAAAATCTTTGTGCATATTTATTGTCATTTTATCAATTTTTCTCTCGTTTGTTTTAATTACAAAGTTAATTGTACGAAACGAATTTACCTGAGTTATTGAGAATTTATTGCGTTGCTAAAAGTAGTTCCTTTTTTATTGATTTTTTTTAGATTTATCATATTTAGCTCGATCCAAAATCGAAATTTTTATGAGGATTCTTTTAACTAAATCCCATAATATATATAAGCAAGCTTCAATCTTCCTACCAGCGTATATTTCTCGCAGATTGAATATTGTAGTCTCCAATGCGGCCGCGTACAAGATTTCTTTTTATTTGAAGAATAATTAATTCTCCTACAAAATATTATATCCATTTATTCAAGTATTATACCCACGACATTTGGTGATAAAATGGTGTTCCTATTGTAAAATATTGTTCCGTTTAAGAGGAAGAAAAGTCAATCAAGTGCTTTAAGAAATTCATTTAATTTAAAGGGGAAAAGTTAACCAATTGGTCTTATACCTCTGCAAATATATTTCAGAAACCGAGAGTAAATATTTGACAGTTAATGCATAATTGTTTCTCCACAATTAACCACCGTTTAGAAAAAAAGTTGTTATAAGTGGGAAAAAAAATTACCTACAATAACAGGATAAAACGCCAAGTAATTTCTTCGAGGAAATCTTTACAAGTGAAAAAAAATAAATAACCCCTCATCTATATTTTTAACATTGTTTAAGAAACCACTATTAATAAATCATCACAGTTAATTCTACTTTACAAATAAACATCATTTTTTTTCGAACACGGCAGGGATTGCTCGATTTTCTTGGTTCCTTTATTATGGAAGCAGGTGAACCAATACCGCTGTAAGGACTTTGCCTTAAATAAAAGACTGCCAGCCTTTTTATATTTAAGGCTTCAATTGCATTTCTAGACTAAATATAAGCTATTTACAATATATATATATATATAAATTAAATTCTTGAGTTCGCGGCATCGACGAGGAACTTTAGACTTGAGTTCTCGCTGTGCTCATTCAAGTCTTCCTAGGCCTAGCAGTATCTCCTTGTTTCCGGCTCCAGCGTCACTCTGATTAACTTCTTCTCTGAATATTTGAATTCGCATTCGTCGACTTTGTATATCTCCGCTGAACGTTCTCGAAAGGTCTTTTAAACACCGCCTTTCTTTATTCAGTTACATTCCCAGACGTCTAGGCGCCTCCATCTGCAATTGCCCTCTTGTAGCTGGTTTACTGTTTTGGGATCTGTCGGTAGCTTTTCTTATCTTTATATCACCAGGCGACTGTTTGTCTGCAACCGTCTAAATCAATTATGTTCACAAACCGCGCGTTGGTTGGTCTTCTCGGAATTTCCAGGCACAAAATATTCGCTATTGTACAGGAAGTGTTACTCTCTATAAAGGGACAATAGAGGGATGCCCTTGCTTTAGACAGAGTACGAACCCGAGTCCCATCTAAAGCATAGATGTTAGATTGCGACGCTCGCTACTGTGGGACGAAAACGGCAAATTACTCAAAAATATATTTTAAAACGTTAGGGGAAAAGAATTCCAAATGATTAATTTTCCCTCCACCGTACTTATCCACCCTACACTGCAACGAAGCCCATAACAAGGGCGAACCTAGATCCAAGGTTGCTTGGTACACTTGCGGTTTATATATTTTCAATCTTGGCCCCTCCAATAAGACGTTGAGCTCTAGATGTCTATTTGGCCCGTCCCACAAAGGCCTTTTCCATGCATTTTCTTCATATATTTTAACATTTCTTAACCTAAAAGGTAAAATAAACCATCAGTACGCTATATTTATATTATTCCGCTTAAGTGAAATGCATTTAATGATAGTGAATCCTTAATAGCCTATAATTCATCATACTGTACCCTCAGTAGCAATTAAAACTGTTTTATTTAGCAGTTGTACTAACTATTAGCTATCAATTATTACGTCTTAACCAATTTAATCAATAATTAAGTCTCTTATCTATCGATGAATAATAATAAAAAAATCATTGTCTGAACGACACGTCTAGTTAGGTAAAGAAAGGAAAACGGTTCAATAGACCTCAAAGGACAGAGATTCTTTTAAAATTTTCGTCTGACAAAACGACGCCGGGACGCGGCTCAGGTCACGTGATCTCATTATCGGAATGGCGACCTCTAAACGAATTAGTTTCACCGACGAATCCTTAGTTTACTTTTCGCTTAAGGAATCAGTGTTTTGGGTTTTCTTTATCTAGCACACACCCTTTGTTTGCCATAGCTTCTCAGCGGCGTGTAAGATTCAATTAAATGTAAACAAAGTTTATATAGGGATTGCGCGGCAATGATGGGTCGTAAGCCCAACGCGCTGGAAGTGCAGATAAGATTCAATTCATTTACTTGACCGGAAAAGGAATTCGGATGGGAGCTGGGATATTCAAATGGGAGTCTTAAAATGATGGGGAATGTATTGTTGTGTGGATCAGGGGTGGCTAAATATAAAACGCTACAAACTGTTATTGAATTAATAGCAAACTTCTAGGAGCACATATGTAACACAAAATTGATAGGAACTTCACTGAACGAAATTCCATTTTAAGTACCGAAATCTTATGTTTTATTCAATTCTAATGCAAGTTTTAAAATGACGAGGAATGTATTCTTGTGTGGTTCATGGTTGGCTAAATATAAAACGGTAAGAGACTGTTATTGTGTTAATAACTAACTTCAAAGAGCACATATATAACAAAACGGTAGCGACTATTATTGAATTAATTGGTAAATTCAACGAGGGCATATGTAACACAACATTGATAGAAACTTCACAGAGTAAAATTCAATTTAAAGTAGCGGAATATTTCGTTTGATACAATTCAAATTTGGGATTTAAAAGGATGGGAAATGTATCGTTGCGTGGATCAGGGGTGGCTAGATATAAAACGGGAGAGACTTTTGTTGAATTAATAACTATCTTCAAGTAGCACATATGAAGCAAAACGGTAGAGATTATTATTGAATTAATTGGTAACTTCAACGAGGACATATGTAACACAACATTGATAGAAACTTCACTGAACAAAATTCAATTTAAAGTAGCGGAATCTTACGTTTTATACAATTCAAATTTAGGATTTAAAATGATGGGAAATGTATTGTTGAGTGGATCAGGGGTGGCTAGATATAAAACGGGAGAGACTTTTGTTGAATTAGTAACTATCTTCAAGTAGCACATATGAAAAAAACGGTAGAGACTATTATTGAATTAATTGGTAAGTCCAAAGAGGACATATGTCCTACAACATTGATAGAAACTTCACTGAACAAAATTTGATTTAAAGTACCTGAATATTACGTTTTATGCGATTCAAATGTAGGATTTAAAATGTTGGGAAATGTATTGTTATGTGTATCAGGGGTGGCTAAATATAAAATGGTACAGACTATCATTGAATCAATAACTAACTTCCAAAAGCCCATATGTGTAACACAACATTGATAGAAACTTCATTGAACAAAATTCAATTTTAAATTCCGAAATCTTGTATTTTATGCAGATTCGTGACATGAAATATCATGTACATACAGTTTAATCCGCACTTAACGAAGCAAAATTATATACAATTTTTTTAAGGTATAAGCATCTTTCTGTTTCAGATATGTTTAGCTCTATCTGAAATCGAGAAAAGTTCATAAATTCTGCTAATGCATTAAATACTGCTACAATTATTAAATTTTTATATCCCAAAATCTTTTTTTAAAGAAACGTGTGCTGAGTAAAATTACTTTAGTTTTTTTTGTTTAAGAATGTATATGGTATGGTTAACATTTACGAATAACTAGAATTTATCATGTTTGAAAGTCCAAAAATCCGTTTAACACTTGTCAGATTGTTCCCGCCTCATTCTTCCTCTTTAATGTTTTGAAAACCATTTAAAACCATGGTAAAACGGATAAATGGCAGCAATTTTCATTTAAAGATGGAATTATAATACTACTAGATTTATTACCTTACTTCACTCGGGATCCAGTTTCTGTTATTATTATTTTTCAATGATTAGCCTCATGTTATGATGTTCTAAAGTTATAACAACTCTTAAACAAATTAATTTAATTTTTTCAGTAATAAAAAATTCATAATGTTTGAGTGGATTGAGAACACATTCAATATTAAAACACAGCAAATCTAATAATTATTACAGAAAAAGTATATACACATATTTCATGCTCGGAATTCTTTCTGAAATCCAAATCGTCTGCTACGTTTCAATGCCACTTTCAAACTTTCTTAATTAGAATATACACGTATTTCATGATTGTAATTCTTTCTCAAAACTAAATCGTCTGCTATGTTTCAATGTCACTTCAGTTATATAAATCAATGGCTAAACACACGTATTTCTAGCTAAGTGAACGCGTCCTTCAGTATATTTGAGTTTGAACAGGTAGGTTGGTATAGTTTTAATGCATGCAATGGATTGAGAACACATTCATTGAAAACGAATGACTTTCCATCTTTATATTTTCATTTTTAAAAAGAAATGAATAAATTACTTTTTTAATTCATGTCTACTTATTTTTACGCAAATGTTATAATTTAATTGGCAACAATGAAATGTTACAATGGCTTTGAACAAAAATATCCCTTGATACCGCGCAAACTTGCTCTAACATAATTCGGGAATGGAACGTCGTAGCGGGATGAAAATAGTCATATTCATCATGATTTTCCAAGCACATTAAACCGTGCAAATTTCTTTAAGGTAGGGCTCCATGTTCTTGAGTTTTTGTGACTCACACACATACATACACGACCCATTTCCCGTTTCTGATTTATATATAAGATAAGAAAGCATCCGCTAGCATTGTTATATTAATATTGGCTAGGCCTGACAAGAAAACTATTTGCCCTTCCAGTTTTTCTTATTTAAAGGATAATTCAAGAAATTCCGTCGTCCTACCTTTCTGTGATATGGTATATCCTGTTGCAAAATCGCGCGACACAACCCGGCCAATCCACTCACAGAGAGGTCGCGTACACTAAAAAAATCTTACCATTTAACAGTCATTTAAAACATTTACCGGCAAATTATGAGTGACAACGATGAAAGCACCCAAGCCGAAATCAATTTTTGCCAACGTTAACTCAGAAAAAAAAATTAAAGGATAAAAATACTGAGAATACAAACAGAAAGAGAGGTTATTAAAATAATTCTTGACATTCTGCTTTTTCCATAATTATGTTTCTTCCATTGGCAATGCGATAAACATGATCTTCAGTGACAAGAGTGTTTCAAATATTATATTGTTATAATATTGTTATACTCACTCTACATATACCGCAATCTTATAAACGAGGAACTTTGGT
Organism: Dolomedes plantarius; assembly: GCA_907164885.2. Taxonomy (NCBI): domain Eukaryota; kingdom Metazoa; phylum Arthropoda; class Arachnida; order Araneae; family Dolomedidae; genus Dolomedes; species Dolomedes plantarius. Next base: position 166,739,385 of record OU015498.1, on the reverse strand, counting down.
GTGCCTCTATTATCATTCTGAATTAAAGTCAAACAAACCCTGAGTTTTAGAGACACATACAGATACTCAAGCCGAGAACATATAATAGCACTTTGAAAACATTTGCATTTTCATGCCTGGAAGTTTATGCCATTCGCAATAATAATAATAATAATAATTACAATCTGCAGTAACACGTATACATTGTATTGTAATGTTGTAGGTTATATACTGTCCTTCTCACGACAGAGATCATCTGTGCTCATAAATATAGAGCTTATTTTAAAACCTTTCTGCTATATTGAAATGTTTCAAACCAACTCGAAGGTTTAGAGGTTTACACAGTTAAAGTATATTATAAGCACCTTGAAAAATTTTCACTTCTTATGTCAGCAATACGATCAATACAATCTGCTGTGACAAGTCAATATCATGCCTTAGAGGAAGGGTATAGGAGGTAACAAATTTCAGTTCTTAAACACTTTTAATTACCGTCGGAACCAATTTACCAAAATCTTTTGACAAATTGCGCCGAACAACGTTGAACAACAACAAGGTAATTAATGACCCCGAGAATTACGGTCTCTTAAGAAAACATACTGCACCTTGCTCCCAAATAGGCAGGGATTCCGTCACGCTTTGTCCCATAAGTAAGCTGCCGAAAAAAAAATCGCTCGTGCTCCCTTAATTTATGTGTCATACATCATGTCCCGAAATGAGGTGGGAGGGCGCTACAGGTTGTGGCAGCACCATCAATCTTTCAGAAAACCTAACAGCACCTTTGAAGTATGAGTCAGAGGTCTGTTTGCCTCGAAATAGTGAGAGTTCAATGTTGCTCACTATCATTTAGATTATTTTGGAGGGAAATTGTGGTACAGTCGGCGCTAGTTACAACGCTCCCACCTCGAATAGAAAAATATCGTTGTAACGAGTGGTCGCTAGTGCGGAAATTGATGAAAAACTCTAATCATCTGCGTGAAAGTTCAGATTTTGAAATGAATTTCTTAATAGTACACGATTACATTGTACATCCTATTGTACACTTATATATATATAAAACAGTTCTGTAAATATCTGACTGACTGACTGACATATAACGCACAGACCAAACCACTGGACCTAAAGGGCTGAAATTTTGCATGGCGATTCTTCTTATAGTGCCCTAAGAGAGATTTTTGAAAAATTCTTCTTAGATTTTTTTTAATTAAATTTTTAAGCTGTTTTTTTAACATTCTTTAATGTTTGCATTTAAAATAATAATCCGAGGTTTATAAAATTGATATAACGAGAAAGATCATAAAAATTCCTTTAAATGAAATCGTTTTCGAATCTTTACCCCCCATTTTCTGGTTTTTTGGTGAAATTTTAAAGATTAATTTTTAGAATTTAATTTATTAAATGCTTATCACGTGGTTTCTTTTCTTTTTGTGATACTTTAAACTAATTTTGCGTCTCGTGCATAACAACGAAATAGACAAAAAAAAATTGTTTCTTGGTGATGCGGCAGACGATTGGACATTATCCCCAAAAAATATTAAAATATAGTAAAAGAAATGTTCCTCAAACTGTACTATATTAACTGTACTATATTCTTTAGTATGTTCTATTAGATTTAATTTGAATATTTTCTTCTATATTATTTTGTCTATAAAAATATCCGTTACGATTTTTTTATAAATATATGTTTTCATTTTTTTTTACATCAATTGCTTACATTGATCGTTGTATTTATTATACACACACACACACACACACACACACACATATATATATATATATATATATATATATATATATATATATATATATATATATGGCATTAATTGCATACATTGACCGTTGTATTTAATTAGAATGTACTCCGTAGCGAAGTATGGGTTTTCAGCTAGTTATGAAATAAACCCTGACAAGGAAAATTAATTGAAGTGTATACATTACAAGATAACGATAATTTCTATAATAAAAGTTTAAAGTAAAAATCAGTGAAATGACAAAAATTAAATCTTACTTAGATTTATTTTCTAGAAAAATAATTAGAAATCGTTTTTTTTTGTGTGTGTGCGAATTTAAAATGATTTGAATAATTAATTTTCAATTTCAGTTAAAGAGCATGTGAATTGGGGGTGTTGTACTGGGATTATATGATCTTCAGGGTCCTTGTATGCGATGTAATACATACATACATACATATATATATATATATATATATATATATATATATATATATATATATATATTTTGCCTTTGGAGCCATTTACAAAATGGAAACAAAAAACTTCATTTACTTTTCTAAAATGTTATGAATTGGCCTTAAAGGGTTCTAGAACAAATTTCAATAGTCCAAGTATGACCTCTATAAAGGGACTATAAAATAAACTGGTAATTAGTTATGTAGACAAGGTGGCTTCTAATTATTCATTTATTTGCAAATATTATTATATTCAAATTGTAAAAAATTTTTATTCAAATAATACACTTTACGAGCCATATGCATTTGATGAGTTGTCTCTGAAACGACGTTTAGTTAAACTGCATAAAAAAATTAATATAAATCTTTATTCCTTCTCCTTTCGCTACCTTGTTGCAATTCCCAAATTCCACAAAAAACCTATTACCTTTCGACCAGTAACTGTTGGTTTCGGTACCTACATAACTTATGCTAATAAATTGATAATACCAGTTTTAAAAAATCTTTTCATTAAAAAAAAAATATATATTTGGATCCAATATAATCACTAATAGCTTACAATTAATATCAAAAATCAAAAATTTAAACGATATAGAACTAATAGAATCTTATGACGTAGTAGACCTATTCAATAATATAGACACTACTTTTCTTTTTTCAATTCTAATTGAGTTTTTTCACAGGTTTGATTTACAAGAATATATTACTTTTACTCTTTTTAAAAATACACTTCGTATCATATTGTTTGAAAATTATTTATTTAATGGTACAACATATTACATTCAGACATTTGGACTGCCAATGGGGGGTGGATCATCGTCCTATTTGGCAGATTTATATTTATATTATTTTGAATCTAAATCATCACTTTTACAAAATATAGCTTTCTTTAGATACGTAGACGACATTTTCATTGCTCACGAGGTTAACTGTAACTTTGTTCCTACTTTTTATCCAGCTAATATAAAACTAACTAAGACCGAACAAAACTCCAAAAATGAAATCAACTTTTTGGATGTAACCATCACTTTGTCAAATGGAACACTATCTTTTTGCATATTCGATAAAAGAGATTTATACGACTTTAACATAAACCGTCTATCCAATTGGAATACCGCTTTACATTCTAATGTTAAACGTAATATAGTCAACAACTACATAATTCGTTGTGATAGACTGTGTGAATCTAGGATTGAGATGAATAAAAGAGTTAAAAACTTCATTGAACTGGCTGTACAGGCGGAGTATCCGGCTGGCTTTCTGGTAGATATACTGAGGCGTTGTTTTGGGCGCGTGGATTTCCTTGGGCACTTGGACTTGGAGGTATAGTGTTTTTGTCTGCTGTTTTGAATTTTAAAGTTTTAATGGTTTTATTTAAAATAGTTTATAAGGTGTGGTGTTTTTTAATGGTAGTGTAATTTTTCAATGTAATGTGGCTTTTTCAGTGCCTTTTCTTATATTTTTAATTACTGTTTTTAGTAAGGTAGTTTTTAGAGATCATCTTATGACATTATGTCACTTTATTTTATTATAGTATATAACTTCTACTTTTATGTCTAACTTTTTCTATTTATTGTCTCAAACCTTTTTGAAAAGTTTTAAATTTTCTAACTGATGTATGACGAATGCTGGGAAAGTTTTAGCTATGTAAAAAGATCTTTTAACCAGGATAGAGGGGTCTTAATCCCCCTCACGTCTTTTTAAATACATCAATTTCCGTTTTTGTTTCAAAAATTTCCTTTTGCTTCAGAAATTCACTATCCTTTTTTAGCTTATCTTGGTGTATCATTATTGTTTTAATTATATCTTATATAGTATTGTCTAATAATTGCAGCTTAGCGCATATTGACAATATACATATTAATGCCTCTATTTATAATGTATTGGTTTTGGTGCAACACATGCTTTAAATATTTTAGTTATATATATATATATATTACAGAGGATTCTATTGGGGTCTTTTTTGCACCGGTCGTTGTATTGGAAATGGTCGCTGCAATGTGCGGTCTGGAGAGCGAGCACCAACTGTATAAACTTTTAAATCAGAGGATGCGCGGAAGCAACATAATTATCTAATCCGTTAGTACCATTCGCTTTTTAGCTGTAAAAATGGTAATTCAAAAAAAGATATACTTATATATCAATGAAAAGTTTTAAAGATAATTTTCATAAAAGCTCAAAAACTGTAATTTTTGCTGAAAAGGAATCATAATATTTAATGGCATAAAAGGATAATATATGGCCTCTTCTTAAAATATATTTCTTTATATTCATAGAAAAAGTATCGTCTGTTATCTTTAAAATATAAGAATTTAATTGTAGGTGGTTGACAATACTAGCTAGGAGGTTGTAAGTCAGAGAAATAACTTAATAATGATATTTAAATTTATCTCATGATGGATGAGGAAATAAGATTTCAAATGTCAATGTCTGGGTACATTTCATCAAGCTTGCAAAATATATTGTAGATTGTATTCATAGCCGTATTTTACTTTATGAAAGATATTATAGAGGCATATTTAAATTCAAAAGTTCAATAATTAGGTATTGAGTACTTAGAATAATTACCATGATTTTATTAACTCGCTTTCTTGTTTGTTTGTTTTTTTGTTTGTGTATTTGTTTGTCCAGTACAAATCTTGTAATCAATTTTTAACTAACTTCCCGACTAGCTAGACATTTGAAGCTTTTAGAATATCTCAGAATACGATGATAATGCATTCTTTTAATAGTTTTAGCCGAAAAAATCCGCAACGTGGCTCTTAGATCGAATTCAATGCTTGAACTTTTGCGTAACGGCGTTTTTACGATTTTGAAAACAGAATACATGTGAATTTAGTTTGTTTTCAACAATATTGTGAGGAAAAATTTAAAAAAAATTATAAACATTAAAGTTTATAAAGTCTGTGGATAGTGAAAACGACTAAAAAGTGATTAAAATTAAATAAAAGAAAGTGAAAAAGAATAATTAACTGAAAGTTTGTGCAATTAAGATAGAATTGTCAAGTTTATATGATTCAACAGAAAATTTAAAAAGTGATACATAAAAAGTTATTTTTATCTTGTAATTATTGTTTTCAATCCTAGAATATTTTGTCGAATAATTGATAGCAAAATGATAATAATTACAATTTTTTTAACCTCTGTTTTATAGTGAAATGAATCAAACCAACCCGAAGGTTTAGAGTTTTACACAGTTAAAGTATATTATAAGCACCTTGAAAAATTTGCAGTTCTTCTATCAACGATGTAATGGTAAGAGAGGAAGTGAAATAGATATTCAACAGTTTAAAGTCAAACCCAAAATATCCTATTAAATAAAAGAAAAAACGTATGTATTATTAACGCTATTGTTATCTATGTTTACGTCTCATAGCTAACGCTATATACACAGATGCGTAACATTTTTAAACTATAAGAGAACTAAACAAAAAAGAAATTTTTATTCTCTTTTAAAATAATCTCCTTGTTTTCTCAAATTATAATTTAAGAAAGAGACTTTAATTACATTTTACTAAATGTAATGAGATATTTTTTAACGCTTAAAGCATTTTTTGCTCATCATTATAAATGCTGTAATCACCATAATATAAATGTAATATTTTATAACTACATAAAAGAGAATATCTTTTTTATGTCCAGAAACCTGTTGTTTATCGCCACTTTGTTGAATCCGTGTGCCATGAAAACAGAACACACGGGTGAAAATTACAACTGTACGCTTATTTAAGATTTAAAAATTTATCTTTAGTTATTATTCAGATTGAAAGTGAGATTATTTAAAAGAGATTTTTTTAAATTTGTCATTTTTTCAATAAGCAGTGTGTTTCTAGAATTTATTTTTTAATAAATTTTTTTTTCTTAATCTTAATTAAATATCTAACTATTTAGTAAGTGATCAGATTTATTGCTTATTTCTACAAAATAGATCTGTTAGAACTTGCAGACGAACCTTCTTCTATCTTCACGTATATTTTAAAAACACTAGGTGTTTTTGTTTTTTTCCCTCTAAATTATGGTTTTCGCAAGAAATAATATGTGCTTAGCATATTGTTAATTTATGTTACGGAAATTGCAGTGTTTTCAATACAATATTTGATAAACTAAAGACTATACAGTATGTTTACTTAATCTATATATATAAAACAGTTCCGTAACTGACTGACTGACATACAACGCACAGACCAAACCACTGGACCTAAAGGGCTGTAATTTTGCATAGAGATTCTTCTTATAGCCCGGGGGTGCACTAAGAAAGATTTTTGAAAAATTCTTCTTAGATTTTTTTAAAAATTAAATTTTAAGCTGTTTTAGTAACTTTTTTTAAGTTTGCATTTAAAATAATAATTTGAGGGTTATAAAATTTATATCACGATAAAGATCATAAAAATTCCTTTAAAATGAAATCTTTTTCAAATCTTTACCTCCCTTTTCTGATTTTTGTGGAATTTTTAAAGATTAATTTTTAGAATTTAATTAATTAAGTGCTGATCACGTGATTTCTTTTTCTGGTACTTTAAATAAATTTATCGTCACGTGCATAACGAAATAGACAAAAAAATTCTTGCTAATGTGGCAGACGATTGGACATTATCCAAAAAAATATTAAAATACAGTAAAAGATATGTTCCTCAAACTGTACTATATTAACTGTAATACACTGCTGGCCACTGTAAATGCAACACCCTGAAGGAAACATGCAAATAACATGAAATTTGCAACATGCATTAGTGGAGGTGAGATATGCAAATGATTAGAATTTCAGCGCAGACGCACATCACGCGCAACTGTGGCGCCACTTCAAAGCGCTATTTAAGGCTTGGAGATTTCGACGATTTCAAGTTCGGCAATTGTGTTTTCCTTGTGGTTTTTTCAAAAAAACGATCAATTATGCCTCGTCGAAAACAGCGATCATCTTTTGATCAAGTATCTGAGTTCTACAGAGGAATGATAGTGACCTACCGAGATTGTGGATTATCTTTCAGGGAAATCGGTAGTCGTGTTGGACGAAACCAAACAACTGTAATGCGGATATGTGATCGTTGGATTCAGGAGGGTACGACTGACCGGCGTGTTCGATCGCATCCACCTCAGCGCACCACTTCACGTGATGACAGGCAAATTATGCGCATGGCAGTGACGGATCGCTCAGTCACATCACGAACCTTAGCACAGCACATGCAGTCTGTAACGCATCATCCAGTGTCTGCGCGTTCCATTCGACGCCGTTTACAGCAGAGTGGTCTGTCCGCAAGACGTCCATTGCTTTGTCTACCCTTGACGCAGAACCACAGACGTCTCCGCCGCCAATGGTGCGATGACAGAAGGATGTGGACAGCAGAATGGAATGAAATTGTCTTTACTGACGAGTCACGCTTCTGTCTGCAACACCACGATGGTCGCATTCGAGTCTGGAGACACCGTGAAGAGAGGATGCTGAACAGCTGCGTTATGCACCGCCACACTGGTCCTGCACCGGGTATTATGGTATGGGGCGGTATTGGATATCACTCTCGCACACCTCTAGTACGCATTGCCGGTACTTTAAACAGCCAGCGCTACATCCCCGTGGTGTTGGAGCCAGTTGTCCTTCCTTACCTTCAGGGCTTGCCCACAGCCATATTTCAACAGGATAATGCGCGACCACACGTGGCACGCATTGTCCAACGGTTCTTCGTCAAACGCCAGATTGAATTGCTTCCCTGGCCGCCTCGCTCTCCAGATCTTTCGCCGATAGAAAACATGTGGTCCATGGTTGCTCTACGATTGACCCAGATTCCATTCCCAGCTGCCACAGCAGATCAACATTGGCAACGTGTGGAAGCTGCTTGGTCTGCTGTACCCCAAGAACTCATCCAAAGTCTCTTTGAATCAATGCTGAGGCGTGTGGGAGCGGTGATCTCCAACAATGGCGGCTACTCTGGCTACTGATTTTGGCAGGAACCACACTTCACAGAAGTCTATAAATTTAATCATTTGATACTTGGTCAACATGTTATCTACAAAATACATTTTGTTGTGATATCTCTTGTCTTTCTTGGTGTTGCAATTTGGGTGGCCAGCAGTGTATATTCTTTAGTATATCCTATTAGATTTAGTTTGAATATTTTCTTCTACATTATTTTGTCTATAAAAATATCCCTTACGATTTTTTTTAGAAAAATATTTTTTATTTTTTTTTACATCAATTGTACTCATTGATCGTCGTATTTATTACATTTGTCATATATATATATATATATATATATATATATATATATATATTGGCATTAATTGCATACTTTGACCGTTGTATTTAATTTGAATGTACTCCGTAGCGAAGTGCGGGTTTTCAGCTAGTCTATCTTTATATATAAAAGGCAAAGTCTGTGTGTGTGTGACCGAGTTTTTGTCTGCTCGCGGCACGGCGCAAAGACGGCAGGTCGGACAGTCTTGAGATTCGACACGAAGATGCCCCCCGAGGTCTCATTATGCACCTCGAAGCCCTTTTTTCGATTTTTTAATTAGATTTTCCGTAATTAAATATTTAGTCGCGATTTGGAGCTCCCGGACGAGTAAAAGCTCCGTAAATCCTAACGTATCCGTCCAAGAATTTTTTTTTTCGGACGAGCCTATACGGGAAAGATCACACTATACGGAAATCTTAATTAAAATTGTCTGTCTTAATTTATCGATTAATTGTGATTTTTTTCGATCGCCTGTACGCACCCGTTTTTCGGAGAAAAACGCGATTTTGGCCGCGACCCTTTTTTCCAAATTGTCGAATCGAATCTATACGTAAATGTCGTTACATTTTTACGAAATTTGTATCTCAGAGACCCTAGACATCACAGTTTCGAAATCCAGAACCAAAATTAATTTACAATTTGTAGTTATTTTTTAATAATTTATTTTATGATTCGGAAACTTTTGCGAGAAATCTCATTTTGGAGATTTCGTTCTTCATTTCCGGACGAAGGTACAGCGGGGGAAAACAGGTTTTCGACGTCAAGCCGTTTTCGTCGGTCGTTTTCGACGTCAAGCACGTGATGTGTTGGGGTGTTTGTTTTCTATGAGGGATTGAGTGGTTAAAGGAAATCGATTACTATTGCAGTGATAATCGATTAAAAAATCGCATTTAGTAATGCCGTAATTTTTTTGGCCAACACTTAGTTAATATCATATAATTTGTGGTGTGTTTGTGGAAAACGTTTTTCGTCTCGCTGACTGTTGTGGAAAGTTTTAAGTAATCCTATGTCAAAAATTTTGCCAAAATGTGCCAGAAAGGATTAAATTTATATGGATAAAATAATGTATCGTGGTGAGGCAAAGGATGACAGCGACGCCCATTAACAAAGGGTTAAGGCTACTAAAAAATTGGTAATTACATTAACCGAGCAACGCCGGGACGGGTACAGCTAGTATATATATATAAAGCAGTTCCGTGACTGACTGACATATAACGCACAGACCAAACCGCTGGACCGAAAGGACTGAAATATTGCATGGCGATTCTTCTTACAGTGCAGAGGTGCACTAAGAGAGATTTTTGAAAAATTCTTCTTAGATTTTTTAAAATTAAATTTTCAAGCTGTTATTGTAACTTTTTAAAGTTTGCATTTAAAATAATAGTCTGAGGATTATAAAATTTATGTCACGAGAAAGATCATAAAAATTTCTTTAAAATGAAATCTTTATCGAATTTTTACTTCCATTTTCTGATTTTTGGCGAATTTTGAAATAGTAATTTTTAGAATTTAATTTATTAAATGCTGATTACGTGGTTTCTTTTCTTTTTGTGATACTTTAAATTAATTTTGCGTCACGTGCATAACAACTAAATAAATTGACAAAAAATATTAAAATACAGTAAAAGAGAAAATTTAACCACTAGACTAATTGAGATGGAAGTTTTTAAGAATATAATTCAAATTTGTATGTTTTATGGAATAGAAATTAGTTGCATACATTGACCATTGTATTTAATTTGAATATTTTCTTCCACATTATTATGTCTATAAAAATATTCGTTACGATTTTTTGATAAATATTTTTTGGGCATTAATTGCATACATTTTCACCGTTGCATTTAATTTGAACATACTCCGTAGCGAAGCATAAGTATTCAGTTAATATTGTATAACATGAATACAAAACAAGGAATGTACTGTCAGTTTCTCCCGTCAGTAGGCAGTCCTTGTTTTGTACTTCTCGGATATAATATACTACATATATATTTGCCGCTTACATCATAATGGCGTGTTCGCATAGCATCCGTCAGCGTTAAAGATTCCGTTGGCGCTGATTGGTTAAATGGGTCAATCATTGGTATAAGATTGGTTAAAATTTTTATCGCTGACGCTTACGATTCGATGTGAACAGGCCCTATAGTGGTTAGCGTCGCGAGCTTCCGGCCTGGGTTCTAATCCCGACTAAGGTCTTGTTCACATTGAAACGTAGGGTTCTTCCATTGGCGCCGAGATTATTAACATAATGCGTGATTGGTTTGACGCATCACATGGTCTCTGTGCTTGGTAAGATTTTTCCCTCTTTGTTCAGCTTCAGAATAAAAGGAGAAAAGACTTCACAGGAAGTGATGTTAATTCACTTATGTGGTGCTGCCATTATAAAGAAGCCTGCAAAATTGCGTTTTGGACTGGGCGAACGTCGAAACGCAAAATTCCTGTGACGTTACGATAAAAAAACCAAACAATTCAGGTGGTCTCGTCTAACGAAACTACTGCGGGTAATTAACGAAGGATTACTTATCGTTGCTTACCTCTTTTGTATGTATATATGTATATATGTGTTATGTATATATGTATATATATTTCTGTATGCATGTATATATATATATATATATATATATGTGTGTGTATGGGGGGGAAAATTTTGACGCTTTTTGGTATTTTTCTGTTTAACTGTTTACTGCTTGCCCAAGCGATACAGACTGGGTTTGGCGTGCTGCCAAAATTGTAACTCACGACGACGGACGGTTCTAGCGTCTGAAATTTTGCTTTCTGGAGAACCGTATGGAGGAACGTAGTTAAAAAATTCCCTTTTTGTACTTTTGAATATACTCCCCGCAGTTTTATTATGTTATACGCATAAATCATTAAAAACTCTATAACACTTTAAATTTGCAAAATTATATAAACTTCAATATTGAGAAAATTTGCTATTCGTATATCGTTTGCCTAATGTGAATTACGCATTTATCATAGGAAAGTTAAATATGCCTTTCTTAACAAAAAGAGAAAAATGACTTGTTGATTTTCATTTTTTTTAAACTTCCATTTAGTTTATTTCATATTCTTGCGGATTTAAAAGTTATCGTTTATATATCGTCTTTTCAATTTGACACCCATTTGTCACATGAGAGTTAAATATACCGTTCTTAATCGGAAGAGAAAAGGGATTGTTTATTTTTTTTAACTTTCGTTTAATTTATTTAACATTCTTCCGGGTTTAAAAGTTGTTTATATATCGTCTAGCTAATGTGACACCCATTTGTCACATGAGAGTTAAATGTACCTATCTTAACCGGAGGAGAAAATGACTTATTGATTTTCATTTTTTTTAACATTAATTTATTTCATATTCTCGCGGGTTTAAAAGTTATCTTAAATAAATGCATAAGATATAAGGCTAATTGCATTTTCTCAAAAACCGTTCGATATATTAAGCTGTCAGGACAATCAAGAATATACATACGTTTTCTTTTCTATATTATCCAGTCTATTCCCTGTTTTATGTTTCTGCATTACGCAATCAACATCAATGATAACTGATTATAACTGAACACACATGTTACAATGGCATTATTAGATCATCAATGTCATCTAGATACACAGTATAACATTTTTTCTCATCTAAGAAATGTATTGACAAACTGATATTGACATATCTACTTTTGATGTTTTTGCATGAACTGCATACCATTATTTATATTTGTTTATTATATACTAACTTTGAAAATAAAGAATTGTTAGTATGATTCATGTGTAAAGGGTAGCGTTCATGGAATCTATACATACGAAATATATTTCTGTAAATACAATACAGGTATTCCTCGATTTACGACCGCTCACGCTCACGACCGAAATTTTTAAATTAAAAAAAATTCAAAATTACTGTCCCTTGAATGTCCAGTACATACTGTACCAAATCCGAGCGACGGGAAGATGTTTTACAGAGTGAATTTCAAATACAGAAATAAACATGCCAGTTACCGCAAATTGAAAAATAGAAATTTATAAAACATTAAATCTTAAATACACTTCTTCACAACTTGCAGAAGAGTAGACAAAATAAAAATGTAGAATCTTCGCTAGAAGCTGAACAATTCCAGCACCTAAGAACTTTTCTTAACAAGGAAGGATTTAGAGATAGAAATTAATTAACACAATATAACAGTTATTAAGCAGCATACAACCTCAATCTCCTCTCTTTTAAGGACCTCGTCGTATACCAGCCGAGACTAAAAAGAACTTTTTACAAGAAGAATATCACGTGTTGAAAAACCTCAACCGATCGCATCCAAACCAACTTTAGAACTGATCTTTTTATTCCAGACTCACCTAGGAAATAAAACCCGTGTTGCACCTAGGAAAGCAACACGGTTCACCTAGGAAATAAAACCCGTGTTGCCCCACCGCTCAACCAAACCATTTTCCAACAATAGACCCAAGAGCAGGATTTATTACTTACTCCATGGTAGACGCGTGAACGTGCTAAACCATTGTTATATTTATCGTGAACTGCAAAACATCGCATGCTGGCGATAACACGCCAAGTTGGCCCCAAACTCGTAACAATACCTATATGTATTACATAATTATTTAAAAATATGATGTAATGTTCTACAAAACTGCGAAAATTTATGACACAATAATAAAAATGTATGAGGCAATAGTTTCGATATCCATACGATAAATCAAATAAACCTTCATTGGCATCAGAAATGGCTTCAGTTTTTTATTATACTAATAAAGGACTACAACCATTAGAAGTAATGGATCCATAAGATTCACAAGTTTAAATCGTCGTATTCGGGAAAATATGGCTTGTTACCAGACAATATACGAGGAAAATAAGACGCAAACTCTTCAAACTACCTTGGATAACTTTGTAAAAAAACTTTCAACGAATCTTCTGTCGCAAATTCTGAACCAAAGGATTGTACTAGCATAATAAGTAGTGATGACGAACAAAAATTTATGTCTTCTAAATATAATGTATTTTAAATTACGTATGAAAGTAAAAAATATATGTATGTGCATATACAAAAAAAAAAAGTTTGAAACTCGACTTACGACCAACTCAACTTACGACCTATTTCTCGATACCTAGCTCGATCGTATGTCGGAGAATATCTGTATACAGTTAAAGTTTTTGAGAAATGTTTATGTAGATTACAAACTATATTATAAAAAATACTCAGTTTGTGATCATAAAACTACAGTTTTACCAGAAAGAATAAAACATTAACATCTATTGTTACTTATTTTTCTTTTCAAACACACAGTATTGCAAAATCAGTAACACTGATGATTCATGCTATCAGTTTATAAGCGTTTCAGATACAGCCCAAAGGGAATACAGTTCAATATATATTCATGATTTTTCGCAGAACGAGTTTTCAAGATTTAATGCACAATATTTAGTTTCAACGGATATTTCCTCTAGTGTCATCTTTTCACGCCCTTTCTGATTATATATAACGTAACCCATAGGCGTTTCGCAATTTACAAAGCTCGTCATGAAAGTAACTCTACCATTTAAAAAAAAAAGTTAAACGGCGTGTAAAATGTTGGCTTCTTCTTAAAACACATAAATCAACAGAAGTAGAATTAATTTACTGTAATACTCATGAATCGTGGAACATAGCAATCTATATTTTAAAGTACTACACCCATGATAATGAGAAAAAAAACCTTTAGTGTTATCATAATACATTTGTCTTGTACGCTTTTAGGGGGGAAATATCTAACGCTTTATGATACGAGATAGAGAAACACCTAGCAAGCGGAAACGAACTTGGCTAAAAGGAAGAATAAGTGTTTTTTATATCCGTCATTTCTTGTGGGTGGAGGCGAACATCTCTCGGTCTTATCTGTTTCCCTAATCGCTGCAATTGAAAAAAAAATCAGGCATCATCTTGCCCGGAACTTGGTTAATAATTACTGAAGGGATGAAATAGAAATTGCGCGAGGTATACTCCAAATGCAAAGGAAAACCGCTTCATAATATTGACAAGGGATAAAGTATTTTCGATTTAAGGAATATGTATATACTAGCTGAAAACCCGCACTTCGCTACGGAGTACATTCAAATTAAATACAATGGTCAATGTATGTAATTCATCCCCCCCCCAAAAAAAAAACATATATAATTTTTATAAATAAATATGACGATCAATGTATACAATTGATGTAAAAAAAACAAAAAATATATTTATAAAAAAATCGTAAGGGTTATTTTTATAGACAAAATAATGTAGACGAAAATATTCAAATTAAATGTAATAAGACATACTAAAGAACATACTACAGTTATATAGTACAGTTTGAGGAACATAATATCTTTTATTGTATTTTAATATTTTTATGGATAATGTCCAATCGTCTGCCGCATTAAGAAGAAAAAAATATTTTTTCGTCTATTTAGTTGTTATGCACGTGACGATAAGTTTATTTAAAGTACCAGAAAAAGAAATCACGTGATCAGCATTTAATAAATTAAATTCTAAAAATTAATCTTTAAAAGTTCACCAAAAATCAGAAAATGGAGGTAAAGATTCGAAAAAGATTTCATTTTAAGGGAATTTTTATGATCCTTCTCTCGATACAAATTTCATAACCCTCAAATTATTATTTTAAATGCAAACTTAATAATTGTTACAAAAAAAGCTTAAAAATTCAATTTTAAAAAATCTCTCTTAGTGCACTCCTACACTATAAGTAGAATCGCAATGCAAAATTTCAGCCCTGTAGGTCCAGCGGTTTGGTCTGTGCGTTGTATGTCAATGAGTCAGTCAGTCAGTCAGTTACGGAACTGTTTTATATATATAGATGAGAGCCTTTAATAGTGATCACAAAGTTTAATCAATTTTTATTTCTCGTATCATGTGACTGTTACTTTCCCTTTATTGTGTCTGCGTTAAGTTCATAATGCATATCAATATACTTATTTGAAAACTTATATACTAAAAAAAATCAAGATTAAAAATTTAACCTTTTGCAATCTATTGGTTTCAAAGCTTGTTTTAAAAAAATAATCAGGATTAAAAATGTAACCCTTTACTATTTTCTACTGGTTTACTATTCTCTACTGGTTTGAAAACTTGATTTAAAAAAAATCAAGATTAAAAATTTAAACCCTTTCCACTCCACTGGTTTGAAAAGTTGTGTTTAAAAAAATACAAATTTCAGGTAGTCTCTTCTAACGAAACTACCGCAGGTTATTAACGTATGATTACTTATCGCTGCTTACCTCTTTTGTAGGTATATATGTATGTATGTGTTATGTGTATATGTATATATATATATATATATATATATATATATATATATATATATATATATATATATATATATATATATATATATATATATATAGATATTTAAAATTAAGATAATTAAAAGGGCAGATGTGACCATATAATACTCCTCTAACCTGAAATAAGATTGACATATATAAATAGGCAAAAAACGGAATTGGAGGTGGTATAGTTGATGACTGGGGGGGGGGTTGTGACCCCCCAACCCCGGTTAAACATGTTTTAAGCCAGGCAACACTCCCGGAGGTCGGCTATAACACCAAGACAGTAATAAAAAATTATGAAGAGGAAAAAATATTTTAGGTGAAATAGATAAGTTAAACCAGATAGTTTACTAATGTAGTCAACTAAAACATAATTACAAGATGAATAGAATGAAAAAATCTTAATACTAAGTTACAGAAATAGAATAATACTAATTAACTGAATAATTATTCACTAACATATACACTATATATATACAAAATACTTAGCTCCCACCAAGCAAATTTCATAAATCGCCTGTTAAATTTAGAACTGTTACTGTGGGCTGCAATACATACTTAACGCTTGCTAATAATAAACTTTTAAACATACTTAAAATAGTTTATAAAAAAATAAGTAAAGAGGGTGGCTATTTCATCAATAATAGCTTAGAAATAGTTAAACAGATAAAAGGTAAAGGTGATATAACAAACGTTAAAAGCTACGATTTTACGGATCTTTTCAACTCTATCGACCTAAAAGATCTCTATAGTATTATTCATGGATTATACGATCAATATGATTTAAAGACGTATATAACTGAAAATAAATATCGTGCGTTATTAGATCTTGTACTTTATGAAACAGTTTTATATAATGGTAGTAACTTCTTTAAACAAATACAAGAAATTCCTATGGGTGGAGGATGCTCATCTGCTTTAGCAGATATATACCTTCACTTTTATGAAAGAGGTGTAATGATTCTAAATGAACTTATGTTTTTCCGATATGTAGATGATATACTCATATGTTTTAATGAAAACTTAAATGAAATAGATATTAATTTTTACCCTAAAAATCTTAAACTATTGGAGACTGATAAAGATAACTATGGAAATTTGGTATTTTTAGACTTGAGTTTAAATGTTAATCAAAATCTAATATCATACTGTCTATATGATAAACGCGAGTTTTACAACTTTAAAACTGTTAGGATTATGAACTGGAATAATGCTCTACATTTAAATATAAAACGCAATATAGTTACTAACCAGTTAATACGTTGTCAACGTTTACATTCAAACAAAAAAACTATGGACGTCAGTATAACTAAATTCTTAACTATAGCTATTGACCAGGGTTTTCCAGTCAATTTCCTCGTATCAATTCTAACCCAGTTTTTTAATTTAGACAATAAAGATTGTATGAATCGTTTTAAAATATGTTGGCAACACTAAAAAAATTCCCCTAATACGGCGATATTTATCCCTACTATGTCTATAAAATGTGAGTGTGCAAGGGTTTCGTGTCTCTTTGCTTGGTGGGAGCTAAGTATTTTGTATATATATAGTGTATATGTTAGTGAATAATTATTCAGTTAATTAGTATTATTCTATTTCTGTAACTTAGTATTAAGATTTTTTCATTCTATTCATCTTGTAATTATGTTTTAGTTGACTACATTAGTAAACTATCTGGTTTAACTTATCTATTTCACCTAAAATATTTTTTCCTCTTCATAATTTTTTATTACTGTCTTGGTGTTATAGCCGACCTCCGGGAGTGTTGCCTGGCTTAAAACATGTTTAACCGGGGTTGGGGGGTCACAACCCCCCCGTCATCAACTATACCACCTCCAATTCCGTTTTTTGCCTATTTATATATGTCAATCTTATTTCAGGTTAGAGGAGTATTATATGGTCACATCTGCCCTTTTAATTATCTTAATTTTAAATATCTATATATCGTAAATATTTTTGTGAGCAGCTTAGCGCCTAAAATTTATTTACTCTTTTTTGTTTCATATTAAGTAATTTACATTTGTAAACTATATATATATATATATATATATATATATATATATATATATATATATACAGTGGAATCTCGATCAATCGATCCTCGAATCATCATTTCCACGTATGTGTCGTTATTCCACCCAGTCCCAACTATCATATTTCTTTAACATGTTCCCGCATTTATCGTTCAGTTTAGTCTGTCCCTTGAAAAACGATAGATCGAGCTTCCACTCTATATGTATGTATATATGTCAAAATTTTGACTGATTTTGGTACTTTCTTTTTGGCTGAAGACGTGGTGGCCCAGTAGGCAAGAGCAGCGGGCCAGGGATCTGAACGTCCCGGGTTCGATGCTCTTCGCTGCAAATCCACCGCTGTTATGTTCACTAATGGTGGCCAGGGAACGTGAAATAGGGCGTGCCTGCAATATCCTCCAAGTTCTTAAATTTACCTCTCGAGGTGTGGGGTCAAGTGTTCCGGTCTTATCACTTGATTCGGTTCAAAATTACGGGACCGGTCATTTAGCCAAGTCGGACTCCGACCCTTGTGGTGCTAATTCAAAACAGGAGCCGCATCTTCATCGCCCATAGCCTTCGAGACTTGATCTGATGTTGCTGTCGGTCAAGAGGCATACGCAACAACAACACTGCAAGATTTTTTTCCTTTCAAGACAAAACTTTTCTTTTGTGACAAATTTTCCTGAAAAACTGAGCAGGAGTTTCTGGTCGATTGTATACAAAATAGTGGGAATTCATAATATTACAGCAGTCTTTTGATGCGTATGCTGAATCCTAAGCTCTGTTGGCGACATTTTTTTCAGATTTCTGTGCATGAGGATGTCTTTAAAATGATTTATCCTCACAGTCTATGAAAATGCGCTATAGTTTTTAATCAATGTAAAAAGCTTCTGGGGAATTAGAAGCGAGTAACCAAAAAGCTGTCTTAGTATAAGGGGTGTATTAGTTAAAGCTGCTGATTTTATACGTAGCTGCAAGAAGCAGAGACTCTCTTAAACGAAATTTATCTTGAACTCGCACAGTAATAAAGTTAACAATGTCCATGATGAACCACGCTGGCTAAGAATTGATTTAGATTTAAGTTAGGATTCAATGTGTCTGAGCTCCCGAAAGTACATCCACTTCCCATACCTTACTTCCAAACATTACTTTATTTCTAAACTACTATCGAATGGTATCGCAGATTTATTAGTTAAGGCTTTGCTTGGCTCTTACAACTATACAAGCTTTTAAGAAAGTTGCAAAAAGGAAAAATTCCTATACATTTTGTTAAACAAATTTCGATACTTATTTTTGCATCTCAATGTTTATTTGTTAGTACTCTAAAATAATACAGCATGAAAACGTTCAATGGATGAACGAGGAGAAACGTGTTTGATTTGAGAAAACGTCTGTGCATATTTATAAACAAAGATAGCAATTTATAGCTGCCTAACAAGATTGAATTGAAACAAGCGCTAGTTAAATTCAGCCTGCTGCAAATAAAGTGGGATGAATCGGGATACAATTTATTATTCGTCTATAATAAGTTAGATACAAAGTCGCAGCTTAATTTAAAATAGTATTTTTAGCGTGTATTGAATTCGAGCATTCAAACGAGGGGTATATTTTTACGTCTTTTTCGAAAATATCTTTTATTTCATTTTGTGGATTTCGAAAGCGAAAAAAAAATACATTTCATAAGGTCGTTTGCGAAGATGAAAATATTCTGATTTATTTAACAAACAAACGTAATTAGTTGCGTAATAACTTAAATAAGAGTACCGAAAAGCTATTTAGGATTCGATTTTGTATATTTCATAATGAAACTTAGATTCATACATAAAATTCACTGAGAAACTATTCACTTGCCTTCAGTCGTAATAACTGGAATGAATTTATGGAGTTAACATGAATGTAACTATTTTTAGCTTGCAATTTATAAAATGAAAGGAAGGGAGTTTATTTAAATGCGCCAATAAACATGAAAATTCAAACATTAAAAAAAAATCATTAAATTTAAAATTACTTATTTAAAATATTCGCATTGCAACCACTAAAAGGGATGGAACATTTGGTGTCCCTGAAATAAAATTTTTTTTAACTACTTATCTCGATTTAACATTAAGCGCGTAATAGAGGATTGTAGACAACTGAGCCTTTATGAACCGCTAACTGGAACCACTTCACTGCTGATATGTTTTTGAAAACAGTAAAATTTAATTAAAGAAACAGAACAATGAATTCATTCTGCTTAACAGAAAGAAAACTGAAACATCTATCAGTGGATCCAATTCGTTTAGAGGTCACCAGATCCCATAAAAAAAGAATCACGTGATAGCTTTACGCGAAAGATATTTTGATGCGGAAGTTGAAAGAGTGCTGAGTGGTTTATCTTCTTTTGATGCTACCGTGTGAAATTTCTTCAGCTCATATCTTATCAAAACTTTTCGAAGATAGATTTATTTAGTTTTTCAATTTTCATAAAAGTGGATTTGAGAAGTGAATGTGAATAACGTGTCAACAGTCTCGTTTTAATTGTTGAAAAATCTAGAGACTGATATTTAAAAATGACAGGCGTCTGTAAATAAGCGTAATCATTGCAAATTCCATCACGAAGTGAATTTTTTTGCGCCTATGTATAAAATAAATATTAAAGGGAAGCTTAGATAACTTTCTTGATATCTAAGCAGATGCATGATATCACATTTCAACATCGACATCCGTTAAGAAGTGAAATGTGTGTTCATTTTTATTAATACGATAACGCCGGTTAGCTGGAAAAGATACTACATATAGAAGTATTATTTTTACACTTAACTTTGTTCATTGGAATATTCTGGACTAAAAAAATTAATTGTTAAATAAATTAAAAATATATTTTTAATTTATTTACCATGGTTTAGAGTCACGCAATCTGCAATATTGATCTTTATTTTCGGGTCACGTAAAAAGAGTTTAACAAGCAAAAGTTCAATAATGGCTATTGTTTTATTTCAGGAGAAATTAGGCTAGTTTTCTTGCAATTAAACATCCTAGTAGATTTTATCTTATTCAGCACCAAAACATCCAGGCAAGGTTTTTTTAAATACTTATTTACAAACAGGCCATGAAAGTACTTTTAGTTCTCATTGTAGCTTTTATACCATCCTGTTACAATTAATATACCTTAAATACATCTCCTATCTTTTACAATTGACGCGTGCAACATATTCCAGTCACCACAGTTATGACTGAGCACATGGCCTCTGGACTTCGAGGCTAGCGTCTTAAAAACCTGACCATGCCGGAGATCGCAAACTGGCCATTCATTACAAATTATAGAAACAAACACGAGCAAAAAAAAACTGTTAAAATGCCATACAAAGTGCAGTTAAAATTCCATAAAAAGTGCAGTTAAAATTCCATAAAAGAACTAGTATCAATAAGAAACTGTAGAGTTGCCACAATGTGAAACCTGCACACGAAAAGAAAACTTAAATTTTTATGTTGTGGTCAGTAATTACCTTTTCTTAGGTGTTATGAAAATGATTTTTTTTTCCGATCTTCAAGCCTTAGAAATTAAATCTTTAACTGTATAGGACTTTTTTCGTGATATCTATCTATAGTAGAAAATAATTAATATTTTGAAATTGCTAAAAACAAAATACATTGTCTTCGAATTCTGAGATTGCCAACACAATACATTCCAGATGTATTAATAATGTAAATTAAATGATTACGTTTTTCTCATGCCCAAGGACGATGGCCGAATAGATAAGGTACTGGTATTCGGTACCAGTGCCTTATCTATTCCACCAGAGTCTGTGGATTCGAGTCCTAATCTCGGCATGGATGTTTGTGGCCGATCGGAATCGGGTTCAACCTGTAGGTTCAGGTCTAATTATCTCACGTGTAGAAAAAAATGACCATAGCTCTCTAAACAAAAACCCATGCTTAAGCACTCTTCATATACCCCCTAAACCAGTGGTTCTTAACCTTTTTAATAGTCAACATTCCCTTGAATTTGAAAATAAGCTCTCGCACCCCTTTGAAAAATGTGTTTCTATTTTTTTATTTAGGAAAAGACATTTATTGCAAGGTAATTTATTTATTACATAAAAAATTAATATACTTACAATACGTATTATATTATTATATATATAAACAATATCTACTTTTTTAATGGCTACGTTGTTGTTGTTTGTTCATAATTATCCTTTTATAAAACGAGGATCATTTTTTGAAAGAGCCACGCGTAAGTCATCAGATGCATTTATTCGATTTCTGGATTTTGTTTTATGTGCAGAAGTGATGAAAAACTAATTTCACAAAGGAAAGTGATGACAAATGGTAAAAGTGTCTCTAATGCTGCTTTTGCCGATTATGGATAAAGTTCTAACTGTGTACACCAGAACCGTTCTAAGATGGTCAAACAAAGATGGATTGAGTATCTATCTATTAATTTTGCTTATATTTCCAGTGGAAAAGTATGTATCAAACGATTCACTCAATTGATAATCTTCATTAAAAATTTAGAACCTTCTCTCGCAACCACTAGAAATTCTCTCTCGCACCCTTAAATCATCTTCAAGAGCCATGCATTTTTTCATCTTCATATTTTAAAAAGTAGCGACTGCAGGTGACTCGATTGAATAGAATCGAACAATCACCGGAGTAGAGATGGGTTATAGTTTTACTTTCATGGAGCACACACAGTTTGTAAATAATCTTGCCACGGTTTAGGGTAAAAGGGACTCTCAACCTCGTCTATTTAAAATTTTAAATTTTTAACTGTATTTACAAAAAGAGAATAATTAACATTCTTTATCACTACATTGAACACTCTTTGAATTTATAAATTAATATTTTGTGGCAGAATAAGGCCTCATTTTCAAAATCTTCAAAAATGCTGACATTTTTCAAAATGCTCCTTGCACATTCAAAACCGTGATTTTTTTAAATATAAGTGACTTTATAAATCTATGGTGCGCGGTATAAAGGGCTGAAGTAAAAAAAGTGACTTTTAGATTTTTGTTAGTATTGATAAAAAAAAAATCTTTTGACTTGTATAAAAGGCTTAATTCTATCAATTTTGCATACAAAAGTACATTTCTTTGTACAAAAGACTCAAGTAAAATTGTATTTCTGAGATTGATATAAAAGCCAATAACTTGGTATATTTGAATCACTGTTTTTGACTTAAACCCTTTATACCGAGAACTATAGAAATATAAACATAACTTGGCATTGAATATTTTTATCTTGCCTGAATCAGAAACAATAAATATATTTTCTTAATCTGCCTGTAATTTTTTTATATTTTTTTGCATCTTTTTACATCTTTTTACTTCATTTCATAATGTATAAATTTAGAAAATATTTTTGAATTTCAAGAATTATGCACAGTTTTATGACAAACTCTTCAATTAACAGTTCTGAGAAATTTGGAAGCAATCAGAAGGAAATGAATAGGCATGGAGCATTTTGAAAAATGCTGTAATTTTGGGGGAAAAAGTGATCTCATCCTGCTACAAAATACTTATTTGTGGCTTCTAAGTGTCTTCAATGTAGCAAAAAATAATATGTATTATTCCCAGTTTTTAACTATAGATAAAGGGTGGAGGTGTCTTTTTCCCTTAATAAGGATATTTTTCCAAAAAGAACTACGAACACTCACCCACAGGACAATAAATCTGATATTACATTCCCTTCAGAGTCGAGGATTTAAATGCTGGAAATATATTGTTGAAATATAAATCAAAAACTAAAAACTAATGTATCGAGAATTTTTTTTTAAAATTGTCAGTGGAAAAATAACTATGTGCTACTATAAGTTTAGTAACTATTCTAAAAATGCATTGAAAATCTTATTTGAATCTTATGAACAGATGCTAGATTGAAATAGAAAGAGTGTTTGTCGTGAAAATGTTTCGAATTCATCTGTATCCCAAACAGCACGAAATATCTTTTAAGAATGTCTGAGTTTAAGAAATATGTATTGCAAAAAAGTTTCATTCGCTATAAAGCGTACTTTTTCTTAACAAACAAACAAACAAAACACTTATACTTTTCTTTCCAATAATCTTTTACTGTTACGATATGAGAAATAGGTTAAGTTTTAAACGAAATTTATTGCAAGAAATGAATTCTATTGATATTAGACAATATATATATATAAAGTGTCCCCAACCCCCAGGCCTCGGACCGGTACCGGTCAGTGGAAGAAATGGTACCGGGCTGCCAGCTTAGGGCCACAAGCTCAGGGTTCTCATTGATTTAGTGTTCTAGTGAGTTAAAATGTTAAATCACTTTATATTCATTTTTTGGTGTAACTGTATTTTATTTTGAAGGCATGTTTAAGTACAATTAAATTAAAATTATTGAATCAAAACAATCTAAAGTATAAATAATCAACGTGCCCCCCTCAGCGGGCCGCGATAAAATTATCAAACGTCGACCGGTCCGCGGCGATAAAGGGGAGCACTGTACATATATATATATATATATATATATATATATATATATATATATATATATATATACAGGGTGTCTCATAAATACCGTCCAAACTCTGCACAGCCAGATTCCTCGTTGGGAGTACATAAAAAATGCCCAAGGAACTGTACCTGTACGACTAGGGTGGTCCAAAAAAATTTACTTTCGAAATATATTGCTCCACAAGGTTTATTTTATTATTTTACATGTAAATAATGCCCACAATTTTTTTCCTCCGAAATAATACTATTTACAGGTCGCTCAAGCTCAAACTTTAAAAGTTCCGATAAACAAAGATTTCTTGGAAGTCGTGGGAAAGATCTTTTGGTGGTTTGCTACTAGACGAAGCAGGAATTATTTTTGTTCTTCGTCTTTTGTAAGGGTTTTATTATATTTTTGTATTAGGCTTATATCTCTTACAGCATTGTCATTCACAACTTTCATTTTTAAGCACCTTTCTCGAAAGTCATAAAAGCAAGGATCGCTTTCCTACTGAGATGGTGATTTTTCTATGAAGCTTGTGATTTAATTTTACCTCCTTTAACCATGGCATCAAAAAATTGTTTTGTCTTTTCAGTCATAAGTTCTTAGATCTTTACATTTTGCTCTTCATTTTTTAGTTCCAGTCGATAACCACGGGTAGGTTTTGGTGGACGATCAAGATTTTGTATCATTTTCATTTTTGTGTCAATGCTGACTCTGTTATCAAAAAAAGCCAATGCTACTAAGTGCTCAGATAAATACCATAGGTGTCTGGAAAATGACGATAATGCTATATTTGCTACAGAAGGATTTGGATATTTCTTCAGGTCATTTAAAAACTGGATATCATTGTAAGGGGCCTTAATAGCATGCGGTGCTTCATTCCAATATTTTATATATATTAGGCTCACAAAAAGGCACAATTTTGTAATTTTACCGGATTCTTCCTCTAGCCCTCCATCGAGCGTGATGTGTGGGTCCAGGAGCGCGAAACGACTGACTATTATTATCTCCTCCAAGAAAAATTAATGATAATTGTATATTCATCCCTTATAGTTGAAGATTTAAGTGCTTTTGTTAGAAATGTTAACATATATTCTCTCAGTTTAGCTAAGTTTACATTGTCAAATAGTTCCTTATTTGAAGGATTATAAGCAGATTTATCTATTTCCGGCCATAAATTCTTAAATCGCTTAAATATTATAGTTCCTGAACCTTCAAATGGGCCGAATATAACAGAAAACACACTGGATAGTACAGTCTCCATTATATGGTGATGACATGCAACCCAAATAAGATCTGTCCCTAAATATTTTGAATTCTGATGCATGCACTTTTGTGTAAACCAGTATTAGCGGCTGTGGTATCGAACACCAGTCCTTTCATTTGAGATATAATATTCCATTTCTGAATTGTTTCAATACATGCTTTTGCATGTAATTCTCTAGTTCCTCTTTCAATCTTCGGAATTCCAAGGAGCTTTTCTTGAAAATTTACTGAAACAATAACGGCAACTTAATCAACTTTTGTTTTTGATCCATCAATATCTGGTAACATCTTGCCATCCCAGTGTAATAATAGCAGTTCATCTAGAGGAATTTTTTTCTGTTTCTGCAGCTTGTTGCCTCTCTTTTCTTCTATGTCTTCATATTGAGCTTCGAGATTATTCCATATTGAGCTTCGGTTTTTGGAGAAATATCGTTCCCAAGTACACCTCCAGCCACGAATGCAGCTTTCCGATCAGAAATATTAACACGATCTAGTGCACCTACAACTTCAGGAGACTTAAATATATTTTTTACATAGTTCTTTTCAGCAGCTTCAGGAACTGTAGTTGTAGTATTGAGATCGGATGGGGATGTAGATGACAGTGCCACGTACTCTTCTTCACTTTCAAATTCTATCGAATGTGAAGTTTCTGAGTCTGATAATTCTGACATGATTTTTTTTACCCTAATTTATAATTTTGTTCTCTTTCTTCATATCGTTCTTACGTTAACACTTTATTATCTTCCAGTTTTCTGTTTCTTATTTCTTTTTGTGTAGTTTTCATGTCAACACCACTCATAGAACAACAAAATACATCGTCTTTCTGCTTTTGAAAGAATTCTCTGTCTTCTTAGTAGCTATGTTATATGTTCTTTAAAAATACAAATGTTGAGCGACCTCTTAATATTATCGGATTGGCCTGAAATTTTATTTACATACATTTTGAATACAGAGGAACAAAATAGGGCTTGTGGAAGGAAGATTCTTACACTTTTATTTTTTAACATTATGTCATGGACCACCCTACTGTACGACCCATAGTTTTCGAGAAAAATACGAAAAACAAAGTATGACACCACAACCGGTGCAAGGAAAAATCACTTTAATTGACACATCAACAGCAGTATTTGCAAATATTTATAAAGGCAGATGTTCAAACTGTCCGCCGTGCATATCGGGGCAGGCTATGCGGTCTTCCAACATCGTGACGACAGTGTGTCAAGCAGACGCTTCCAGCATTTCGCAGTCCGTCGACCAGCCTGCGGATGACTTTGGCATCGGGAAGACGACTTGACGGATATCGACGGGCATACTCCCTAGCAGTTCGTAAGGCATTTCCATTACATTGGCCGTAGATCAAATACATGTCGCAATATTCACAAACGGAATACATGATCACCATGCGAAGAATACCAGTAGCTGCATATTGCAGCCTTTGAAATACGAGTTAAACGACTGCCTAACGTCATTCCACGGCGCTCATGCATGACGCGATATGCGCGGTGAACATTTTGAACATTATCGTCGGAAAAGGTATGCAAATACTGCTGTTGATGTGTCAAATAAAGTGTTTTTCCTTGCACCGGATGTGACGTGATACTTTGTTTTTCGTATTTTTCTCGAAAACTATGGGTCGTACAGGTACAGTTCTTTGGGCATTTTTTATGTACTCCCAATGAGAAATCTGGCGGTGCAGAGTTTGGGCGGTACTTATCGAACACCTTGTATATATATATATATATATATATATATATATATATATATATATATATATAGAGAGAGAGAGAGAGAGAGAGAGAGAGAGAAGTTTCCCTAGCCTGTCATTAAATGTCATAAATCCCTAATAATGAAATTTTGTTCTCTTAAAATAAAACGTTAATAATCTTAAATAAAGTTTCTCGTACTCAGGTATTGTGTGTTATAATGGTCATGTGTGTGTGTGTATGTGTGTGTTTGTGTATGCTCACTTTTGCGTTCCACCAAATACAATACGATATCATCCACGCACAGAAAAAAAAACATAACTATTCATATCAGAAAAAAAAATAAACTACAGAATATGTTAAATGGAAATTGTTGAAAACTAATTTTTTTCTGTTATAAAACTTTCTCTTCCTATTAGTTATTTTTTTAAAAATACGTGATAAAGCGTTATTTTTTACTCACGTGCACTCTAAATGACAGAAAAACTTAACGTTCCGTTTTAATATATAAATGACTGTTTACTGCTGAAAGAAATATAATATCGTTACATTTAAGTTCATAATTGCCTTTCACTTAAGAATACAAAAAAAAAACTCTTTCGAATTCATATATAACCCAGACAGCAAGAAATTCCTTTTAAGAATGTCTGAATTTAAAAAATATGTATTGCAAAAAATTTCATTCACTATAAATCCAAATCATTCCATATAAAGAAAAAATTTGATAATATTTATAAACCACTGAACCGAAATACCTTTTTTATGGCGAGATATTTTTCTGATAAAAAAAATAATAATCGATAAATTTTCCCTCGCCACTTAAGTTATCGATAGCACTGTTTCACTTGATAGTTTTTTTTCGAACTCATCTCGTATCTTTCGCTCGTCGTTAATGACAAAAAAAGTGCATTCTGTTTCATTTCTTGTCAAAATGTTTGATTCAACTTTTATATACGGTAAAAAAGAAACCAGAAAAAATATTTCTGAAGATATCTTGTCTTATTAATTTTTTAGCAAGCCTTTCTGAGAGGGAAAACTGTCGATGTTAAAGCCATGAAAACCTGCTATTTTTTTTAACAACACAAATTACAGGGATCTAAACATTTTTGATGGATGAATGAAAAGGAATTCATCATGCTTTCCTTATTTTTTTAGGTGAAAGCAATTTTGTTTTTCCTTTCAAATTTTAAAATAGAAATCAGTCTTTTTTTCTTTTAAAAAAATATTCAGACTTCGAAAGGTCAATAGTACATACGCAAACGCTATCATCAATATCGTACTCCTTTTATTAAACTTTTCTTACGGAAATGAAGTGTAAAAATCAACTATATTGTATTATGAAGTACAGGCATTCTAATGTCAAGATTTTAATTATAGTGTTTTTGACATTCCCGCTGGCGTGGATCGAACTCATGTCTGAAAACCCCGATATATATATATATATATATATATATATATATA
Organism: Dolomedes plantarius; assembly: GCA_907164885.2. Taxonomy (NCBI): domain Eukaryota; kingdom Metazoa; phylum Arthropoda; class Arachnida; order Araneae; family Dolomedidae; genus Dolomedes; species Dolomedes plantarius. Next base: position 166,710,808 of record OU015498.1, on the reverse strand, counting down.
TATATATATATATATATATATATATATATATATATATATATATATATATATATATATATCTATATATATATATATATATATATAAATTGGATGATTATGCAGACATATATATATTTACTAGCTGAACCCGTGCTCAGTGCATTCAAATTAAATACAACGGTCAATGTATGCAGTTAATGCCAATATATATATATATATATATATATATATATATATATATATATATATATATATATATATATATATTTATAAAAAATCGTAACGGATATTTTTATAGACAAAATAATGTAGAAGAAAATATTGAAATTAAATCTAATAGAACATACTATAGTATAGTTTGAGGAACATTTCTTTTACTGTATTTTAATATTTTTTTAGATAATGTCCAATCGTCTGCAACGTTAGAAAAAAAATTTTTTTAAATTTATTTCGTTGTTATGCACGTCACGAAAAATTTATTTAAAGTATCACTAAAAGAAGAGAAATCACGTGATCAGCATTTAATAAATTAAATTCTAAAAATTAATCTTTAAAAATTCACCAAAAAAAATCAGAAAATAGAGGTAAATATTCAAAAAAGATTTCATTTTAAAGGAATTTTTAGGATCTTTCTCATGATATAAGTTTTATAACCTCAAAGTATTATTTTAAAGGCAGCAGTAATAAAGCTAATGGCATCGTGTTTTTCGGAGGAACAGCGTAAAATGTCAAACCTTGCAGACCTTGCGAAAAGGCCAAATAGTTTGAGCGCGTTTAAATTGGAGTATCTGTTACTGCTACCCCCAGGCTAGTGGGTGTTTTTCGAGCTATGTATCGAAAGTCATGATAGCATACAAAGTGCACAGATAAACATCCTTTGCCAAACAGAATAGTGGACGAAAGGGAGAGCTGAGTGAAAGAGACGGACGAGGTATTGAAGCGGATTGTGACATGAAGAAAGAAAACAACTGCAACCAAAATGACCGAAGAGCTCAATCTTCATCTGCATGTTCCGGTATCAACCATTAGAGGTAGAAGAGAACTTCACAAACAAGGCATTTACGGAAAACTAGCTATTCTCAAGCCACTTGTAAGAGATGCCAATAGAAAATATCGTCCACAACGGTGCTATGAGCACAAATCCTGGTCAAATAATCTGTCGAAAAATGGCATTTGGTTCGACGAATCATTGTTCACATTGTTCTTCGCAACAGGAGGTGCGTATGTCTGGAAAACACCTACACAACCGTACGATTCTGGCTGTCTCATCTCAATTGTCAGTCATGGAGGTATATCTATCAGAGTTTGGTATGGCATCTCATGGTTTTCTTCAGGCCCTATTGTAACCTTAAAAGGGAGATTGAATGGGAAGGAATATGTCAAAATTTAAGATCATTAGTCCATCCTATCGTGTAAACATTGTTTCTTGCAGGAGATGGCGTTCTCCAGTATGATATTCCCCCTATACATTCAGCCAAATCTATGAAGTCTTTGTTTGAAGAGCATGAAAAAGAAGTCAAATATCTTATCTTGCCCTGTACAATCCCCCCCGGCTATATATCATCCAACCAATGTGATCTGTATAAGCGCATACAGCCAGGTATTGATATCCACCACAGCATCTCTACAGGAATTTTCATGATTTTCCCTGCAGAATGATATAATATATTCTTAACCACTTGTTCATGACTTGTATAATCCAATTCCAAGGTGAATCAGGTGGTATCATATGACAAAAGTTATCCTGCGCCGTATTAATAAAGGTTTCCGTAATGTTTCTCATTGTTTCCATTATTTTGATAACCACCTGTATGTATATATATATATATATATATATATATATATATATATATATATATATATATATATATATATACACCTTTTCGATACCAAGCACTGTTTTACCTGACAACTTGCTTACTAAATACATGCAAATATGTGGCGACATAGTCGAGTGGACAAGAATGTCATCCCTCCTCCTTTAAGCGTTACTTTTGAAGGACTGTTATGAGTTACTCTTCATCGAGTATGAAGATGCCCTGAATATCTAGCATTTAATTAATCCACATAGACATAGACAGTAGTTTTTCGTGAGGTTCCAAAGAGGGCCTAAAAGGCTCTTTACCCTAGGTATGAGTATGGCACGTAACTGTAGCTTCTCACGCATGGTCATTTCCTCTCTTGACAGCCATAGAAATGATGACAATCAAATAAAAATGGTATTCTTTAGAGAGGCTGAACTTGATTTACAGGAAATTTTCGGTAGCAAACAAACAAGAACACGCAACTTCTTAAAACCCCTCCATGGGAATCCCTTTTTGGGGGGGTTTAAAAAGTTATATGTCCCTGTTAGACTGTACTTGTTAAGCATTTTGTTAACTTACTAATTCTTGTTAGCCTATGTATATATTCTTTTCCTTTTCAAGTTTGACCCATAAAAGGAAATTTTTTACGTATAAAACGCAGCATAGAACATTTTTTCCCAAATCCTTTTTAGAAACATTATTCTCAGATTTTTTGAAATGTGAAAATTAAGAGTGTTTAAATAATAAAATACTCTTTTACGGGATACGGTTGTTTTAAAAATATCTCAAAGGAAAGTCAACAGGAAGATACTTAGGTTTACCTTAAGCCGAGCGAATCCAATAGAGTGGATACCCAGCACCCTTAATGCTTTTTTACTTAAAAATGTTTCAGAACTTAAATCTCGAGATAGCGGGGGACGTGTGTGTGCTTAATTCAGTCATTACCTGTTGCGTATCAAGCGAATTTAGACAGAGTCTCATGACGTGCATTTTATCACGAGCAAAGGTGACTTAATAATGACTAAAAACTGCCAGATTTTTTCATCGGCATTAGTTTGAAAGTTAAGTAACTTTACTGACTGTCTTAATCACAATATGTTTTATTACACCGTTAATTTGTAAAACGGGGCTCGAGAGCGAATTAGAACTGCCTTCCGTTTTCATTAAATAGATTACACGAGTTTAATTATGATTCGCAAAGACAAACGCATAATTTTCTGGGACCTGTGCTTTGAAATCTGTTGATATGGAAAGTAAAGGGGAAAAAATTATATTTATAACCAAGACTCTATGAAAATAAATATAGGAATTAAGCTTGCAGCATAAACAAGAATTAGGAAAAACTTTGTCTCATAAATTTAATTTTCCCCGTAGTTTATTCTATTTACCCATGGTACAAAAACATACAAGAGAAATTACAGCGAGAACATTTCCTTAATTTGAAATAGTGACGAAAAAATCACGAAGTAATCTAGAGATAAAAGGCTAAAAATTTATCGTTTTAGTTAATAATTATGATTGTTGCACATAAAACAAGCTCGTGTTTTATTTTCTCAAACTCATGTATTTTATTTGCAGAGATAAATTACAGATGTTCTGACGTTACTAGAAAAACTTATAATGTTTTTTACTTACCTTGAACAAGCAAATATATTATATTTTCTCTATTATATTTTCAGTTAACACGGATATTTTTTTATTTATTGTCCCTCAAAAAGTTTTCCTCATAACTCTTAATTATTGTAATATGATTGTATTCTCAAAATTTAGGATAAAATTCAGCCAATTCAGAGAATATTTTATTCATGGAAGCCCGGAAGTAGGAAAAATTCTTTGTAATACGAAAGTGACTTTTTGGTATAAAATTTAATTCAAAAAATTTCAAACAGCGTCGTATATATATACTGGTAATACATGGTAAGCACAGGCGAGATACAGCATAAAATTATATCTGGTGATAAAATCCTCGAAGGAAAATGTGTTTGAGCAACTTCATCCTTATATAATACATTTTAAGTGGAGGGAAAGAAGATTAACTTTTTGAAATGAAACAGGTTTCTGCGGAGGTTTTAAAAAAGGCCATCGAAAAGCATAATCGTTACGGGACGAATATGTACAACAGAAGTGCGGCATATATATATATATATATATATATATATAAGTTCAAAAGTTCATAATGAAAGAAGTAATGCTCGGAAAAATTTTCTCTTTGCGCCAGTAGGATCAGAGGGACATTGGAATTTTTCCATGAAAAAGAAAAGTTTCCAAAAGTAACCGAAAGATTGCACTCACGCGTCATACTGAAATGTTTTATGCAAATCAGGCAAACACAAACAGAAAATCAAATAGATCACAATAACATGGGACTGTGCGTTTATTTAAAAGTAACAGATGTTTAACATTACCACCAGCACAAGGTAATAGGCAAGTGAGGCGCGTCACTACGCCCATTACAGAGGAGTGTAGCATGTCGCCATCGATGGCAGCGACTGTGTGTCGAATGGCATTTTTCAATTCCACCAAAGTGGCCCGGTACACACGAAACTTTAAGCATCCCCACAACCAAAAATCTGCCGGGATCAAGTCTGGTGATCGTGAGGGCCACTAAACTTTACAATCGCGACTTATCACTCGGTCTTCAGTGAAAAATTCCAACAGGAACGTCTTGACATCACGTGAAATGTGAGGCGGGCCACCATCCTGCATGAATGTGACAACAGGTAACGTATTTCTTTCATACAATGCAGACTTAACATGGTCACGCAAAAGCATAAGATACCGTGCTGCAGTGACTGTGTGGTTATTCCTGAAGAATATAGGAGAAGCCTCTTCAAAAAAGAAAGGGCCCAGAATAAAAGACGCGGTGAAACCACACCAAACAGTAACATAAGGAGACCACAGTGGCTGGCTCAGGTAATTACGAGGATTTGACGTCACTCAGATACGACTGTTTCGTGTATTAACGTCACCATGCAGTGAAAAGTGGGCTTCATCCGTTCACATGAAGTTCAGCATTGTGGGTTACGTTCCATTTGTGTCAAAGACCGTGTATCAAAGTTTTATCTTGCAACTGTATTTCCCGGTAATAACTGGTGAAGCGCCTGGATTAGTACGGATAAAGGTTCCACATTCCGTGCAGAATACATCGAATGGACGGTCCCGGAATTCCCATTCTTCTACCATTTTCACGAGCACTGCTACTCCCCCGTTGCTGTCTCGGCTGCCAAATCTTCCATGACACTTTGAGCAACATGGACGCAGTCCACACTCAAGGATGTTCTGCCACTTCGTGGACGAACCTCCAAACTCCCCGTTTCCACAAAACGTCGTACTAAATTCAATATCCCACTCAATGAAATAGAGCTTTTTTGCGCCTTCAGTCCTTTCTCCGTGCGAAACTTTCGCAATGCAACAGTTGTAGATTAACCATTCTTGTAGAAAAGTTTTACCACCAACGATCGATCTGGTAAAAAAAGCATGCCACCGGATTTGAATCATGGATCCATTTCTAGCAGGTATTTTTTATTGATAGCCTGATTTCAATAAAACGTCTCAGTATGCTGTGTAAGTGCCCTCTTTTGGTTACTTTTCGAAACTTTTTTTTTTCATGGAAAAAAAATCCAAAGTCGCTCTGATCCTATTGGTGGAAACAGAAAATTTTTCCGAGCATTATTTCTTTTATTACGAATTTTTGAATTTTGCACGAATTTATGAGGCATCCGGTGTGTGTGTATATATATATACATGTGTGTACAGAAGGTCGCTCGCACTTTATGGAAATAATTTTGGTAAGTTTTATGCATAAATGCCATATATTTTGTTGCGATTTGCTGCTATCTGATAGCCATGGTTCTTAACAATAGCTGTAGCTCTAATTTTCCATGAAAGTAAAAAATTTTTCTCTGTCATGTCAATTTTACCCCATTCCTCTTGGACCGTTTTCCAAAGTCCATTCAGTATTCTTGGATGCCGTTTTCCTAAGGCTCGTTTTAATAAACCGACAGCTCAAAAGTCCATTTGAGAAGCGTCAGGTTATTTTACAGGAATTTCATTAAATGGGACACACTTTATTCCTGTTTCTGATTCTTTCTGTGCTAAATACGTGGCAGTTGATTTAGACGTGTGACTAGAGGCTTTGTCCATATGAAGCCTAATTTATCAATGTCCTTTGCATATAAGTCTGGAATTTCTTTCTTCAAAAATCGGTTCTAAAATATTCTGCTGATAGTAGAGTGAATTAATTTTGGCTTTGCTTGAGACTTTTTTGATTTTTAATTTGCCGTTGTAACAAAATCCTGCAAGTATTATGATTCCCTTTGGGAACTTTTCTGTACACTGACGAAGCGGTTTCGTACGATCATTCCCGTCACTTGAGCAATAGAAAATTGATCGTTTTTTATTACAGTCACTTAATACACCCATGCCTCATCGAGTGTTACCCCAAATTTCTATTTTATTTCATCAGATAGGTATTTTTCATATAATTTTCTACAATTTCTTTTTCTTTCAGCCATATGCTTTGGCAAAAGCAGATGTACTTTAGGTTTAAACATCTTTTTTAACTTCAAATCTTTATGAATGACTTACTAAAAATGCCAGAAGACATTCCTAGTTTCGATGCGATGGATCCTTGAGTTGACGGATTTTCTTTAAGGATCAGAAACTTCACTTTCTTTTTAGCCAGTTGATGGCCGAATGGCTAGGGCGCTGGCGTTCGGTTCAGATCCTGTGGGTCCGAGTCCTATTGTTGGCATGGATGTTTGTATCCGTTCGGAATCGGCTTTAAACTGCATGTCCTGGTCTAATTAGCCCTCGTGTAGCAAAAAGTTGATCGTAGCACTCCAAGTAAAACCAAACCACTTTCTTGAGATATACCTTCGTACAGTCTTAGGATGAGGTTTCGCGGTCATGTTTTGATTTTTACTTTCAGTTAGATGTTTTTTTCATTTCAAATTTAATATATTACAAATACCTTTTTTAGAAATACCATAAGCGATTTTTACACCGCTTTATCATTTGTTGATACGAATATTTCTGCTCGGAAAGCGCAGTTACGCAATTTTACGTATACGAGCCATCTATCAATTTTAGGAGATATTTTCAAAAGAAATATTTTTTTATTTTACATTCCAATAAAAATAAAAATAGTAGCAGATGATTATTCTGAAGTTGCCAAATTTTTGTCTCAAAATGAAAACGACAAAAATAAATTACAAAATTGTTTCTATAAAGTGCGAACGACCTTCTGTATGTGTATGTGTGTGAGTAACATTTTAAGCCATAAATATCCTCTGGTGAATGGGAACAGAAGCGTCAATTATTCAGACAGAAGCCAGCTGTCTGAGAGAGCAAGTTCCCTTTTATAATCGGATATTGCTGATAAGCCTTTCAGACTTGAGCAAGGGATGAGGTAAATAATGCTCTCACCGTCTCGTTAGGGATTCCGACTGTCACTCGGTTCGCATTTCACAACCAATATTCGGACACATAAAACTAGTCTTCAATACTCCTTTCGTACCCCGATATTTTAATACAAGCACCTGATTTGACAAAAATAGATTAGTTCTTTCTAGTAATACCTCTGGAGAAATGGTTCATTTGAAAATGTGATTTTGCATGCGATTCATTTGAACGGCGGTTTGTATAATATTTTGTATTATTTATATTGTAAATGCTGTGTTAAATTGTTTTGCATTGCGTGTTGAGGTGGGACTCTCGGTATTGCATTAATTTAACTGTTATTTTTACCATTTATGTCTAATATTCGTGTTCTACCAGTTCTCAGTTCTACTGATGATCCACGATTTATTGAGATTATTCAATGACATGAGTTCATTCAGCTGTTTTGAACTGAAAAATTAAATAATTGGGTTTCAGTGGATATCCGAATGTTGCCACATCTACAGAGAAAAATAAATGGGATTCCTTGCCAAAAGAGGTTCCGAGCCATGTTCATTAGACACTGTCAACGAATTTTGAGATGGCTTACACGGCTGTAAAGATGTGGGCGAAAGGCATGCTATGGCTTCGAAGCACCATCAGAAGTTGTAAGTTTAAAATATGTACAAAGGTATGAAAAGGAGATCTTTCCACGGTACCTCATAAGTCAGGCTGTAAGCCCCTGCTTTCTTTTGAGCTCGTGATAGATCACAATTGTCTTGTAGATGTTTCACCAGATATGTGCTTTCATAAAGCGGTTTTGCACAATTTTTTTGAAATTCGAGAACCAGTGAACAGAAAAGATTGACTTATCGCTTTAAGGTTTTGGGTCTTCATTAAACTGCCCAGTAAGTGGGCTTTTGGAACGATAAGTTCGGTTACTTTAATGTACGTATTGTCTTTTTTTGTATTTTCTTGGGTCGTTAGAGAATATCTTTGTTTTTTTCTTTTCTTTTGGTGTTCTCTGGCCTTACGAAAAAAAAATGCTGCATATCTAAAAGCGCCTTGAAAGTCACTATGAAAGCGAAATTTTTTTTCACGGAAGCGGGTCATAATTTAGTTAGGATGAGCAATTTTTGTAATTATTTTCATTTTGCAATGAAATGTCCGGTGATTTTCGAACGTTTAGGGCCCATAGTCTTGACAGCTAGAACATGGGATTCTTGTCGATGTATCGACTAACCTTAAATTTTCTGCGAATTTCTTCGGCTTAAATAATTTTCGCGAAATTACTGCTACGAGAAATAAAGTTTTATCCCTAGATGCGCACTTCGGATTCTCGTAGACCTATCAAAAACTAGCAGTTTCAGACATTCATTTAAGAAATGGAAAAGTGAATACTTTCATTAAAGTGTCTTTGCAAAGAAGGATAGCGCATGCAAAGTTAATTCCCCTGAAACAGAATCCAACGCCCTCAAATTCTTTGGTGAAATATCCTTTAATAATACTATAGACATGCAGATGAATACGACAAGAACAGTTTTTAAAAAATTCAGATCATGCTTAAGCATCTAAATCTCATAAACAAGAAAACAGGTAATTCAAAATCGACAAAAAAATTGAAAGAATTTCAATTTATCAAAATATAACAGTCCTTTCAGAAAATTTCTCTTCCAGAAACCTATTTATTAAATTGAAACGCAAACCGATTCCAAAAATAACTTTTCGAGTCATTTTTAATATTAGAATTTTGGCATCCTCTATAAAAATAAATTCTATTTTTCAATTTTAATATAGGTAATTCTGAACAACTTTAATTATCCGTTAAAAGAAAATTATGAAAACTAATATACAAATAAATTTATTTTTACATATTATGTCATATGCGAGATTTTAATGTTAAATTAAAAAGCACTCATTATAAAGGATTTCAATTTTTTTCTAAAAATATACTGCTTTGAGATTTTA